>OY720046.1:4072111-4614611 GCA_963082485.1 Eudonia mercurella | reverse complement strand
TAAGCAATGTACATTTTTTTAAAGAGTTAATAGCTCACAGTATTGTAGTAGTTTACCTATTAATCAAGAGGTGGCGCTGGTCACTATGAGTGAAAAAGTAAAAAGCAAAACTTAAAACTGCGTAAAAAAATAAGTGACTTACTTGCTTGTCTTTGAAAAAACATGTTTAATTGATTGCTTTTTGTTTTTTTATCCACTTCTATCTGTGAGACGTTGTCTATGTGTGCGTTTTTTGTATTTGTTTATTTATTTAAACTTACTATTCTAAACTTGTGTAATATAGTGATGTATTTTTTTATTTAGTTTTATGAACCAAATAAAAATTTATTTTCTTTCTTTCTTTCTTTCTTAATTTATTTTTTGTATGACGCTTACATTCTGCGTTTTCCTTATTTTGTGAAGTTGCGCTTCGGGCCAGCTAACATCGTATGTCCGACATTGTTAGACGTAATTCTGAATTATGGCGAACACCAGGTTACCCCCTAAAGCATTCCGCTAACACATTTCAATGCGAGTTTCATTGAATATTGTCTTTTCACTAATAGAAGCGCTTTGCTTTTATCTCACCTGTTATTTAAAACATTCACTGGTATTGTTGGGCTATAAGATAGCTATGGCTTCCGGGTGAAGCGCGCTTCCACATTCGGCCTTATCATCACTTATCATCATCATCAGATGTAATGAAAGCCAAGTGCTTACTTGCTTTTAAAGAAATTTAAAAAAGATATAAAAGTGGCCCTATTATGTCGAGTTGTTTAATATACCTACTAAAAATACCTACTAAAAATCTGTTTTTTTTAAACAATTTTTGAAATCACTGATGGCTCATCACTTAGCTTTCATTATATGAGAAACATAAAGTGAAAAATAAAATAATCGTCAATTTATATTAAACCAACTCATAAATTTATTTTGTAGGCAGTCATTTTCTAACGTAGGTACTTAATGACCTTTATTTGTGAGTAAGTATATCTAAAGGTTCCACATCTGGGGGCATGGCAGTGCCCCCGCCAAGTCGAGCAAAAAAGCGTCACGGCCGTATCATCCTTTTCTCGAAACAGTTTAGGCCATTTTTGACTCCCTATAACTTCGTTGTGGATTAAAATTTCAGTAACCAAACAGGCACTGTATAAACACGGTATATTTCAAATTTCATTCAATTAGAACCAGTAGTTTAAGAATTATAACTAGTCAAAGTTTCTTAATTTTGTCACTCACTCACTGACTTACTGATCATCAAAACTCTAAGGCACTTCTAGCAGACATAGAAGCTTCAAATTTAGAATACAATTAGTGTTTAGTGTATAAATCAAGGAAAAATTAAAATATTTTGCAATTTTGGTAAAATTTTCTGGATACACCAACTGCATAAATAACTTTGTATCCTATATAAATGTATAGGATTACGAAGTAACATTTGCAGTTAATGAATCAGTGTACCTGTTTATATAATTTAATGGAATAATAGGTGTAGATAGGTACCTAGATGGTACCGAAAAGCAAAAAGGTAAGCCTATCTACAAAAAGAAATGAGATAGGTACCATCAAAAACAAACTTGTAAAAAAACAAGTCTCGCAACTCAGTTCTTCTACCGTAAAAAGTTGTGAGATCCATGTAATATCAAGTTGGTTAAATTATTCAGTCTCTCCTTATGGGACCTTCTGTCTTAAGTTATTACGTAATTAGCTTACCTAACAACATCTGATATAGAGACCATAATAACAATATTAAAAATCTTTAATGTTTTAAATAAGTAGATTGACTTGGAAATCGCACTAAACAATCTAATTTAATATAATATATGTATTACTTGTGAGATACATGGTGTTTTCATGCGATGGCCAAGTCAATCTATATGTTTAAAACATAAAATATTTTTGATATTGATATTATGGTCACTATATAAGATGTTGATAAGCTAGCTAATTACGTAATAACTTAAGACAGAAGGTCCCTTAAGTGGGACTGAATAAATTAACCGACTTGGTATTACATAGGTTTCACAACTTTTTACGGTAGAAGAACTGAGTTGCGAGACTTGTTTTTTTTACAAGTTTGTTTTTGAATGTATTTTTATTTCTTCTAAGGCCTCTCCAACCAAAGTCACCCCGCTCCCGCCTTACTCAGCCTCACTTGGTCGGCATTACGCAAAATGAGCCAAGTTTTTAGTTGGCTAATTAATTCTGGCGCACGCCGTTATCTTCGCCTGTTGCCTCTGATGAACGGTGTTATGCATGAATAAACAATGAGCTTAATATTCGTTCAGCCTTTGGTGGATTGGACGAGAGTGAGCCAAATTGTTATTTGGAATTTGAATATTGGTCATTCTTAACATGTGCATTGCCGTATTATGACCGATAATTATTTTACAAATGTTTGTACAGCCATAATATGCGCGCTTGAACTTCCGAGTTCCATTTTAAATAAAATATTTTTACATTTCACGCAAACTTATTATTGGTATGGTCGGATACTTGAATTTGCCAAAGATACTTTATGCAGCTTGACCGTTTTAAGCAACTTAATAGTTATTTTATTTTACATTTTGGCATATTTTTTTGGCGATTTTAGGATAGAACTAAAATAATAATATTGTAAATACATATTGCGGAGCGTCTAGCACGATTAGGTAATTAACATAACTAGTAGTCGCCCAGAAGTCGACATTCGACCGTAATTTTTTTAAGGCTGCACGGATTGTAGCCTAAGCAATGAAAAATTTAAAAAAATAGAATGTGAGTTTGGATTATTAAAAATTATTTGAACATTTTATACCTATTATTCGCAAATGAATAGTGAATAGACTTGCGTGCATTATAGCAAGTCTGACATGTATTTGTTATGAAGTGGAAGCTGGTATGTGGAATGAAATAATTGAACATGTGGTTATTTATTGAAATATACAATTACGTTTAATGTTTGCTAGGTACTTTTAATACGAGCGGCTAATCATACACCATCTAAAATTGTTATTTATCACAATACTCATCACTAACATCATCATCACTATCTGTACTATCAGCGTGAGGGTTGTTTACTCCAGGTTGGTAGTAAGGTGGGTAGCGGGAAGCCGGTGGAGGGTAGTGGGGATACTGTGACCGATAAGATGGTACCTGAGGATAGTATGAGGGTAATTGTGGTGGATATTGGGGAGGAACTCCTTGGTATGCGGGAGTATGTTTGGAATGGACTTTGGATGCCTTTTGAGGTTTGTAGTATTGAGGGTACTGGGGATAGAGCATTGGGTTTATTGGAGGATATCGGTAGTATTGGTAAGGATAGCCCGGAGCGTAGTTGTACGGGTTGTTTTCTTCGCTGAAAGACTCCTCTGAAGAGTAGGAAACGGTTTCGGATTTAACCGGTACAGAGTTTACATACTTCTCTTCTCTGGCTGTTGCTACTGAACGTTCTTGAACTACACCACCGTTTGCCACAGCCAGAAGCAGGAAGGAACCGCAAAAAATAGTCTGTAAAAATAATTGAAGTGACTATAGCGTTATGGTTGTCCAGAACTGGGACTAGTGGCGCCGGTCTGTATCAAAGACCAAAGCTCATTAAAGGTTCATCATCAGCTCATTTTATGTCCCCACTGCTGGGCACGAGCCTTCCCCATGGATGCATGGATAGGGAGAACGGGTCATACACCACCACGCGGGCCCAGTTCAGATTGGTGGTTGTTAACGACTGCGAATGCAGCCGGGACAAACGACCTTACGTGCCTTCCGAAGCACGGAGGAGCTGGAGATGATAAATTTCTGGCCACCCTTCCAATGACCAGCCTTTGCGAAAGTTGTTTAACTTCAGCACTCGCAGACTGGGCGCGTTAACCACTGCGCCATCGACCTCCTCACTAGGGGAGCGCTAGTATAGTGAGTAAGTAAGTATAGCTTATTGGTTATGATAAAATTATCCTTAAAGTTAGAGTAGAGCTTAGCGAAACGAGAAGCTTTGACAGCTCTGCCCGTGTCCGATAAACCTCTTTTCAATGTATTTAATAATAAATGTTTAACTATATTTTATTCCACAACGGAGAAACCTTGGCTTTCATGACACCTGATTCACCATCACCTACTCCTCCCTCATCATCGGTGTGACGAAGGTTTCAAATTTTAGCATTTTCTACTTGTATTTTAACAAAAGTATGGTAGGACACCCATTTGAAAGGTTTCTTAAACTAGGTTTTAATTGTAAAGTTTAAAAAAACAAACTAAGTATTTTTTTACAGTCATCATCTCAGCCAAAAAGACGTCCACTGCTGGACAAAGGCCTCCCTCAAGGATAAATCATTTTGAGGGGAGTTTGCCATAATCGCCGCGCTTGGCAGGCGGGTTGGCGATCGCAGTAAGGTGAGAATAATCACAGAGAGACGCTGCTGCCCATCCTCTGGAATGGTCTCATAGTCGCCTTCTACGACACCCACGGGAAGAGATGGGGTGGTGCAATTCTTTACCCCCGGCACCACAAGGGTTTACAGTAATGGGCTAGTAATCTGTTTTAGTTAATATTTTGTCAAACAAAGATTTCGTGTAAGAATATGCCTGTGATGTTAATTAAGGTTCAAGGTCCAATAAATACATACCAGCCTCATCTTGAAGAATTTTAGGCACTATTTCTTATGAATAAGTCAGCTCTCTCTTTGTCAACACTACCTACTGAAATTTGTACTTTATGCCAGGCCTTTTATATTTATAGATGAGCCATAATCAACAATGTGAAATAATGGATACCTACTATTTACTAACTTATACCCAATTAAATAAATAAGTAATTTTAAATTATTGGTGTTACTCTACAGCTGAATAAATACTACGTCATGGAATTTGATGTTATCGCCTCTGTATTTTGAATTTAACATAAAATAATTTATCCCAGTGAGAAGTGCGAACTTTAGTTTAACATATTTGATATCTAGTGGTAAAAGTATAAAAAACTACCAAATGGGTTCTATTCCCAACATCAAATCTAAGAGCTAAGTAGTAAATTGTGTAACCAAATATAGAGAAAAAGTATGAATTTCATTCCCGTGGGAATATCGGGATAAAAACTATCTTATGTGTTAATCCTGGTTATAAACTATCTGTATGCCGAATTTCATCCAAATCCTTCCATCCGTTGCAGCGTGAAGAAGCAACAAATATACACACACACACACAAACTTTTGCATTTATAATATTAGTGTGATAATGTCTCGTGAGTTGACGAGACCTTAAACCTTTTTTACTCTTTATAAAGGCGTTATAATCGGTTTTCATTGGTACCACAACAAACAGCTCGTTGTTAGTTTTATTCTGAGTTTATTTCATGGCATTGTCTTTTTCTTCATAGGTAAGGAGAACCTTTCATGTGAACTCGAATAAATTAAATCGATCGTCATACTAAAATACGCAAATGTAAAAAAAACATTATTCGTGCTGTCAAATTTAGTGTATTCAACAAATGAATTATAGACCTATATATTACAGAAGTCGTAGTAAAATTTTAATGTAGAGTCAACAAATGAAAAACTTGTTCAGCTGCCATTTAGACACGTGTTTATTTTAATAGTAGCAGTTACTTGTAAATTGGCTTTAGGTTCTGCCCGCAGCTTTACCGATGTCAAATTCTGACAATAAACTGTATAATTATGACAAAACAAAATAAAAGTTGCCTCAACTTGGGACTTTGGGACGGGGGTCCCAAAGTTCAAGTCTTTCTGTTGCTCTGTTACGACAAAAAGTAAGTACTCGTACTTTCATACAAAGATCTATACTTAATATTATAAAACTGAAGAGTATGTTTGTTTGTTTGTTTGGTTGAACGCGCTAATCTCAGGAACGTTCGAATTGAAAAAATATTTTTGTGTTGAATAGTCCATTTATTGAGGAATCACACTATGACTATTAACGCGGGTGAAACTGCGAGGCACTACTAGTCTTGTATAAATTTACCGTTATTGTGGCGATGAAGCTAATGTGAAACGCGCTTAATGTTTAAGGTGATTAACACACTGCCACGCACAACGCTGCGCTGCTGCATGTTGCGTGTCGACGCACCTACGCGCTTGTAGGCTTGTATAGGCGCGTGGATTTTCTGTGTGTCGGACTGTGCGTGTTTTCTATACCAACGGAGATACTTCAAGCAACGTTAGAACGAAGAGCTCGATGGCGCAGTGGTTAACGCGCCCGGTCTGTGACTGCTGAGGTTAAGCAACTTTCGCAAAAATCTCGAGCTCCTCCGTGCTTCGGAAGGCACATAAAGTCGTTGGTCCCGGCTGCATTAGCAGTCGTTAACAACCACCAACCCGTATTGGGCCCGCATGGTGGTTTATGGCCCGTTCTCTCTATCCATCCATAGGGAAGGCTCGTGCCCCAGCAGTGGGGACATAAAATGAGCTGATGATGATGATGAACGTTAGAACACGTATTCACGCGCTACACTGCGTGGTGCGTGGCAGTGTGTCAACTGCCTAAGCGTTACGTACACAATTTATTTTTCTCACTTTCTGCGATCAACTTTAGTTCACGTTACTTTTACTTGTGCGGTATATATTCTTAGAAGTCATTCGCAATCCGTTTCACGCAGCGAATTCCGCTTAATGTCTTGGTACGTCTCCGTGCTTTATCGCGGGGACACGCAATTAGCATACGTGCCGTGCAGCTTTGAGAATTATTGGTTTCCTTTTACAAGCAAGGATTTAGAAGTTTTAAGGTGTTTTTCCATTACTTATGAAGCAGCATTATAAGGTTTTTAAGTTGTATTTATTTCTTATAGTTTTAGACATCAAACTGTGATTTATAGCCTATTCTTTGTAACTTTGTAATTGTTTAAGATCTCAGTTTCTTCATGCGGCATACGCTGCGTCAAGGCGAAGGGTAGGGCACACTAGCGCCGCTAATGGATTTAATTTGATAACTGCTAAACTGGATTTTTTTTCAAACATTGCGGACCTTCCGACACTAGGCAAATATCTATTATTTAATAATTGTGCACTACTTTTAGGTTTGTTTTTGTATTCATTAGCTAACACCAACAGTGGCCATTGTTTGTTAATAAATGCGATAGCCCATTTTGTGAATAAACCACGCAACAAAAAGTAGTGCACAATTATTAAATAAATACTATGGATGCTTTCCTGTTGACGGACGGTACGCAATGTTTAAAAAAGATCCGGTCCGTTAGTAATTGTCAAATTATCAATTGGTGGCGCTAGTGTGCCTTACCCTTCGCCTTAAATGCATTGCGTTTGAAGCGCACGATTTTGATATACAGAAAGTTATGACGACGCATTGGTTATTGCGTCATTCTAAATCCGTTTTACGCAGCGAATACCGCATATAGGAATTACGCGCTTAATTTATTGGTTCCCTCTCGCTGCAAGGAGCCAGCGCGCCAAACATTGACTTATGTCTCCGTGCTTTATCGCGGGGAGACGCGGCAATTAGCGTTCGTACCGTGCAGCTACGAATTATTGGTTTTCCTTTACAAGCAAGCATGTGGGAGATAAAAAGTTATTAGTAGTCTTTAAGGCTACGTTAGGTAGATGGTGTGCTAGGAACAAATCCACCAATAGAATCACTTAATTTTTTACCGCTCGAACTAGGCAAGGAGTATGAAGCGATCCTATTGGTTGATGTTTTTGCGCACCGCTTAGCTACTGGTGGAAACACAGCCTAAAGGATGTTTATATGTTCATCCACATGTCACATACTTAAAATATAGGGTGGAATTTTGTAATGCCACCTGAAGGAAAAGTACTCTTAATACTGTAGATAGAAAATTTTACTCAAAGAAAACATTCCTTTATTTTTGAAAAAAAAAGAAACTGCGTTAAAAGATTTTAGAAAATTCGCTTGCCACACCCGGGAATCGAACCGACTAAAATCTGTAATAATTACACCTTGTACTTTTATTGCGTCGATCGTTACGGTCAATTATAAGGATGAAATCTCTCTAACAAACTTGATAAATTAAATGAATTTTAATTATTTACAAAAAATGCTAAACTAACTAATTAGTTGCTCGAAATGGGCTCCATTTTCTTGGATACACAAATTAATTCTACTAACGAATTCATTTCTAGTAACGTAAGATTTCTTGGTTTCATTTATTTTAATTTCATCCTTATAATTGACCCTAATGATCGATGCAATAAAAGTACAGGTGTAATTTTTACAGATTTTAGTCGGTTCGATTCCCGAGTGTGGCAAGCAAATTATCGAAATCTTTGAATGCAGTTTTCTTTCTTTTTAAAAATAAAGCAATGTTTTTTTTGAGTGAAATTTTTTACTACAGTATTAAGAGTACTTTCCCTTCAGGTGGCATTACAAATTCCACCCTGTATATATAAAAAAAAAATTCTATAAAACATGCCTAACTTATTCACAAAATAAGGAGACTTATTTATTTTATGACTTATGTATGTGTTTCTTTTGTGCTTATGCGTCTTTGCGTTTTGTTTAACTGGCGTTTCGAATTCAAGGTCTTGTTTTAACACCGGATAAAGGTGTAAATCGTCTCAAAAAATAATTTTGCATTTTTTTATTGTTTCTGTCTATGGCAGGCAGTGCAGCGTCTTGTCATGTCATCTATATATTAATACGTGAAGCAAAAACTTTGTACCCGTTTTTACGAAAATTGCGCGGACGGAGGAGTATGAAATTTCGCACACTTATAGTTTATATAGATCCGAATGCTAATATTTTTTGTAAATTATGCATAAAAAATACATTAAATCAACAAAAACAACATTACACACACACGTATTGTTTGTCTTTAATGCGGCCGACATCTGTCAATGCCAATCCAAACTCACATTCTACCTTTTTAATTTTTATTGTTTCGGATACAATCCGTGCAGCCTTAATAAAATTACGGTCGAATTTCGACCACTGGGCGACCACTAGTACCTATAAATTCACATTTGCATATGGACGACGCGCGGCCCATAGTTATAAACGCGTTTGATAAATAACGTTCTACAAATCAAAGAAACCAAAGTATGGATACATAGAGAAGAGAGAATCAGTGCACATTTATGTAGTCAAAACTATTTACTTCACAAGCCAGCGTTATTAAATTTTCAATAAAAAAAAAAAAAATCCAACGTCAGTTTCTGTGACAAAATTGTAATTTACTGACGCGGTGTTGGTATGACACTTTACGCATTAATTAAACTTAAATAAAATATAAAAAACATCACATTTGAGAAAGGAACACTTGTGGCGGTACGTCCGTTCATAGCGAGCGTTAATTAAACATCAGCTGGTGAGCTCAAAAATGGAACCTAGTTTTTAATTAGGGAAAGTTTTAGTAGGTCATTGGGACGCTCAACTTTGGGAGCGCTTGTGAAGAGTTTTTAGTAACACACTGGACACTGGCTGTTTTAAAACTCAACCGTCCGTCACATTCGTCGACATAAAAACTTTGAAGGCGTTGTTCGTTTGTTTCCTTTTGTTGATGGCTTCGTGCGATTAGCACATTTAGCCAGTGTCAAATTAATTTTTCTTACAAGGTAATACATAAATGAAATTTCCTTCCTGTATGATGATGATGAATGATGAATGAAAGTGGCCCTGCGAGTGAAATTATTTTGGATTACTTGTAACTTGTAAAGCGCTGAGGGCGCCAAATACAAATAACAAAATATTATTTCAAGTTTCTACCTGTTATCGTTATTAAGACCGAGAAAAAAATTGGAAAAATATCACGTTGTATTTATTTTTAAAGTGAATAATATAACTTAATATTCTGTGAATATTTGAAGCGTCTACCTGTTGCCGTTATCAATATCGAACAAAAACCAGCAAAAAAAGACACGTTTATTGTATGGGAGCCCCCCTTAAATATTTATTTAATTCTGTTTTTTAGTATTTGTTGTTATAGCGGCAACAGAAATACATCATTTGTGAAAATTTCAACTGTCTAACTATCACGGTTCATGAGATACAGCCTGGTGACAGACGGACAGACAGACAGACAGACGGACGGCGTAGTCTCACTAATAGGGACCCTATTACTAAGACGTTTAACCCTTTAGGTACGGAACCCTAAAAAAAATCTGTATAATCACGAATATGGCTGCAGTGAAATTAATATTAACATTGTCAAGTAATATGAATTTGACATACATAATATACCTAAGCAAATTTCGCAAAGGCCGGTTATCGGATATGGACGACCAAAAATTTATCATCTCGAGCTCCTCCGTGCTTCGGAAGGCACGTTAAGCCGTTGGTCCTGGCTGCATTAGCAGTCGTAAGACAATAAGCGCCTGACGTAATTGCATAAGCAAAGTATCAGCTTGCCGTTTTATGTGTAGTTGTAAATTTCAAGGCGTTATTTATGGCGCACAAAATGTGAAGAAAAGTTAACGTTAGAAATATTTTTCACAAGTAGGTAACATAAAACATAACATATATAACATAACAGGTATGAAGGTAAAAAAAGTATTGCGTTTAAAAATCAAAATCGAATCAATCAAAAATTGTTTATTACTTTTCAAGACAGTTGTATACAACAGTTGTCGGTGCCCCCTTTTAAGCTTGTAATTACCTGTACCAGGGGATTCCGCTCTTTCTTAAATACCTATAAATTCTTTCTTTTTTTAAACAATTTTAAGTAGGTAATAAATTTTAAGTTTCACTACAATAATTATAGTAATACCTTACCTTACCTTATTACCTTGCCTAAAGGGACTCCTTTTAAGTCCTCGCGCGCCATATGTACGCACGGTCGTACACAAGGTGGCCCGCTAATTATACCTACAGCGCGGGACGGGTTAATAATTTATTTTAGTTATTTTATTATATTTTTTAAGGATTTAGTTTAAGGTTCATTGTTCTTTTAATTATAGATCTAGATCATATAATTATAGTTATAAGTAATATTTTAAGCGGTTACCAATCAGTTTTATAATCATTTAAGTTTTACTTCAATTTATAGTTATAAACTATTGTTTTTTATTGTTTTTTAAGAGAATCAATTTTACAATAATTTAAGTTGCGTGTCAATTACAATGTAAGCACCCAAAGGCGACAAAAACTACCTAGATAGACTCGTTACATACTTACCTACAAAATTTTAATGCAACAAGTTCCTATTATTAAACAGGATGTATGGTAATATGTGTATATTACCGAAACATAGTAGCAACCATGTATAACTAACACCGTGGTAACATACAAAATCACATCTAGGTAGGTACTTAGATTTACTTTTCCATAAAAAAACTAAAATGTTGTGTGTTTTTTTTTACATGTTGTGGTTGTCTTCTATATTTTTTGTGTTTATTGTAATGGAAAGCGTCCTGCTATGATAAGGCATTTTCCAATATTTTTGACGCTGTAAGGGAGAAAAGAGTTGGACACTTGCTGAGTTTCTTGCCGGTTCTTCTCAGTACAAGATCTCCGGCCCAGAGTAGACTTACGAACCGATGGCATAGTGACATTCATAAAAGCTACTTGTAGCCTAAACAGAATAAATGATTTTGAATTTAGAATTTAGAATTTTTAAAAATTTAGTTTATTAAAATTTCTTTGTTCATTTTTGTAATGTTTCGAATTCTGTTTAAATGTTTGACCATAAGGTTGACGATCAAGAGCAACGTATCAGAGTGCCTAGTGTGAGTTTTGTTTACTATCCGTATTCATTCGATTACACGAATAAGAAAATTAGTATGGCATTGAAGCGGCGCAGCGCCTCCTGGCGACATACGAGAGGAGTTAACATGTTGCCATACAAATTCTCGTTTTCGTTAACGTGATCGAATGGCAAATAAAACTCGTATTTGGCGCTGCTTGACCTAAAGTGAAAGTTAAAGCACAGATTAGGTAATAGTTAAAGTTTGAACTATTTTTTACAAGTGGTTACTTGTAAAAAATATTTCAAACTTCCATGTGTTCGACACTTTAAGACCAATGTTTGACACATTGTTGTCGTCACCAAAAATAACGTTGATTTCAATGAATCTTTCATCATCATCATCATCAGCTCATTTTATGTCCCCACTGCTGGGGCACGAGCCTTCACTATGGATGGATAGGGAGAACGGGCCATAAACCACCACGCGGGCCCAGTGCGGATTGGAGGTTGTTAACGACTGCTAAGGCAGCCAGGACCAATGGCTTTACGTGCCTTCCGAAGCACGAAGGAGCTCGAGATGATAAAGTTTTGGTCACCCATCCGATGACCGGCCTTTGCGAAAGTTGCTTAACCTCAGCACTCGCAGACCGGGCGCGTTAACCACTGCGCCATCGAGCACCTTTTCTGTTACACGTTGTATATTAAGCTTATCCCGGGACTCGAACCCACACCCCATGACATGCCGGGTCAGGTGCGCTACCAACTATGCTATCGTGTTTGCTTACTATAATGTTAAGGTCTTTCCTGTTCGTTTAATGGTTGCCTGGTAAAGATTGCTGTAAATGATTGCTAGACCTATCTAGCAATCATTTACATTAAGTAGGTATAGATCGCGCCAAACTTCTAGTCCCCTCTGAAGTTGCTTCGCGCAGCTGTAGTCAGGCCCTGCCGCTCGTCCCCGCCTTCGCCCTACTGACGCCTATTTTTTACTACTGCGACGCGAATCGCGCCAACTTCAGAGGGGACTAGAAGTTTGGCGCGATCTGAATGATAATGAGGTTAGGTTGGATTCAGTGTTTATTTTTAAACACCTATGGTACAAATACGTAATAGTATGACATTAAACTAATACATATTAAAATGTAGACCAGATACAGTCACGAGTCACGAGCATTATTATTGTATACACTTTTGACGCGACGCGCGAGGGCAGAGCGGCCACGCACGACCCGGCAACAAACAAGTACGACGCGCGGCGCGGAGTAATGGAGGGGCGCGGTGCGCGGAGCGGGAGGCCCGCCATGTTGGTTGAAAGTACGGCGGCGGTCGGCGGGCGATCCCCCCGCCCCACTTCAGTCAGTTCACCGCGCGCAGCGCACGCGAGCAGTCAACAAGATGGCGGAGCATGAAGCGAAAACCACCAACGCGTCCAACGTCGAGTTTGAACACGAATTCGTTAAAGAGCGTTTCTACAACAAACTGGAGCAGTTATACAAGGATCACGACAATCACAGGAAGAAAATAACAAAACAAATAGCCGAAGAAACTATTGCGACTCTAATTGATATCGAAATGCGGAAAGCGGACGATATGTTAGAAGGTTTTACCCCTGACCAGCTCCAACTGACGTTTAAATATGAAGTTTACAAGGAAAATTATAACACTTATCTTATCAAGAAGAGAGATAAGCCAGACGACCCTATAGTGAAGTACATACCTTACGAAGATGCGTTTGACGTGTTGGCAGAGATCCATGTTAATAGTGGTCATGGCGGCCGCGATGTAATGTACAAACAGGTAAGAAAAGATTATGTGATACCGTCACCTCAAATAGATTGTTTAATAAGTTGCTGCAATGTGTGTAACTGTAACTCTTTGTTAACCAAACAAAAGTATGCAAGCTCTATTACTCATAGACATAAAAACATTGTTCAGTTGGACATCATTAGCATGGAAGACTCGCCCGATGGCTTATTCCAGTACTTGCTCATTTACGTATTTAAGGAATCAGAGTACACGTTGCTGAGGCCTGTGATGCGATTGTGCCCTTTAGAATTGTCAATGGAATTGTTGAAGATATTCCTGGATTTCGGACCGCCAAATCAGTTTGAAGTATATACAAAAAATAGAAAACTGGTACAAGATAGTGTCTTGCATCTCCTAGGTGTATTTTCAAAATCCACGATACCCGTTTACGATACAATGAAAGATGGTTTTAACTACTCTGTACGTGTACTTAGAAGCATGCAGAAATGGATGAAGCAGACAGGCGGTTGCAATTGGGGGCTCAGCTGCCATATTTTGCAATGGCAACTGAACAATTATAAGAATAAGGAGATGAAGACACCATATACCTCGTTGTTTGGTACAACTGCGCGTTTTAATAATACAGAGGAATTTCAGCTTTCGGACAGTGAACATAAAGGGGATTTAGAGAAGGAAGGAGAAAACATTCTACAACAAAACGATTTACAAATTGGCAGTATGGTAGTAGTGAGTGACGATGATGATGATAAGCTGATGTCGGGTGATGATGAAGATCCTCTGTTTTTGAAATTTGTTGTTGAGGATTCGTCACAGCAGGCAGAAGAAAGTACTAGTACTAAAGAAGATACGGTAGAACGGCCGATTTGCTACGTGTGCCAGTGTAAAATATTTAAAGTATACAAGTGTTGCCAGTGTCAAAATCCTATGCACATATTCTGTAGCACCAGGCTTGAGGGTACATCTGCCGATTCGCCTTCTTTCATATGCACTACTTGCAACATTCAGAGAGATGAGTGAAAATGTGAAATAACAACTTGGTATTAGTGCTGAAAAAAAATCCACGAGTCAAAGGGTGCAGTATCGAATCCCGCTCGTGTCAATTTTTTCAACACTTTTCCTTGATTTGACTTTTCAACGCTTAAAATAAAAAAAAGAAAGGTTGAATTTGATTCTTTTTTAATTTTTATTAATGTATGCATAATTAAATATTTTTTTACTTTATAAAAACAAGATACACTATAATAAACGTTGTTTAATTTTCTTATCTAAAGCCGTAACGTTCGTTTACCCAGAAGCATGGACTAATAATACAATACTTGTGGTCGCCCAGTGGTCGAAATTCGACCGTTATTTCATTAAGATTATATCCTAAGCAATGAAAAATTTAAAAAGATAGAATATGAGTTTGGATTGGCATTGACAGATGTCGGCCGCATTAAAGATAAACAATACGTGTGTGTCAACTACATGGTAGTGTGTGTAACATTGTTATTGTTGATTTAATGTATTTTTATGCATAATTAAAAAAAAATATTTACCTTCTCAATATAAACTATAAGTGTGCGAAATTTCATACTCCTCCGTCCGCGCAATTTTCGTAAAAACGGGTAGAAAGTTTTTGCTTCACGTATTAATACCTATATAGATTAGTTCATGCCCAGAAAAGGCTGCTTAGCTTACAGCGAAAAAACACCAATAGGATTGCTTCATTTATGACAGTATTAAAATTTGTCAAAATGACATTTGACATTTTGAAAATGAAGCAATTCATAACCTTAGATAACTAAAGTTATTTTTCTAAAATCTTAACGTCGAAGATATATACAGAATTTACCGCCTCTATGGCCGAGCGGTGTAGGCCACCGGTCTCAGATCCAGAGGTCCCGGTTTCGATTCCCAGCGGGGAGTACATGTTTGTACTCGGTTTGGTTGGTGGTAGGGCTTGTTTGTCCGCTTGGCTAGCTACCACCATCTTATCTAAATATGTCGCCGTAACATCAATGTTTGTAGCATTGTTGTGTTCCGGCAGCTAGAGATACGATAGCCAGTGCCTCAGTAGTTGAGGATTCCGGGTGATGTTCGCATCCACCTTCGGTCTTAAAACATCTTGCTTATGAACATCAATCACTCCCATATGAGTACAAAAATAATTTAAAAAAAGAACTATTTTTCAAAAAATGAAAATGGTTGCATGAACATCGACAAAAAATCATAAAATATAATATATTTTTAATCTTAATCATTTTCTAACTAAAATATTTCCAGAGAGAAATCAAGTCTAATCAAAAAAATGAATACGAAATCTCAGTGATATAGTATAATAGTGTGAATATTTATTGCTCACATAATCACAGCAAACTACATTCAAATGTAGAATAAGTAATCTTGATTGATGAAAGATTGTGTTTGTGTCTCGTAATGCAATCAATCGATTATCTAAGTATATAGAAAAAATACCATATAGAAAAAAGGTTACGTTTTATTCAGCGTAGAGTTCATCATATGAATTAGAGTTCATCATTATAATCATCATCATCATCAGCTCATTTTATGTCCTTACTGCTGGGGCACGAGCCTGAACGGACCATAAACCACCACACGGGCCCAGTGCGAGTTGGTGGTTGTAAACGACTTTTAATGCAGTTGGGACCAACGGCTTAACGTGCTTTCCGAAGCACGGAGCTCGAGATGATACATTTTTGAACACCCATCGGATGACCGGCCTTTGCGAAAGTTGCTTAACCTCAGCACTCGCAGACCGTAAAAGGTTAGAAATGTAGTATAATTACTTTATTGTGTAAAAGGTTCATACAGGTCAGATATATTTAATTATTATGAATATAAAAATAAAATTTTAATATATAATGTTGGTTGTGTTTTTGTTTTTTTATAAATTGAAATATTTTTTAACTCCCCTCGCAAGTTGCTGGAAGGCGCAGCTTCAATGCTAAACAAATAAAACATTTTTTTCCCAATTTGGTCCCCCATCTAACGAAAATATTGTCCTGTTGAGTTTCGCATCACATTGACATCTTATATATTGTTTTCTTTTATTGCTAATGTATTGAACAATTCAATCTAAATATGTGATAAAAAAAGAGATTTTTTCCTTCAAAATAATAAAATATTAAAGTGTATTTCAGGTATTGTTATTTTTAATAGGCCATTAGCATAACGGTTTAACCACCATTAGAAATAACGATAACCCTTGTAATGGCGTAACATCCGGTTGTTTATTACTAAATAAACGTTAAGAACGCAAATACTTCTAGGGCCTTACAAATAAACCAGAGCATAAACGTCGAATACTCGTAGTTATCCCGTCTTTTGTCTCTTTTACTGTAATCACATTAATATTATAAATGCGAAAGTTTGTGTGTATGTGTGTATATTTGTTGCTTCTTCACGCTGCAACGGATGGATGGATTTGGATGAAATTCGGCATACAGATAGTTTATAACCTAGATTAACACATAGGATACTTTTATCCCGATATTCTCACGGGAACGGGAACCACGCGGGTGAAACTGCGGGCGGCCGCTAGTCTGAAATTAAAATTACGGGTTATTGTATATTTGCCACAAAGTAAATTCGTCACAGAAAAAATATTTGTAAATTTGCCACACTTCTACTCTTACGACGTAAAGGAGTATGAACAGAAGTAGTCCAAATATCTCACCACTAACGAGACCTATATTGACTTATAGTCCATTAACACATTCACTGCCGAATACACGGCACCGTGTGTGAGACAGAAATTCAATTGTTTGTCGTTTCAGGACAGTGAATATGTTAAACAGAGAGTAACTTTCAGTATGGGACAAAAAAAAAAATAAGCTGTCAGTAAATAGTTATTACTGTATGAAAAATATTTTTTTTCCTTTTTAATCCTCCGCGCAAGTTGGAGATAATACTATTTTTATCCCTACTTAGCAAATAATGCGCTAGAGCACCAACGCATATTCGCAATGGATACACATTGAAGTAACAAAAGACGTAATTTTAAATAATATTGTAGATTTTGGCATAGAACATGAACTTGCTAAGTATGTTGCTACGCGCAAGGACCCAATCCAGGCACGCACGCTCAAGATTGTATTACACCTATGTGATGAATGATCCATGGCCGAGAAACAATTTCCAACTATTATTGTTCATGTTTATCTGGCATGCGAACTGTGGGTTGATGTGCATATGTAATGGCAATCAGGGTGGGAATGGATTTTTAAATTTTTTTTATCTATTAGTTTCAACTTAAAATATGACATTATTTTTTTTTCTGTAGTACTGCCTTACTTCACAATATTTAAAAAAAAAAATTATTTTGGCCGCCTGAGGCTGTGGAAACGCCTTTCGAAAAAAATATCCTCAATAACCTCTTTACCGCTTCTTAGCTGCAAAAAAAGCATATATAGTTTTCAAAAGCAATTTATGCATGCATAATGTGCACATCAAGTGTCTGCAATAAATATAATTTTTGAGCACAATTTTTAAACGCTTCTATGTGTAGCGTAAGTGGCTTTACAGTAAAGAGAATAGAGTTCAAATTTGCAAACTGCTCTACACAAGTCTAGTCTGTCTGCAACAACGTGATAATATTGAAGAAACCTAATTTACAACCTGAAAAGGAACGTACCTTTAGTGAGATTCAAAGACATACCTACCAGTCTTGGAGCGTTTCAAAGGAGGGGCTATGTTAGTGAGAGAAACCTTTATACTACCTACGAGAATAGTGCTGTCGCGTTGTTTGTTTGTCAATGTCATGACAATGTCATACAGTATGACTAAGAAAAAAACAAAGTAAAACCATAATTAATAATAAAAATAAGACAAGTATGCAAGAGCAGACCAGCCTCCACAGGCGGCACTCGTTCTTAGTTAGTCTTAGTCTTATCTTCTTGAGTTGAAAGCCAAGTGCTTACCCAAGCACTTGGACTCAGGGTTAATTCTCAAAGTAACCCTACGTTAGTTAACTCGATGTTATTTAATTAAATGTATATATTTTTATAGGATTCTTCATGTCTTTGCTCGCGTGATTATTAAGTTCAAGGAAGACAAAGTTTTTTTTATGAGAGAGTTCGTTGATTGCCACTGGGCATTTCCAGCTTCACCTTTAGGGGCAGCGAGAGACTTAAAGGGTTCCTCAAGCATGTGAAACGAAGCACCGTCAGCGTCAGAGGATTTCTAGAGGAAACGGCATCACGCACTAGTGCGTGTCTCCGTGCCCTACCAGATATCCGAGGGGTTTGGATCGGATCGAGGAGGAACCCGAAGGCGCGTCTAAAGGCTCGGACCTCGGCTCGGGTTGACCGGGTCGTGGGGGTAGAGAGAAGTGCCCAGGTACATGTTTGTACCTGGTATAGAGCGCGTGTGAACCGGCTCGTCTTAACCTTGTTCTACGAGTACGGTGTCTTGGGCCTAAGCCAGTGTGCATGTTTTAGTGAATTCTGTAAATGTGTAGTGGCATTTAGAGGATCGGGCGGGGAAAGAAAATTAGTGTAAAATATTTTTTACCAAACAATGGCATATTTGAGCTAATCTAAACCATCAAAAACAAACTTGTAAAAACAACCAAGTCTCGCAACTCAGTTCTTCTACCGTAAAAAGTTGTGAGATCCATGTAATACCAAGTCGGTTAATTTATTCAGTCCTTACTTAAGGGACCTTACTGTCTTAACTTGTTACGTAATTAGCTAACCTAACAACATCTTATAGTGATCATAATATCAATATAAAAATATTTTATGTTTTAAATAAATAGATTGACTTGGCCATCGCATGAAAACACAATGTATCTCACAAGTAATACACATATTATATTAAATTAGATTGTTTAGTGCGATTGCCAATAGTCAATCTATTAGTTAAAACCTAAAAGATTTTTGATATTAATATTATGGTCACTATAAGATGTTGTACATAGGCCTGTTGTGTACATAACCTGCTGAACATAGGCCTCTCCAAGTGCAAGCCATTGAGCACGATCCGCGGTTACTCTCATCCAGCTTTAGCCAGCCACCTTGCGAGGGCATTCTAAACTACGTTGAATGAGTTCTCGAGTGGAGTCCGCGTATCGGCAAACGTTATAGTTTTATAAATAAATAATATCAGGTCAGCACAACAAAACAATGGATTAGTTGAATTAAAAGATATATCTGGACATAGGTTATATGCTTATGATGAGATAGGTGCAAGTTAAATACCGAAACATTGTCAAAATCGGTGCTAGTCAGTAGCTAGTGTGCCATTGGCTATTATTGGTTGTTCCTGAGCGACAACAGACCCTCTGTAGCCATATTACACGAACTTCACGAGAGTCGGAATAGCACCCAAACTATCCAGGGCGTCCTCCCCATTGGCTGGTCTCGCAATAGGTGATGAGATGGTACAGACGTCTGCACATCACCTTCACAAAACTGTCTAATTACTAAATAAATGTTTCACCATTGCTATATACATAAAATTCAAAGTCTATTGAATGAACTTTGACAGACAAAAAGTTTTAGTGGGTTAGCCTTCTTTCTCCCAATTTTTTTATTGCGCCCTGCTGGTTGAGTAACCCACCTATAGCAACCCGGAGGTGGGAGGAGGTGAATACTACATGTATGACTACCTCAAGCGGTTGAGCTTGCCTGTGTCAGACTCCTACTGACTAATCACCCCTGGTGTTGCCTTTGAAGGGCTACATTTCCCATTGAGACTTCTGTATCTTGACCGGGAGGTGGAAGCTGGGGAGAGAGTTACCAAATACCCAGCGGGCTACTTCAGACCCGCCGGTATGCGTAGGATGAATTTATTATAGTATAAAAAATAAAATAAAATTGGGTGACAACAGAATGGATCGACAACGTAATAGTTCCGTGCAGATACGGCTATGACCCCCAAATCTTCATATTCGTCGGGCAGTTCGCATAAAATGGTCACTAGCGATTCGCCTGGCATGCAATTGTTCGAGTAACGACCGAGTCAAGTGACGCGTGAACCGATAACAGGGCGATTTATGACGTCACTACCGGAATAGTAACGAAATATCAAGTTACTGTTGCTTCTGTCTGTATACGGGTACCGACGACGCGAGTTAATAGTTCAGGGAGGTCTCGTTTTTAGCGGAATGTTTTGGTGTTTATTAAATCTATATACATTTACAAATAAAAGTCAGTTAATTAAAAAAAATTAAGTTATGATGGTAGTAGCTAGCCAGACGGACAAACAAGCCCTATCACCAACCAAACCGAGTACACATACATACCCCCCGCTGGGAATCGAACCCGGGACCTCTGGGTCGCAACCGGTTGTAACCACTAGACCACAGTGGCGGTTAAAATTATTATTATTATTCTCTTTATTAAATATATATTTTAAGAAAATTTTTTTACAATATTTTGTATAAAAACATATTTACAATATAAAATATTATAAAAACTTATTATTATTATCTCCTTTATTTATTTTCTTTCTTAAAACTAGATTTTTACAATATTTTAATATAAAAACTTTTTTAACTCTTGTTATTTCTTGTGTCGTAAACAGTATATAAGTATATTTAAGAATGTAACTGTTTATATAAAATACACTTCTGGCCGCTTCTGCTTCTGCTAGTCTATACACAAGGACAATTGAAATATACATAAAAAACAAACTAAAAAAAAGAAAACTAAAACAATAAATCTTCTTGGAATATCAGCGTTGCAGATGATGTTCATGCTGCAACATGTCCTGAGTGAGCTCGTTTTCGGTTAAATTCTATATTTAAAAAGTAAAAGGAAAAGTAAACAGCTTATTATACCTAACTGTCCACTGCTGGGCAAAAGCCTCCATCATTGAAATCAAGTCATCACTACAATTGATGGGTATTGGCTTAATCACCACTTGCCAATTGCGGGTCGGTGATCACAAACCCGGGCTATGAATCGAAAAATCCGAAACACACTTTGCCCGACCTGGGAATTGAACCCGGGACCTTTAGGTATAGAGCCTAGCGCTTTGCCACTGGGCCACAAAGGCGTTCTACCTATATTTTATTTGTTTTTCAATTGTTTCTATTATTGATTTAACCTGTAAAAAAATTTGTGATACTTACGATTTGAATTATTTTTTTGCTGGGCAAATATCTCCTTATTTCCTTCTATCTCTTTCGATCTCCAACTGTATCCGACCAGCCTGGGCAGAACGAATCCAAATCGTCGCACCAACTCTTTCATAGTAAATAATTTAAACAGAGAAATTTGGTGACTCGTTTCTTTGTCGCACCTCCAAAAGATGTAATAGTCTACCAGCACACGTTTTCCCTCCTTCCTATGATATGGGGTCCTTTAAAAGAGGCGGGAAGAAGCAGTGGGCCTGCAGAGTGTCCTTGTGGGCCGGCAGAATCTTTGTTTTTACGCTGCACCAGTTATCTTCGCGCCTGAACTCCATTTCCACTTAACATCAGATGGGATTGAATCATTTGCCGAGCTATCTATAAAAAAAAACAAAAACTATTAATTTAAGATTTGGGACCGTTTTTAGCAGCCATTCAGAAGTAAGTAGAGACCAATCAATGCAATCAAAACGCCTCACTACATTTCGGTCGAGCGGTCTCGTAAGAGATTCCGGCGCACATTAAGGCTCTCCGAAGACAGAGCAACTTAAGTTGCAGAAACTATCAACTTAGTTGAAGAAACTAACAACTTTTAAAAAGTTTTCTGTTAAAGCTTGCCAGTAGCAGCAATTCTAAATATTTTTTTTTAAATCCATTGATAACACTCAATGATTGCCAGTTGGGGAATCCAAAAACTTGACACAACTAGTCCAAATTTGATAGTTGCTAGTTGCGGCAATTTAAAACTGATTCACTCAGTGATCGCAGCAATTGAAAACTTTTGTCGATTATCAAAACTCGCAACAAGGGTTGCTATGCTTGCGTAGTTTCTTTAGGTTACATCGTCACTAGCAGTTTCAATTGGTTTAACTGACATTGAGGTGATGGTGTGTAACCTTTTAAACCTATTAAACCTGTAAGTGACAGTGACAAGTGACTGATGTGGAAACAGGGGGCTTATTGTCTAATTTCAATCTAATATTTTTTTATTTTCATTATTTTCTGTAAGTATACTTATTTTTTCAAAGGTATCACAACTTTTTATGGTATGGTGGTATTTGATGTCGTTCATTCAACATCATTCAAAAACGCGTCGCGATCGCAATCTCTAACACTTGTGAATTAGTTTGAAGTTCTTAAATAGCTTCCAGAAGTCAAATTGAAAGGTAGTACGATAGGTATTACAAGTTAGACAATAAGGGGGCGGTTAGTTGCGAGTTGCCTGTTGCCGCAATCGGAAATCAAAGTTGCTCTGTCTGCGAACCGCCTAAATCTATTACACAACGCTGGCGGACATTCATTCGTCTCGGCTCATTGAACACCGATGACGGTGAAATAAATGCTTCACTACACTGAACCACTTTGATGTAGAAAATAGCATTTTCCTCTCCTTTCATATCTAAGAGGACTGATGGGTTACTATCAGCTCTTAAGCACAAAATAAGAAGACTACGGTAAGCTTCTTACAAACACATACTCGACCAACACACACATTTCTTATGGACACGGAATCTAGGAACAGCTTGGACACGGTAATAAGATAATATTACCGTGGCTTGGAACAGTCCGAGCGCTGCTGCTGCGAGATTCCGTATCACTGAGGGCCACCGCAGACATGCTACTTTTAGCATCGGCGATGGGCGATTCAGCCGCTTTTTAGAAGCTGAATGCAGCGACCACACATTCCACACCGCACACTTAAAAACGCCAAACGCGGCGATTGAGTCGCTTTTCGGAAGATCGACACAGCTTCTGAACGTTACACTCCGGAAACATTCGGATGCCCGGTCGCATCGATTTGCATCGAGTTGCCGATCCAGCATCGGAGCAGTCGCTAAAACGCGCGATTCCGATATCGCGTCCGAACCGAACGCATGAAGTCGCGAAATCGCGATGCTGCATCGATAAGAATCTCACGATTTTACTGCGATCGAACGCAGAGAGTCGCCAAAACGTGATTCAGCATCGATACAATCGCAAAATCGCCGATCGCCGATGCTAAAAGTAGCATGTCTGCGGTGCCGGTGACGCTGAGAGATTGTCTGTGATGTGTGTGTTGCTCGAGCGCGATAAGTAAGGATAATAAAAGAGATAATTAAGCTTCGAATAAAGAAACATTTGCGTAACCTTTTGATGATACACATCACAAGCGTAAACTGAAGCAAATGAAAGTCACAGCTGTTCAAAACAAAATGTTGATTCTAAATTTAAAATTTAATGTTTTTAAATCACGTTCAAAGAGGTCGATATAGCATGTTAACGTTAATCTCGAATAGTTTAAGCAAGTAGGTAGTATGTGGAATCAAAAGTACTTTTTATCACAGGAAACCATTTCAAACCTTAAAAGAGGTCGAGGTCGAACCTCCCTCGGACTCCATGAAGAGTAATTGGGATTGAGACAGTACTTGACATGAATACCGCGGGTCAATGAGTATGCTATACATTAGTATATTATACCATAGACTAATTATCAGAATAAATACAGAATGAATGGAGGGTACATGAAGGGGAACTCCTCTATTGAAACTAGCAAAGCTTGGGAGAGACACAGAGTTTATTTAAACTAGTTCTGCTGTAATATGTTTAAACCTGTTTAAACTAATTTATTTCTGGTACTTACCTACTTGTCAAAGTTACAGTGGTTATTATAATACTATTTCAAGAAGTTGTTATTTAAAACGATCGCATCTGCTCCAACCTGTGCGCAAAAAACATCTGTTTGTGAGTGTTTGTTGAGAAACAAAAACTCGCGCTCGTATTTTTAAAGCTATCTCTATCTAAGTACTGTATAATGACATAACAATAGATAGCTTCTATAACCCTAATTCTGTGACGTCACAATTAAATTATCGAATCTCTCCAAGTTGTATGCTGACACGATGAACTGCTAACTGCCAAGTTCACTTGGTTTAAGACGTGGTTTGTATGCAAACTTGGTAAACAAGGGAGGTTTGAATTACTTACATTCGTACTTACGGCGTAGTTTAGTGTGACAAGAACATTGGAATCGATGAGCTTCTGTGAATGAGTGATTACACCCAATAAAATAAAATGATAATCTATTCTTACTCAATTAAATTAAATTAAACAAATAAAATTACAATCAATAAAATAAAATAAAAATCAATACTGCTACTTTTTGTAAAGTTATTTGTCAATGTTCGCCTACTATCTATTGAGATTGTAAAATGTGGCCTTCAAATTGTAAATTTCAATATTGTAAGCTAGCTAGCTATTGTAAATGTGCTGCGTACCATTCCTAATAATAATTTTTATTTTTTTTATTTTTATTTATTGATCATAACACTTACAACTATCATTACAGGTGGGTACCTAATGCGATAGCAGAGTTACTTTTACAAATAGAAATTACAAAAACACTTACAAAAATAAAGAATCTAAAAATATTCAATAAAAATGATACTCATAACCTTATATAACAAAAATCATAATAATAATAACATTATAAATTCATTAAAAATGGTAACAATATAAAATTTTGCATTAAAATAATATACAAATTAAATTAAATTTACAAATAACATAGGACAAACAATGTAATAAATAAATAAATCAAATAAATTCATAACACCCCGTGTGGTGCCGGGGGTAAAGAATTGCAACACCCCATCTCTTCCCGTGGGTGTCGTAGAAGGCGACTATGGGAGCATTCCAGAAGATGGGCAGCAGCGTCTCTCTGTGATTATTCTCACCTTACTGCGATCGCCAATCCGCCTGCCAAGCGTGGCGATTATGGCAAATTCCCCTCAAAATTAATTAATTTATCCTTGAGGGAGGCCTTTGTCCAGCAGTGGACGTCTTTTTAGCTGAGATAATGAGATGAAATAAATCAAATAAAATTAATAGTTTGTTGAATATAATAAGTTAGTTACAGCATGCAACTTATACACACTAAGACTTAATATTGTGTGTTTTAGTACTTAGACTTTAAACTATCCCACTGCTGGGTCAATGCCTCTGTGGTCTAGTGGTTAAGACCACCGGTTTAGACCCAGAGGTCCCGGGTTCGATTCCCAGCGGGGGGTACATGTTTGTGTACTCGGTTTGGTTGGTGGTAGGGTGTTTGTTCGCCTGGCTAGCTGTAGCTACCACCATCTTATCTAAATATGTATGTTGCCATAACATTAATGTTTGAAGCATTCTTGTGTTGGGAATGGAAATTGAACCGAGGACCTCGGGATATCGGGCCAAATGCTTTGTCACTCGGCTATCGAGTTATTTAGTATACTAAACAATATTGAGTATTACGAATTAATAACATACCGTTGAAGCTTTTCATCAATCAGTATACAACGTGTAACAGAAAGGTGTGGTCAAAATGAGAAGATCCAAAGTATATTCGATGTAGATCTTGTATGCAGAGTTACTAAAGCATGATTATTAACTTTAATGTGTTATGCAATTTTTAATTTAATATTCTATTGTGACGTCACATCAAAATAAACAAGTCTCAGCCCTAGTGCTTTAGTAACCTCTGTGTACTAACATTTATGATCACTGCTGCTTGCTTATG
Organism: Eudonia mercurella; assembly: GCA_963082485.1. NCBI lineage: Eukaryota > Metazoa > Arthropoda > Insecta > Lepidoptera > Crambidae > Eudonia > Eudonia mercurella. The sequence continues at coordinate 4,588,670 of OY720046.1, read as the reverse complement.
CATGCCTGACGCGCATCACTTCACAAATATAAATATTTCATTAACCATTGCATGCCAAGTTAAAGTTAATAATTATGTCTTAATACCTAACAACACTCCCCGTGTGGTGCCGGGGGTAAAGAATTGCACCACCCCATCTCTTCCCGTGGGTGTCGTAGAAGGTGACTATGGGACCATTCCAGAGGATGGGCAGCAGCGTCTCTCTGTGATTATTCTCACCTTACTGCGATCGCCAACCCGCCTGCCAAGCGTGGCGATTATGGCAAATTCCCCTCAAATTGATTTATCCTTGAGGGAGGCCTTTGTCCAGCAGTGGACGTCTTTTTGGCTGAGATGATGATGATGATGATGACCTAATAACACATACAAGTTTTAGATGGGATACACTTTGGATCTTTTAATTTTGACCACACCTTTTGTTACACGTTGTATAAATCCACTGTTGGACATACGTGTCTCCGCGTGTACGCCATTGAGCACGATCCTCGGCTACTCTCATCCAGCTCTTGCCAGCCACCTTACGAACATCGTCGCTCCACCTAGTCTGAAAGCGTCCTACACTACGTTTGCCGATACGAGGTCGGTTCTGCGACTAACATGGCCGGCCAACTGCCACTCCAGCTCGCTTTTTCAGTGGGCTATGTCGGTTACTTTCGTTCTCTGTCGGATAATCATCATCGTCATCATAATCAGCCAACATCAGTCCACTGCTTGACATAGGCCACTCCCAATGCATGATGTATAAGGGGGGTATTGCCCGTGGTAGCCACGCTGAGTATGCGGGTTGGCGACCGCAAGACCTAGCTCCCCGAAATGTGATGCTGCTGCCTGTCACCGGCCTTTGTTATTTTGACTACGCCTGGCTTAGGATGGATATACCGCCATCTGCCGGTCGTCATTGCCTCGTCCGTTGATCAGCGGGATGCACCACGAGTAGGTGAGGTTGACTTAGTGCATTGAATGTTTGTGCCCCATTACATCCCTGTCGGATAACCTAGTTCCGAATCCAAACCTTCTGAGAAACTTCAAGCATATACTTTCCATAGGTCGCTGAGCTACTTAAATTTGTGATTTAGCCCTACACTAGCCTTTGCCCTACCGTCAGTGTCCACGTTTCGGCCAGATGGACAAGACCGAACTGTTAAAGTTCATTGTTTACTACGGTACCTTAGAAACTGTAATCCCGTCGTCCCACTACCTCTTAATAGTTTCACATAATTCTACAAACGTATTCGCTTCCGACCGTCGAAGCTTTTAGTCTACATACATTGGAACTGCATAATTTAAAGACTTTAGTTACGGTACTGTACAAAGTTGGCCTTAGTACTAAGCACACAATAAATAGGTACAGAAGGGTGACTCCGGCCGATAGTGAATTTTAAATACCTACGCCCGGTGTCGCAGGGCTAGCGTGTAAGAATTAGAAACAAAAGCAAAAAACGTCGAATCATTTTTATTCATTGACACATTTAAACAAATAAATATGCGGTTTTTATATGAACGTCATGGATTTATTGTCACCATTGGCGCGCACGTATATAGCCAAGTTCAATCTACAAATGCGTCTGCGTGCGTGCTCCTTTAGGCGTTTTGAAAACGGCGGGGCGGGCCGGGCCGGTCAATTTGACCGCGAACGATAGCGCAGAGGGAATCCTATACTATCAACGCACACAGAGGACAAAAAAACCGCGCCGGCAGGCATAGGCGGCGCGGCATGTCCGTGGCTGCCCGCCATGGATCACACAAACCAGTTTGTATGCAGTAACGCAGACGGCGGGCGGCACGGGCCGGCTAGCTCAGTCAAACCTATTCTTACCTATGGAACTAACTGCCTCCATCCCTCGTGTGCTTTGTGTTCGCGGCGAGGGCAGGCGAGGGCAGCCGCGGGCATCGACGGGCAGAAGCGGTCTTTATTGCTTTGCGGTCAAAAAGACTGCCCCACCCCGCCGTCTGCAAAGCTCCTTCGTTCGTTTGTTCGGAGACGGCCTTCTGTATCAATTTATTTTGTGCACAAACTTTGGAGTTGGATACATGTATGTAATGTAAGCTAAGTTTGGCGCTACTGCGCTAAAGTTCTTTGAAGTGACGTGTTTAGTATTACCCTGTGCGTGATTTGTTATTTACCTGCTGTTACGTTGTAAATTTGAAACCTAGCCTGCCTCTGTTATGTTACAGATAGGTGGGCACTAGTTAGATAATATAAGAATTACCTGTAAACATTGGTTTTCCTAGATCAATGGATCAATGTAATTTGTTGAATGCAATTCGTTATATCTCCATAATTTGGACTCTTAGCTTCGACTGACATATAATACACATCACTCCACCATTTGTTTAGCACTTACAATTAATAAAACGGCTTTTAATACACTCTTGAGCTAAATAATCAATTAAATAGAAAAGGAAAATAGCTGAGAGGTTGTTTGTTTACATGTAAACTTTGACAGTTGCCAAAGACAATTTTACGCAGCCTACCGTGGCGGCCCCTGGTGGTGGCAACACGAAGAATGTAACGAACTATAAAATAATTTGATGATAAAACTTTATTCTTTTTAGTTACAAAAGCAATTTGAACTACAAACTACTTGATGAGTTAACATTTAATATTTTTACCTTACTAATTTAATGAAATTCAGTAGAAACCGGAAACGGAAGTGTAGGTATTGTTCGAGAAGCTTCGATATTGATCTATCGATCGATATGGTGAACATTCTCTGCGGGAGTGGTGTGGCAATCGAAGAAAAGAATTCCGCCTAAATAAATAATGGGGTAATTAACCACTGGAATTGAATTGGAGTAATATTGGGATTGTCTAGCGTTCATACAGATAATTATGATTGGTTACTATAAATTCGTTGTTGAGTTTGCCAGCATCTATGTTGTTGTAGGTACTTGAAAGTTGCCGTTTTTCAGTGGCTGAACGTTGGGTTCAGGCGGTTATTGTCGTTGGATTAGTCACCTTTTATTTCAGCTTCGGACCGAGTTGTGAAAACGTCATATTTGACATAAGGTTGTAGTGTGATCGCTGAAAGGTCAATGGTCGCGAGGTTATTGTTATTCATAATTCTTCCAATATAATGGGTAAATTTCTAGCCTGATACAGAAACCGGCACCAGGCGAGTTGTAAGGTTTTGCGATCATTCTTATACGGGTTCACGCTCCAGGCAGTTGGAAACTTTTTACTTCGGTAAGAACTTGTGATGAATTGGTGGTGATTTAGAAGGCCTCGTCGGCAGGGAGGTTTCGTGAATGTGATAAACAGTGGTCGTTTCGTTGCAGGATTTCGTGAACGCATTTGTAACAGGCGTTCCCGGTCGTCGCTGTCTGCCGCTGCTTGTCGACACGTGCTGGCCCCCTTACCACACCACGTAAGTTCCTACTTGATAATAGATTACCTTCGGGACGTTGTCATCCATTCGTCACAGTTATCTTTTTACCATGAATGACCTATGAGTTACATTGATTTTGAGGTTGCTACTTGCGACGGCGGCGCCCACGCCTAGTTTTGGTAAACCGCATGGTTATTAAAAACACCACTGGATCATGGGCCAGTTAATGCTGTTCGTGGTACGACCCCAGTAACAAAACTCATTGTTGGGTGAGGATCTAGTGGCATTGTTGAGCCTTTTATTATAGTTAATGTGGTTAGCGATAGATTGTAAAATGTTGATTAATATTGCTGGACCCGTGTGAGTGTAACAGTGGCGCACTCAACGTGTGTTTTGGTTAGGGATAGAGGTTATGTCTATTGCTATAACTTATAAGCCAGAGTACCAGTAACGTTCCAGAACCGTGGGGATTAGTTTTTAAGAAAAACCGTCTTACGTGCACAGCACGAAATCCGATATTTTTATATTTGTGTTTTTGTTTGAATTTTTTTTATATTGGTGTTTTATGAATATTTTATGTTGTTGTGATAGGTCTCCACGCTAATTAAACTTGCCTGAACTGGTGTTTATTGAAATTTTTGTCAATACATTTGTTTAATTGTATTATTGTTATAATACTGCGTGTTCTGTGGTTTATTACTATTTTTCTGTGGATTATTATTGCGTACTTAAATTTAAATTGCCTATTGCGGAAGCCAGCTTATATTTTGGTTTTTTCTTACATTTTAAAATGGAACGCCCAATTTCATTTAACTTACTTCATAAAGACGAGCTCACTTACGAGGTAGAGATTCGGGATGCAAAACCTGCGACAACGGTAGAAGAATTACGAGTTCAAATTAGGGAACTTATTAAACTTGTATCCTCGGACGATATCGTAGAGACTAATCGGGATCCAAAAAGCGAACTGCAGATTATTAAAGCCAAATTAGCAGGGATTGCCGAAGTTTTACTTAAACATCCCTCCAGTTTCAAAAAATTTAAACGTATAAAAGCCTTAAGTTTCCACCTCTTTCATCGTTTGAGCAGGGTAACTGCACCACCTGAACTTAGTTCCGAGTTTAAAGCCATTGACAAAGAACTTAACGACCATTTGTCTAAAATAGATAAAATTTTTGCGAGCTTCCAAGCGTCGTTTACATCGGCATCAGAAATTCCGAACGTACGTGAGGTTGAACCTACCCCTGAAATCGTGTATAATTGTAAAAAGGATGCAACAGTCAGATCTCTTGACTGTAAATTTAATGGTACAGGTTGCGTTAAAGCGTTTATTGAGCGTTTAGAGGAACTATGCGAGGCTAGGGGTATAAGCGAGGCTTCCTTACATAAATCTGCGCTGGATTTGTTCTCGGATGGCGCTTTGTTGTGGTACCGTGGTGTAAAAGCGTCGGTTGATAGTTGGCCAGAGCTGAAGAAACAGTTACTTACAGCTTTTGCACCGCCGGATTACGACATGCGTCTCATATCTGAAATCACTAATAGGACGCAGGGGCAAACTGAATTGTCCTGCATTTACATAGCAGTTATGGAGAATCTTTTTAACAGGCTGTCCTATAGTGTGGCGGAGCCTGATCGTTTGGCACGGATCAAGTTTAACATGCGACCGGAGTACGCGACAGCGTTGTCAATGTTGGCGGTCAATACCTTGGAGGAGTTAAAGGAGAAGTGTAGACAACTCGAGCTAGGTTTCGTTAGCAAGGCACAATTCCACGAACCGCCGAGACCAACAACTTCTTTTGTCGCACCCGACTTAGCCTACCAAGCTCCAAAGGGGTCACCAAGGATTGAAGCCGTGCAAGGAGAGTCAACGTTGTTTTGTGTTCGTTGTAGGGTGAAGAGTCATTCGTTGTCAAATTGCAAATCCACAGAAATAGTTTGTTTTCGTTGCGGTAAAAAGGGTGTGAGAACACCTTCGTGCCCAAACTGTACTAAAAAAGCGGTCGAGGATAGGGGTCAATCCTGTCCGAACTGCAAGTCAAAAAACTAAATTCCCGGAACTACAGCCATAGGTTCAATAAGTCCGATTGGGCCGACTATTTAAAATGGTTAAAAGTATTTTTAAATTCTAATAAAGTAAATTCAGTATGTTATAAGACTACCGAGGATGGTCGGCCGCATTTAACGGTATCGATATATAATGCGAATTATTACGGTTTACTTGACTCTGGTTCTTGCATATCAGTATTGGGTTCCGATGTTGGCCAACATTTCATAAAAGCTGGTGCAACTTTACACATTGACGGTTCCTTGGGCAGCATCGTAACAGCCAATGACTCGCGTGCATCCGTAGAGGGTTATTTATATTTACCGGTTACTCTTATGGGAGTGACTAAAGTTATTAAATTTTATATCATCCCTGACATTACCACACCGATGATTTTTGGCGTTGATTTTTGGAAGGCGTTCAATTTGGCTCCCAAAATTTTTAAAAAATTGCCTTTTAAGTATTTTCACAACACTAAACACCGCACTTTCGTCTCAGAGGTTAAGCACCTGCAGCCGTTTGATGAATTAACACCCGTTCAGAGGATGAAAGCGGAGTCATTAATTAATGAGTTTAGGAAGGTGTCCTTTGAGGCTAAAGGGTTAGGACGTACCCACCTGTTGACTCATAAGATAGACACGGGTGATGTACCTCCGATTAAACAGCGATATTATCCACTATCACCTGAACGCCTCAAAGAACTTAACCGTCAGCTGGATGAGATGTTAGAGATGGGAGTAGTAGAGCCTAGCAAGAGCGCGTGGAATAACCCGGTGCTATTAGCTCCTAAACCAAACGGAGAATGGCGATTTTGCCTTGACAGCCGAAAATTGAATGCAGTCAGCAAACAAGATGCCTATCCACTTCCCTACGTCTCTCACATCTTAGATCAGTTGCGTGACGCGCGATACCTTTCATCGATTGATTTAAAATCGGCTTTTTGGCAGATTGAAATGGACTCCACTTCATCGATGGAAAAAACCGCATTCACCGTCCCCGGCAGAGGTCTTTTCCATTTTAAAGTCATGTGCTTTGGGTTGACGGGTGCACCGGCCACCCAACAACGGTTAATGGACATACTGTTTGGTCCTGAGTTTAATAATAAGGTTTTTGTTTATTTAGATGACATTATTATCTGTTCATCTACGTTTAAGGAGCACATTTCGCTTCTTAATCGGGTTTTAGAAAAGTTAAGACAGGCAAAATTAACGATTAACTTACAAAAATCCTGTTTCTTTCGGCGGGAGTTGAAATATCTAGGGTACAGGGTAGATGAGCATGGTTTACACACTGACCCGTCGAAAGTTCAATCAATAGTCAACTTTCCAACACCTACAACCCGGAAAGAAGTGAAAATGTTCCTTGGAACAGCGTCATATTATAGACGTTTTATTAAAAATTTCAGTTCTATAGCGGCCCCTTTGAACGCACTCACGAGTACAAGCAAAAAAGCCCCGCCCTTTAAGTGGACTTCTGAGGCTGAAACCGCGTTTGCAACTCTGAAAACAGCGTTGGTCTCTGCCCCCGTATTGGCTTGTCCCGATTTCTCCCAAACATTTGAGATTCATTGTGACGCATCCAGTTTTGGGATAGCGGGCACTCTGACTCAGTTTATAAAAGGAGAGGAACATCCAATAGCATATTGTAGTCGTTCACTTAATTCGGCCGAACGCAATTATTCTGCGACGGAGCGGGAGGCCCTAGCGGTGGTCTTTGCCGTAGAACACTTTCGTCCTTATGTGGAAGGTGGTCCTGCGTTTAAGGTGATAACCGACCACTCGAGCTTGAAGTGGTTCTTTAATTTAACCAATCCTACGGGCCGTTTAGCCCGTTGGGGTTGTCGGTTATCCCCTTATAACTTTACCATTGAGCACCGCAAAGGCAAGGACAACGTAGTCCCAGATGCTCTATCGCGTGCCGTTCCGGTGCTGGAAATTTGCGTGCCCGACGAGGACCCTTGGTTCCAAAAGTTATGGGACAAGTGTGTTAGTACTCCTAGGTCGTGCCCTAACTTTATTATTAAAGATAACAAACTTTTTCGATTTTCAAAAAACAAATTCGGTGTGGCGAGTGATTATGATTGGAAACAGGTGGTACCGGAAGGTAATCGACTTGAGCTATTAAAGAGTCACCATAGCGGTGAATTATCTCCACATTTCGGAGTATTTAAAACTTATAAACGACTTGCACTACGTTACTACTGGCCTAACATGTATAAGGATGTGATTAGCTACGTCGGGAAATGCGATACGTGCGCTGCATATAAACACTCACAATTGCCAACTCCTGGTCTCTTAGGCAGCGCGAAAGACTGCTCTAAACCATTCGAAACTATAAGTATCGACCTAGTAGGTCCCTTACCACGGTCCAGAGCGGGTTTCACGTATCTTTTTGTGGTCGTATGTTGTTTTTCGAAGTATTGTCTACTATTTCCTTTACGAAGAGCGGTTGGTAAGTCTATAGCGCAGAAACTTGAAGATGGCGTTTTCTTAGTTCACGGCATACCCCGTACGGTAATAGCGGACAACGGAACGCAGTTCACAGGTAATGAAATTCGATCTTTGTTGGGGAAGTACAAAGTACCTCAGGTTCACTTTACGCCTCGCTATTGCCCAAGCGTTAACACAGTTGAACGTTATAACCGTACTATCATGACCGCCGTATCGATCCTTGTGGAAGACGACCATAGATCGTGGGATGTCAATATTTCGAAAATTCAGTATGCGATAAACACCTCTACTAATGAAGTAACACGTTTTACCCCATTCTTCCTGGTTCATGGAAGAGAGGCAGTTAGTTGCGGAGAGGTCTTCGGGAATAATACCGATAGACCGCCCACATTAGCCTGCGCTTCCCGCAGTTTATACGCGAACCAGTTGGGTGTCTTAGACGAAATCTTCGGAAAGGTGAAAGACGCGCTTGTTAAATCTCATAGTCGTAGTGCTCGTCATTATAACAATGGGAGGAGGCCCTTAGAATTTGAAGTGGGTGACACTGTGTGGAAAAAGACTTATCCCCAGAGTGACGCCTCCAAATTTTTCATGGCTAAATTAGCTCCTAAGTATGAAAAATGTTTTATTAGGAAAAAACTTTCACCCCTAGTGTATGAATTAGAAGGCTGTAGTTCCGGTAAAAACCTTGGTCAATGGCACATCAAGGACTTTAAATCTTCATGGGAGGATTAACCTACTATAGTTAAAAGTATTTAGTGGAAAATTGTATTTTGTTATATTGTTTTAATAATATCGGGTTAAAGCATCCATAGTGGTGTTTTGTTTGTTTGAAGGTTAAAAAGTGACGAAGGAGGGCTGTATATGCCTTGAAGTCGCTGATATTTTTAGCACTTGTGACTGTATATGCCACGGTGCTGAAAGCTCTTTAAAATTGAGCTGAATTTGTGAAGTTTTGTTGGTTTTTAATTGACATTGGAAGGTCTCGACTTTTTGGCGTGGAGACACTATTTTTTTTGTTTGGTTTAGTTGTGTTGCAGGTTAGACACCATGCTAGAGGTGTCAAACCTCCGGACCGCTGGTAAGGCAGCGTGATGATAGTCCTGAGGCTGGAGGCCATTTATTGGCGGGCGTGTAGGCTGCATTGTTGGAACATGTTTATTGGCTGGATTAATTTTGGGGCGAATAACCGCCACTCATGTAAGGGGGAGGCGGTTAGCCAACATTTAATGTTAAGTTTTAGGGGGGTGGTTGTTAGTGTTTTTTTTTGTTCACGGCTGGGCAACACATTAAATATTTAACCGATTATAAGGTAGGAGCACATAGATGTTTAGGTATAGTGTAGGTATCGTTTGTTTATATATTTTTTTTATATAAATTTTAGGGCTTCGTCTTTTCCATGTTGGTAAATGGATCAGACTTACCCTGTAGAACAACGGTGTGCTTATTTCAGTAACAGATATAAAAAAAAAAAAAATAAGCCATTCACCCCAGCGGTTTAGCGACTGGTAGAAAAAGCCTTAAAGCAAGGCATCAGTGCGGTTGGTGACACTGTAATAATCTGTTAACTGTATAGCCACCAGTTTATTAGGTTTATGTATTAGTATATTATAACACACAATTCGGTGTGCCTATTTCAGTAACACGTATTAAAAATAAATAAGCCATTCACCCCAGCGGTTTAGCGACTGGTACAAAAAGCCTTAAAGCGAGGCATCAGTGCGGTTGGTGACACTGTAATAATCTGTTAACTGTATAGCCACCAATTTATTATGTTTATGTATTGGTATATTATAACACACATCACACTGCGGAGTTTTTTTTTTCAGATAATATTATTTATTTATTTTTATTATTATTACTGACATACTAACATGTTACTAACATAGGCTTAAGGTTTTTGTGTGTACTAATACTCTTTTACTAACATTATGTATTTATTAGTAGGTATATTTAATGTTTATTAGTATATTATTTATAGAGAAGTATGTGTTAGGATATTCGTATTGATGGGATTATAAATATGAAGGATTGTCGTACACTAGTCTTAGCCTAGTTTGTTTTTACTGTCATAGCATATATTATAGCTATTTACAGGGACGTTTAAGATATTGTGTAGTGCAGCTACATGGGTAGGGTTTTCTTTTGGTTGTTTTTTTTCGTGTTTGGTTGTTTGTAGTCTGGTGTAACGCTGGAGGGCCAGCGTCGAGATTTGCCCTAGTCGGTCAAATCTCTGGTGGTTGGGGAGGTACTGTTACGTTGTAAATTTGAAACCTAGCCTGCCTCTGTTATGTTACAGATAGGTGGGCACTAGTTAGATAATATAAGAATTACCTGTAAACATTGGTTTTCCTAGATCAATGGATCAATGTAATTTGTTGAATGCAATTCGTTATATCTCCATAATTTGGACTCTTAGCTTCGACTGACATATAATACACATCACTCCACCATTTGTTTAGCACTTACAATTAATAAAACGGCTTTTAATACACTCTTGAGCTAAATAATCAATTAAATAGAAAAGGAAAATAGCTGAGAGGTTGTTTGTTTACATGTAAACTTTGACAGTTGCCAAAGACAATTTTACGCAGCCTACCGTGGCGGCCCCTGGTGGTGGCAACACGAAGAATGTAACGAACTATAAAATAATTTGATGATAAAACTTTATTCTTTTTAGTTACAAAAGCAATTTGAACTACAAACTACTTGATGAGTTAACATTTAATATTTTTACCTTACTAATTTAATGAAATTCAGTAGAAACCGGAAACGGAAGTGTAGGTATTGTTCGAGAAGCTTCGATATTGATCTATCGATCGATATGGTGAACATTCTCTGCGGGAGTGGTGTGGCAATCGAAGAAAAGAATTCCGCCTAAATAAATAATGGGGTAATTAACCACTGGAATTGAATTGGAGTAATATTGGGATTGTCTAGCGTTCATACAGATAATTATGATTGGTTACTATAAATTCGTTGTTGAGTTTGCCAGCATCTATGTTGTTGTAGGTACTTGAAAGTTGCCGTTTTTCAGTGGCTGAACGTTGGGTTCAGGCGGTTATTGTCGTTGGATTAGTCACCTTTTATTTCAGCTTCGGACCGAGTTGTGAAAACGTCATATTTGACATAAGGTTGTAGTGTGATCGCTGAAAGGTCAATGGTCGCGAGGTTATTGTTATTCATAATTCTTCCAATATAATGGGTAAATTTCTAGCCTGATACAGAAACCGGCACCAGGCGAGTTGTAAGGTTTTGCGATCATTCTTATACGGGTTCACGCTCCAGGCAGTTGGAAACTTTTTACTTCGGTAAGAACTTGTGATGAATTGGTGGTGATTTAGAAGGCCTCGTCGGCAGGGAGGTTTCGTGAATGTGATAAACAGTGGTCGTTTCGTTGCAGGATTTCGTGAACGCATTTGTAACAGGCGTTCCCGGTCGTCGCTGTCTGCCGCTGCTTGTCGACACGTGCTGGCCCCCTTACCACACCACGTAAGTTCCTACTTGATAATAGATTACCTTCGGGACGTTGTCATCCATTCGTCACAGTTATCTTTTTACCATGAATGACCTATGAGTTACATTGATTTTGAGGTTGCTACTTGCGACGGCGGCGCCCACGCCTAGTTTTGGTAAACCGCATGGTTATTAAAAACACCACTGGATCATGGGCCAGTTAATGCTGTTCGTGGTACGACCCCAGTAACAAAACTCATTGTTGGGTGAGGATCTAGTGGCATTGTTGAGCCTTTTATTATAGTTAATGTGGTTAGCGATAGATTGTAAAATGTTGATTAATATTGCTGGACCCGTGTGAGTGTATAAGTGAATCGCAGCGCTAGGATGCGTTTGTCAACCACGTTGAATAGCCAACTCCTAATTCTGACTGGTTGCCGCTCGGGATTTGAGACAGAGTAGACTGCGGGACCGGTTCCAATGATTGTTACTGAGTGTATAGTGCTAAGGCCCCGTAATGTCAATTACAGGAGAGGTACGAGCAGATTCGTCTCGCCGCCAGGATCCAGAACTGGTTTCGAGCCTGTAGCCTGTAGCCTGGACGCGAGACCCGTCTCCTCGGCCGGCCCCGGCAAGCTCCTCCTGTGTGGGTCGACGGCAGTGACACGGCTGACTCCGCTTAGCGGACGGGCAGGCGTGGACGGTTTTTTTTATTCCCCATTTTAAAGTTTGTTTAAAACCTTTTTAAGTTTTTTTTATCTTTGAACTTACAACCCAACCCCCGTCGGGTGAGTTGGATTGCACTACTTTGAGGATCTTCGAGTTCGACCAATAACGGCTTACATCGTCATCGTCGTCTCCAGATTCGGGTCGGTTCTACGACCCTGGCGCCCATTAATATTAAATTTAATTACCTAAAACCCCCCACGGTTTCTCGGATTTAATAATTACTCAAAATCATTTATTTACCTCCTCGGTAAAGGTTAGTTAGGTCATTAGTGGAATCATCCGGACGGTACTGGCTTTATCCCTACCCCCCACGACCATAGCTCACACCGCTGAAATATTAGCTGGCTGGTTAGGTTGTTTGTAGAACTTATTAAATAAAATGTTAGTCTCATTAACCTGCTGGATCACTTTGACCCCTAGGGTGTTTTATTGTTAAAACGGTTTAGATTAGTTATAAATTAATTGTGTAAGAACTTAATATTAAAACCCAATTTATTTAAAAGTATTGTAAAAATTAACCTGTCAAGTTTTGTGGAAATTAACCTGTAACCAAAGTCTCATTTATGGTATTGAAGAAATTTAAGTGATCATATAAAATATATTACCTAGCCGTGAAACATTCTATAGTTTTATTTTACAACACCCACTGGAGTTTGCATTTGGGATTTTCTTCCTTTTCCCAAAGCGGAACAAAATCGCAAGTGTAACACTGCCTTTTAGGGATTCATTACCAGCTCATGTCATGTCCCCACTGCTGGGGCACGACGCACGAGCCTTCCCTATGGATGGAAAAACCATAGTGATAACGGGCCATAAACCACCACGCGGGCGGGTTTGGTGGTTGTTAACGACTGCTGATGCAGCCGCGACCAACGGCTTTACGCGCCTTCCAAAGTACGTCAGAGCCTTTCCGAAATTGGGTAAGCTACAGCAATCGCAGACCAAGTGCGTTTATCACTGCACCAAGCGCCATCAAGGACTGTATTTGTTACAATCAAATAACATTTTTTTTATTAGAAAACATACAATACAAGAAAAACTATGTTGTTCTTTTTGTTGCTATTAGTAACTTCTTCCTAAGAAGAAGTCGATTACAGTACAAATAACAAACGTTATGTCTTTTGTTAAGAATTAAATTTAAAAAAAATATGCATATGTAGTTGCCTGTTCGTGTGTGAACTTACGCGCGCATGAGTATGTGTGCGTATTTGTGTATATGTGAGTGAGTGGGGTAATATGTATGCACCAGAGGGGTGAATCTTCCATACATTGAATAATTACAAAAACATCATATACGGCAGCGCCATCTTCCGTAGGAGGAACCTCAAGTTACTAACTGGTTATCCATATAATGTCACTAGATGGCGGTAGTACAGATAACATTTTAAATTAATAAGTTACGTTTAGTTATTTTCTAGTAACTTTCTTATAACTATAACTTTCGTAAATTTCATAAGAAGCTGTGGCCGAGCGACTGTGACGACGCATCGTGCTACATAGTACCTAGTAATAGACAAATCTTAAGTTCAATCCTTTGGAAATAATTTAATAAAGTTTTGGTTTTTATGTTCATTTATAAGTTTTTAATATGTTTATATCAATCTTTACAATAATATTATACACTAAAAAATGTTAACTAGTTATTTATAAATAATATATATATATATATATATTTTTTTAGCGCCATCTATCGGGAAAAAGCGTAAACGCGCACGCAAACGTCTACTACCGCCGTCTATTGTACAGGGAATCAAGTTTCCCATCTTTTTTTCTATGAGAGGCACATCTATATTCAATATTATACATACCTAGTCTATGGTGCATTTCTTGGCGGGAAAGTGAATAGTCATGTCTGCGGTTTTATTTTATTTTCTAAAATTTGTGTTATGTAGAATATTAATGTGAAATAATGGTGGATTTTTAACCGTTAAGTGTTCATGAGTGTGCATGAGTGTCCGCCCGAGGACTTAGTAAAGTCCCACATCTTTACTGAGATACTCGAGGGGTTGGGTGGTATATCATTTCTCACTTCTCATTTCTATTATCATTCATCATCATCATCATACAGAAAAGAAATATTGTTTATTTATGTATTACTTGTTAGTAAAATTACTTTGACACTGGCTAAATGTGCTAATCGCACGAAGCCATCAACAAAATGAAAAAAAAAAGTCTATGGTATGCACTGTTAAACAGAATGATAATGATATTTAATCCGTGCGGTGACGGAGAAAGAATACAATTCACCGCCCCTCTCCTCCGGTGGGTGTCGTAAGAGGCTACTAACGGAATTTAGAGCTCCCATATGCTCCACTGCGTGGTAGGGCTTGCCCCGTCTGGTTAGTGACCACCGTACGCATGGTGTTAAACCCGTCAAGTGACCGCTTGTCGGTCGCGTTTCGGGATCAGCCAGCGTATAACCAGAGCTCGAGTGAATGGTGCTGCGATGCATTTGGTCTGTGAAGGCTTCCGTCTAACCAGTGCCAGAAAGACCTTGTAAACCCGCCGACCAGGGAGACCCGTAGAAACGGCTGTCCCGCTGGTCGCCCGTGGCACAGTACAGGGGCCCAAGCGAGCCTAACCAGCTCGTGAGGCTGCCTCACCATGCCACGCATAATCTCGGGGTGGCCCGTCGTGCCGGTTGGTGACCGGAAGGTGGGGTCCCGGCGGCCATTCCCGGGGGGGTTCGGGGGCCCTTCCGTTCGGCGGGTTAATGATACTCAACTTTAGGCAGACCCCTGGTGAAACAGGCCGCTGCACTTTGACTATTTGCATCGCGGTAGCATTTCCTCGATTCACGCCTCCCTCTTTCTCTCCACCATGACAGCGCCTAAAACAAAAACTGGTACTACAGCGGTGCACACCCCCACCACAACCATACCGTTTGAGGTCGAGTTCGCTAACATCCGCGGACTCCATGCAAACCTCAATGCCGTCCACCACCATCTTGAGACGGCACGGCCAGCAATGTTGTTTTTGACGGAGACACAAATAATCTGTCCAGCTGACACCACCTACCTGCACTATCCCGGCTTTGTGCTTGAAGAATCCTTTAAAGCCAAAGCCGGAGTTTGCTTGTTTGTTCGGACAGACGTTTGCTGTCGCCGTCTGCGCTGTCTGGAGGACCCTTCCTTTTCCCTCCTTGTGGTACACGTCGACTTGGGCTCTCATAGCCGTGTCTACGTCTGCGTCTACCGATCACATAATGGCGACATGGAGACAACTCGACTTATAGAACACCTTAGTCGGGTGGCAGATGAAGCGCAGGAGCGGTTTCCTTCGGCGGAATTGGTGTTTTTGGGGGACTTCAATGCTCACCACGAGTTGTGGTTAAGTTCCTCCAAAACTGACCATGCTGGTAGAACTGCCCACGCATTCGCTCTCACGCACGACCTGACTCAACTGGTGAACCAGCCCACCAGGATCCCAGATATAGTCGGTCACGCGCCCTCTTTGCTGGACCTTCTGCTGACGAGTCGCCCAGCTGGTTACCGAGTGGAAGTTCGAGCTCCTTTAGGATCTTCGGACCACTGCTTGGTATCCAGCAAAGCGCCTCTGGCCCCGCTACCGCCTTCAGCGGTATCGAAACGCCAAATTTGGCACTACTCGTCGGCAGATTGGGATGGTATGCGGGACTATTTCGCATCCGTTCCTTGGGGGCAGCGCTGCTTCAGTGGGAAGGACCCGACAGCCAGTGCGACTGCAGTTGCTGATGAGATAGTGTTAGCTATGGAATACTATATTCCGCACTCCTATCTCGTCAGCAAAGGCCGGCGCAACCGATGGTTCAACCGTGAGTGTGCCAACGCTGTCGATAACAGGCAGGCGGCATACCGCGCTTGGATCAGAGGTAAAGCTCTTGGGGATCCCGAAACTCGCTCGCTGAAAGCAGCCTATAATAATGCCACCAAGTCTTGCAAAATAGCCTACATTAGAGCGGATGCCCAGCGCGTTGCACGGGTCGGCTAAGAACTACTGACGCATCCTACGGGCAGCCGTAGCTACTGGCGTCTGGCCAAAGCCGTGCAATCAAATTTCTGCCAACCCTCGCTGCCAGCACTGAGATGTCCTGACGGGACTTCAGCTCACAAGCCGCAAGAAAAGGTCGATCTCCTGGCCAAACTCTTTGCAGCTAACTCCCGAATCGATGACTGCAATGCACAGCCACCTTCAATTCCTCACTGTGGCCACACAATGCCTGATTTTAAAATCAGGCAGTGTGATGTCCGTGCGGAGCTGCAGTCAATCGATGTCCGGAAAGCTAATGGCCCTGATGGCATCCCAGCAATAGTCCTGAAAATTTGTGCAGCGGAGTTGTCCCCCGTGTTAACGCGCCTTTACCGTCTCTCGCTCTCTTCTGGTTGTGTGCCGGAATCTTGGAGAGAAGCTAATGTGCAACCGGTCCCCAAAAAAGGAGATCAGTCAGACCCATCTAATTACCGCCCCATAGCCGTTACTTCAGTTTTGTGCAAAACCATGGAACGTATTTTAAATAAACAACTTGTACACTACCTGGAAGAACACTCCATAATTCATGATCGCCAATACGGGTTTCGGCCGAAACGATCAACGGGTGATCTTCTAGCGTACGTTGCACATCTCTGGGGTGAGGCTATTGACAAGCGTGGTGAGTCAATGGCTGTTAGCCTTGACATAGCCAAAGCTTTTGATCGGGTCTGGCACAAAGCTCTTCTCTCCAAGCTCCCGGCATACGGTCTGCCTGCTCAGTTCTGCAACTGGGTCGCTGGCTTCCTACATGAGCGGAGAATCCGTGTCCTGTCTGATGGATGCGCTTCGCGGTTCATGTCAGTGAACGCTGGTGTCCCTCAAGGTTCCGTTCTGTCCCCCACGCTGTTCCTTCTGCATATCAATGATATGCTTCCACTTGGAAATATTCATTGCTATGCAGATGATAGCACAGTGCATGGGGGATATAACGGTCACCCAGCGGCTGGGCGGGTCGAAACCGAAGTTAACCGAGTGAATCTTGTCATTGAGCTCGATCGGGTATTGGACCTTATATCTAAATGGGGCTCCAATAATCTTGTTGAGTTCAATGCCAAGAAAACACAGGTGTGTGCGTTCACGGCAAAAAAGTCACCATTCCTTCCCCTTCCAACTCTTCAGGGTACATCTCTAAGCCTGCAGAGCAGTATCAACATGCTCGGTATGACGATTCACTGCGATCTGAACCAAAAGGACTACATCGAAGCCGTGATCAAAACAGCCTCGCAAAAACTCGGTATTCTGAACAGGGTGCGGCGATTCTTTACGCCTGACCAGTTGTGCCTTTTGTACAAGACACAGGTACGGTCTTGCGTGGAGTATTGCTCGCACATCTGGGACGGTTCCGCAAAGTACCTTCTCGATGCTTTGGACAGATTGCAGCGTCGCGCTGTACGCATTATCGGCAACGCAGACGTCACAAATACTCTTGAAACTCTGCAATTGCGAAGAGATATTGCGTCACTCAGCGTGTTTTACCGCTTATACCATGGCGAGTGCTCTGAAGAACTCTTTGACCTCATCCCACCTTCTCCCTTCTTCCATAGGAGTACACGTGCTGCTCTCCGAAGTCACCGCTTCACTGTCTCTAATATTCCATCGCGCACTAAGAAATTTGGTGACTCGTTTTTTTGTCGCACCTCCAAAACATGGAATAGTTTGCCAGCACACGTTTTCCCTCCTTCCTATGATATGGGGTCCTTCAAACGAGGCGTGAAGAGGCACCTTGTGGGCCGGCAAAGTGAGGATAACTGACGCTGCGCTGTTCTCACGCTGCACCAGTTATCGTCGCATCTGGATTCCATATTTACTTAACATCAGGTGAATTGGAGTCATTTGCCGTGCTACGTATAAAAAAAAAAAAAATGCTCAGTCGGGCTGTCACGGCCGGGCGGGCGTCACCGCACGCGCGTTTGCCTGTTTGTGCGTTCCGTATTTTTTAAACCAATTACAATGGCGCTAAGTTATTGTGGTGTGTTTGATTGTACAAACAATTCAAAAACGATGCCACACTTAAGTTTTTTTAGTTTGCCCAAAGATGATGAGAGGAAGTACTGTAACACCCCGCTGGGTCGTTACTTAAGGTACTGGGGGTTGTATCGAATAATAACGCTTTAAAATCTTTAAATATCTATATTGCTTTCAACATGAAATAATAACAATCGATTCGTCGTCGCGGCCCGTCACCGAGTCTCCGATGTTCTTCTTTTTCTCTTCCATCTTTTCTTCTACTACGTTTGAATTCAGGCCACGGCGGCTGCCAGTAAATATGCCCGAGCAAGGAGTCTCGGTTGCTACGGTACCTAATATTTGCCTGTAGTGTTATTATTTATTTTTATGCATGTATATTTTTTTTTATATATTTGTAGGTAAGTAATACTTAGGTACTTAAATGGCTTCATTTGGTATGGTACTTACTATAACTTATTATTTATAAGTATCTATGTAGGTAGGTACGTAACATATTAATTTATAAATCTCATATTTTGTAAATCTACATAGAATAAAATAATGATTTCCAAGTAAAGAAAAACTTATATTTTTACTTTTAGACGTAAGCAATATTCAACAGTAAGCAACCCTGGCAACGCGCCTGGACGACAGAGGGGCGTAACGACGTGAAGGGGGAAGTAGGTATATAAATGGCGGCGTTTGGGACTCGGTCAAAGAAGATTCCGTTCTACTGTGTTATTGTTTATTCTTATGGCGTATGCATGTACGTGTATATGTGTGTGCCTAAAAGCGACGAACTAACTACCATTATACCAGAAAAAATAAATTCTCTTCTTATTTATTACAAAAAAGTTTAATACGTAATAGTACCCCAATATATGAGGAAAACCCACCGCCTTCGTCCCATGTCAACCCTGGCAGTGCTCGTTGTCAAGTGGACTGGAACGCGATAATGGGGTAATTTATGTCATTAGTGCAGACTCACTACGTAACCTGGCAACCGATTACAGTAGCGAGAATAACTACTACGAGTATACGTAACAATTTGGAAATAGCAACATTTTTATTATAATATGTGAGATAATTTCAGACGGCAAGTTCAGACAAGTTATTAGAAATAGTTGCCCCCCTTAAAGAAGAAGAAGAAGAATAAAACTTAAAATTAAATCATATTATAAGTATTAAATTAATTATACTTAGTCATTATTATTATTATTATTTATTATTGGTAAAATACCTCTCGCCTATGGCGGTTAAGTCCGGCAATAGCACAGTCAGCCGGCGTCAGGGCACGAGGGAGAGACATCGGCGGACAATGCGTGCGGTATCAAGTACCACCGCTTTTTGCATTTTTGCTGTAAGCGAACCGCCGCCAAATCCCAGCCTTTTCAGATGTTTACCCAACGTGGCTGGGATTAGCCCGTTCGCTGATATGACAATCGGGATGATTTCGGCGGACGCCACCTCCCACATTTCGGTCACCTCGTGTAATAGGTCCAAGTACTTCCTTTGTTTCTCAGTCTCGGCCTTCACGAGGTTCTCGTCATGAGGGATAGTGATGTCCACCAAAAACACCTTCGATTGCGCCCGGTCCATCAGCACTATATCGGGCTTATTGGCAAGAACAGTCCTGTCAGTTATGATGGGCCGGTCCCAGTAGAGCCGGATACTGTCATTCTCTAGTACTGGCTCCGGCGTGTATTTATAGTAGGGAAGGCTACGATCGATAAGACTGTACTTCAGAACAAGCTCTTGGTGGAGGATTTTGGCTGCTTGATTATGCCTGTGCAGATACTCGGTGTTAGCAAGAGCCGAACAACCCGAAACCACATGGCGAAGTGATTCTCCAGGACGGCGACAGGCCCGACAAATGTCCACTGTACCGTCCTTTATGATGTACTTTCGGTAGTTGTTTGTCCTGATAACCTGGTCTTGTATCGCACAGATAAATCCCTCAGTTTCCCCAAAGAGGTCACCGAAGCGAAGCCAATACACAGAGGCTTTTTGGTCTACGTAAGGCTCGTGTAAAGCCTTGAAAAACCGTCCGTGCAGCTCTTTTCCCTTCCATACGGTCTCCCGATCGGATACACTCAATACTGCTCGTGACTGCCATGACTCGTTGCCCAGATCAAGTGGAGTGAGTCGTTTATCATACGTTATGACATCTCGGTGCATCTTCACATCAGTCTTCGTCATAAAATAGGCTCTAAGGCTGGATATCTCGCGGTCGTGCATGGTTTTAGCGCTTAAAAGGCCTCTACCACCACGTTTCCTCGAGATATACATCCTCATAACCGATGACCTGGGGTGATGCATTCTATGGAGTGTCATAGTAGTGCGGACTATTCGATCCAGGGCGTTTAATTCGGTCTCAGTCCATCTAAGTATGCCAAAGGTGTATAGAAGAATCGGCATAACCCAGCCGTTATAGGCTTTGACCTTATTGACGCCAGACAAAGAACTGTTAAGTACCTTTGTGAGGCGTTCAAAAAAGGCTTTGCCGACGGACTGTTTTACGTCCGGTTCTTTTACACCTATACTCTGTGCCATACCTAGATACCGGTATGTATCAGTTTCGGAGAATGATCTTAGTTGGACGGCCCCAAGGTCGACTTCCTGTGACCGTATACTTTTTCCCCTAGTAACATGGATAACCGCTCACTTATCAACTCCCAATTCCATTCTGATGGAACCACTAAAATCGACAACGATATTTAGTAGCTCCTTCAGTTTATGAGCCGTCGGGGCCAACAGCTTTAGGTCATCCATGTAGAAGAGGTGCGATACCCGGCCACTCCCTCTCCGAATCTGAAATCCTGTCCCCGAATTCTCCAGCAATCTGCTAAGAGGGTTCAGGGCCAGGCAAAACCAAAGCGGACTTAGACAATCACCCTGGTATATTCCCCTCCTGATACTTATTCGGTCTTCTACAGCCGTCATTCTCTCGCCTTCCAGACTAAGAGTTGTACTCCATTGCTCCATACACTGCCCGAGGAAGTGTCGAACTGTATAATCAATTTTATACAGCTCGAGGACCCTCTTAAGCCATGTATGAGGGATCGAATCAAATGCTTTTTTGTAGTCAATCCAGGCAGCAGAGAAGTTCCGACGATTGCGTTTGACCAGTTGGCTAGCGACAGCATCAATGAGGAGGAGCTCCTTTGATCCGCGGCTACCAGCCCGACATCCATTCTGAGCGTCGGACATCAGACTGTTCGTGTCTAAGTGGTTCCGAATTTTGGTGCTCAGAATGGATGTCAGTGTCTTATAGATGGTAGGAAGACACGTTATTGGACGGTATTTACTTGGGTCCGCGGTATCCTGTGCTTTTGGAGCTAGATAAGTGACTCCAGTAGTGAAGAAGTTAGGAAGAGCAGCAGTCTCTAGCGCTTCCTGGAATTGGCGGCCTAGTATTGCCCGAGCGGAAGCACGTTAGTTTGCCAATGAGAGACCTGGCTTGCTCGATACGCTGTTCGATTCTTCTCTTCCAGGCTGGCACAATACTACAACTTCGGGTAGCACGCGCAGCGCTTGGTTTTTGGCCAACTCTGATGCCTGTGAAACGACAGACCGTCATTGCTGCACTGAAGAGAATCGCACCGGTATCCATCAGACCAGAGCTACGCTCCAAATACTGGGGCAACATTTGGTTTACGGCCTCAACGACATCCCGGATCCGAGCGCTGAGTGGTAATCTCGGAAGCCTAGGCCTTTCTTCCAGGGGAGTATCCTTGAACTCCAAAACCACCTCTTCTAAAATCCCTCTCATTCGCTCTAACTCCTGGACGGCCATTTCCGGTGCATCACCCGCTACCACGCTATGACCTACCTCATCCTCATCACCATAAGGCTCAGGAGAAGCAGCCTGCACAGTGGGTGCGGGCCGCACACAGCAAACAGCCTCGCTTTGTAATTGTTCGAGCTCGGTGGCATTGAAGATGTTAGAGCGCAATATCCATCGAGCTCTATCAGACAGGTTTTGTTCAGCGACTCTTAAATTTGGCTCCAGCTTTAAAAATGCAATGTGCATACGTGCTCGATATCCAGTCCTGCCGACTTCTCCCTCTCTTGCCCCGTAGTAAGCACGCATGAGGTTTTTGTTTTGATCTGTAGTCCACCTCATGCGCCTTGAACCTCCAGCGGCGGGCCCCGATTGCTGGGGCTGGACAGCCCCTGCCGGTGCCAAGCGCACTGGAGGAGATGATGTCGATGACTGGGCAGGTGGTCGGCCCAGTCGGTTGGTACTGGCGGCCCGCATGCTGCCACGTCCAGCGCCAGTTCCAGACGTGCCCTGGCGATTACCCCCAGGCAGCGGCCCTATACGTTCTCTGCGATTATGTGCCATCATCTTTTGATGCCATTGCCCCGTTAGCCGTATAAGTAAAAAATTTACGTTGCCCGTCCCCTACGAGGCTAGATGGTCTGCTCGGGCGTGAGGTTGGACATTAGGGGACTTTTATTATTATTCTATTATTATTATTATTATTATTATCATTTTTATTTATTTTCGCTAAGCGTATGCTGAGACGCGGATGACGCAGCACAGAGCAGATTTTGCAGGACAGGGCAGTAGGGGCAGACATACGCCGCGAACGCATGCTTCGACGCAGCTAAGTGACACAGCACAGACACTTCATTCACGTTCTAATTAGTACAAAGGATAGACGTTTTGGAGTCTATGACCAAAATGAGTTCAGAGTCAGAGTCTGATAATGAAATTAATACGTTGTTGCTACTCTACAGTTTGGCAAAACATAGAAAAACTAAAGTGATTATCTGAAAAAACGTTCTACGAATGGATAATTTGTACTATCGAGAGATTTCTATTGATTGTTCTGTCATTGTTACAAAATTATAATAAAATGGTAAAAAAACACGTGTCGACACGCACGCATCGCGCAGATCTGTGCCGGCGCTACGACAAGGCGCAGGGCAGGCCAGGTAGGCTACTCTTGACGCAAACTCAATCTCAATACAATTCCAATGCGATTAATATGTATCGATATTGGGATAAGTTTCACAATTTCGTAACGCCCCATCTCGATAATAATTTGTTCACTCAATTTCCACGCAATTTAATTCCAATGTGGCGCTATTATCGCTTTTAAGAGTGCCATTTGAATTTTTTAGATTTGTGATTGGAAATTGATTATTGCAATTGTGTTTCAAGAGTAACCCTACAGGCACATGCCTGTGCGTCGCCCGTGCAGCTCTCAGCACATCCATTACTGCTCAGCACTGCGCTGCGCGGAGCCGCGTCGCCTGCGTCTCAGCATACGCTTAGCCTTAGTCCACATCGCATGCCGTGGCTGTCTATAATTAAAAAATGTACTTAGATTCAGTTTTGCATTCACCAAACCTACTGTTCGTTTTTAGTGGTACATTTTTTGGTTGACTGCCCAATAAATAAATAAATAATAAAAATCAGTGCTATAGCGTAGCGAATTTAATAAAATGAACATAAAACGTCTTTATAAAAAATCTTCCGACACACACGTTGTAATTTTTTTATTCCTCTGATCGCACTACATTCTTTTGCACATTCAAACATCATCTGACATTCGTTACGTTCCATTTCACATATCTACACACATAATAACTTGTTTGACACGACTCGGCGAAACCCTAGATTTCCTCGTTTGCCACCAGAAGGCATCAATACCGTGCAAATTCTCGTGTTCGTTGTTTTTTCGTAATCGAATGAATACGGATAGTAATCAAAACTCACACTATAACGGCATCGAGTACCATCTCGCAGATCCTCTTTTCCACCTGACTTCTTTTTTTTTTTGGTTTACAGTTTCTAATTGTTACGTCACAGCCACCGGCCATCTTGGATCAGTTTTTCTTTGCTTATTCAGGCAGTACAACGTTCGCGATTTCGGCTAATGTGAGTGCGAATCATCTCTTAAGCCCGATCATTGTGTGTAGAGAGATTAATTGATTCCACTCTCACGCTAGATAGAGACAGTTCCATTATCAGCTGGCTAAACGTTCCAATGCACATGGATTCTGGATTAAATCGGTATAAAAATTGGTGTAAAAAGCGTGAAAATATGGAAAAAAGACAGACAGGGAAAGATGAATTATTTATTAG
This sequence comes from Eudonia mercurella, assembly GCA_963082485.1. Classification (NCBI taxonomy): domain Eukaryota; kingdom Metazoa; phylum Arthropoda; class Insecta; order Lepidoptera; family Crambidae; genus Eudonia; species Eudonia mercurella. Next base: position 4,564,607 of record OY720046.1, on the reverse strand, counting down.
TGATACCTACCTAGTGGATCACAGGTTAATACCGCTTCTAGTCTATACTAATATTATAAAGAGGAAACCTTTGTATTTTTGTATGTATGTATGTATGTATGTTTGCAACGAATAAACTCAAAACGTACTGGACCGATTTAAAAAAATCTTTTACCATTAGAATGCTACATTAGCGCTGAGTAACATAGGCTATATTAAAAAAATATATACTAAAAACGACAGTTTATTATTATATATTTAAACTCAATGATGGAAACTGTCAAAGCGGTACGAAGTCCGCCGGGTCAGCTAGTGTTTAATAAAACTGTTGGCAACACCAGCAATATAATGATTTTATTTTTATTTTTATATGTTGGCAACATTTTTTTCTCCTGTGAAGTATTTCTCTTTCACTTCAACACCGCAAAATACAGTCCACTCAAGGTCCACTCCAAACAGATTTGTACAAAGACCACCAAGGTCTGACCTTCTTTGAAGAAGTCCCGGGTTCGATCCCTAGCGGTACATGTTTTTGTACTCGGTTTAGTTGGGGTTTGTCCGCCTGGCTAGCTACCACCAACTTTTGTCTTGTCGCGACAAAAGTTGGTGGTAGCTTGGTATGTCGCGATAAGATCAATGTTTGTAGCATTGTTGTGTTCAGGCAGCAAGAGGTAAGATAGACAGTGCCTCACTAGTAGAGGATTCTGGGTTCCATCCATCTTCCATCTTCGGTCTTATCATCACTTATCGTAGCAGGATAAGTGAGTCAATGATAGTGAGTGAGTGAGTGAGTGAGTGAGTGAGTGAGTGAATGAGTGAGTTAGTGAGTGAATGAGTGAGTAAGTAAATGAGTGAGTGAATGAGTGAGTAAGTAAATGAGTGAGTTAGTGAGAGAGAACGTCAATGTTAGAGTAAGTTAATCAGTGAGTAAGTGAGCGAGGGCTTGAGTTAATCAGTGAGTAGATGAGTGAGTTAATCAGTGAGTGAGTGAGAGAGTGAGTTGAGTACCAGCTTACAAGCATGACGTCATTATCTTTAAACATGAGTCAGCTACTCCGTTTCAGTATAGTAAAAGTAGGTAAGTTTGCTTTGAAATTCTCTACAAAGATGGCTGGATGGATAACTACAAACTTTGATTCCAGTAGTAATCGATAATAGTGTTAGCACAGTCGTGTAGTAGTACTGCAACTTAGACACGAGCGAGTTGATTGAGACAAACTCGGATAGATTGTGTTGATAGTAGGTAAGTACCTATGTCAAACGGAGTAAGTTTGTTTAGTCAGGGTTCAAATACACAGCCAGGCGCGAAGACACATATTAAGTAATGGTTTATACAGCTCTATATGTTGTTGATTTACAATTATTTTATCCACCATATTGGTTGGTTAGACTATCACGGAACGGTATTCTTTTTAGCCGAAAAACTTAAATCTTAATTTTAGAGTTAGGTATAAGACAAAGTGAAGGGTGCTTACAAAACAATGCTATTAACATTATCCTATCCTACTAATATTGTAAACGCGAAAGTTTGTAAGTATGGATGGATGGATCTTTGTGATCTTCTTTCACGTAAAAACTACTGAATGGATTTAGATGAAATTCGGCATACAGATAGTTTATAACCTGGATTAACACATAGGATAGTTTTTATCCCGATATTCCCACGGGAATTAATGGAACTGTCAAAGTGGATGTTTGTTACTCTTTCACGTAAAACTACTAAATGGATTTGGATGAAATTCGGCATACGATAGTTTATAACCTGGATTAACACATAGAATTAGATAGACGGGAATGAATGCAAACTGTCAAAGCGGTACGAAGTCCGCCGGGTCCACTAGTTTTATAATATCCATGCTGGGAATCGAACCCAATCGATATCATCGACTCTGGATCTCAATTTTTTCTATTAAAAAGGTACGAGGTGTGAGAAGCAACTAGCGGGTCGGCATGGTGAGGACGACTATAGTCTGTTCAATATAGCTTGACACACGTGACAGATGTCAAATTGGCATGCCTATGGTTGAGACAATACTGAGGTAATTGCATCAAATGATAATTGAAGTTATCAATTGAATATGATTATCCTAATGAACACAGCTCAGCACTCAGCAAGTCATCCACAGGCTGCAAATCACCCAGAGGGCTATGGAGCGGGTATGTTAGGTATTTCTCTCCGAGACAAGATAAGAAATACAGAGTTCCGGAGACGAACGAGGCTTATCGACATTGCCAAGGTAATAGTTCGTTAAAAGTGGAAATGGGCGGGCCACATATGTCGCAGAAACGGCACCAGATGGGGCAAAGAGGTGCTAGAGTGGAGACCCAGAACCGGTCACAGAAACGTGGGGAGGCAACCAATGAGATGGACCGATGACCTGGTGAAAATAGCGGGGAGAGGCTGGATGCGGAAAGCTCAAGACCGAGAGGAATGGAGTGCATTGGAAGAGGCCTACACTCAGCATTGGGTGGCAGTGGGCTGAGAAGAAGAAGAAGAAGAAGAAGATCCTAATGAAGTACTGTTCTTATCAAATGTCCCAATTCATTTTCTTATCTAATTTTTAGAAGTTCTCAAGAAATATAAATAAAAAATAGAGAAAAATAAATAAGAAATAGATTAATTAATACAGCTAGGATGAGAGAAATGAAGTTCAATTCGAAAGTCGTTTGGTTATTGAGTATCAATTGAACTTCACTTGGTGTACTTTCCTAACACTATTTATTTGTAATGAAATGACCTTGTAAAGGAGTACGTTTATTTTATTGTAATGTTTTAAAATTATGTTAAGACGTTATTGATTTAAAAAGATTATATAAAGACCTAGAAGCCTTGTTTCATTTAGTGTTTTGTTATGAATAGAAATAACCAATTTATTGAAACAAACATTATATCTAATTATTTTAGATTAGGACAAGTTAGTTCATATATTCCGTTGAAAATTCAATGTTGAAATACAAAATAAGAAAGACCAGAAGGTAAGTTTAATAATACATACCGCGCTTGAGCAACGCTCACATAGACCCCTAGCACGGACACGGATTTCGGAACAGCTCGGAACAGGATGCCTAGTGCGAGCATCATTTGACATTCGATCACGTTAACGATAACGAAAACTTGTATGGCATTGAAGCAGCGCCTCCTGGTGACATACAATAAGAGATGCCTTAAAAAAAGAATTAAACGTAATCGAATGAATAGGGATTAAACGTTATCGAATGAATGGTGGATTGGTAACCGTTGATTGTTCGTGAGTGTGCATGAGTGTTGGCAAATGAAATAAAACAGTGCAACGCCGCTTTTCCAATTCTCTCAAGAAGTCCGCCCGAGGACTTAGTAAAGCCCCCACATCTGGGTTGGGGGGGTATATCATTTCTCACTTCTCATTTCTATTATCATTCATCATCATCATACAGGAAAGAAATATTGTTTATTTATGTATTACTTGTTAGAAAAATTACTTTGACACTGGCTAAATGTGCTAATCGCACGAAGCCATCAACTAAAGAGAAAGGATAGTAAACAAAACTCACTACTTTCGAGCTCAGCTGTTGCGAGATTCCGTGTCCGTGAGAGGTTGTCTATGTGTGCGTTGCTCGACCACGTTGTATGAAGCTTGTCTTCTGCAATCTCCTTATTTTGTGGTTGAAAGTCCGTTATCCAGTTAGATAGTAGTAAAGTCGTTATATCACGTTGACATAGCCGCTGGCAAATGCATCCCGACTCCCGGCCAGCTTTTTAAAGCTAAATGTTACTGGCCGAAGGATTTCTGCTGCTGCAAAAAATGGCCGCCGTTTTACGGTAGAAAAGAAAAAAGTTGAACGCGCACAAAAACGCGTGAGTTGTGACGTACTGTTAACCACACATGAAGCGTTACAGTGCCAGTATACACTGCTGTCAGATAACTATAAATTTATAGTTATATTATCTCCACAAAATGAATACTTCGTAATGGCACTATTGTTTGACACTTTAAGCTTAGACGTTGTAAGGGAGAAAATGTATGCCCTTACAGAGTTTCTTTTTCGTACTTCTCAGCACAAGGTCTCCCGCCCTGTGTAAAGTTACGAACCGAAGTCATAGTGACATGCATAAGAGACTTGAAGCCTGAAGTGAATAAATGATTTTGAATTTTGAATTTAGAATCTAGTGTTCGATACAGTTTTCGTCGCCAAAAATAACTCTTTTTTTAAAAATATTTTACGGAATGACAGCTAAGACGCAGGAGGTCCGTATTGCAGACCCCTATTTTTAAACGGTTTTATTTAGCTTGCCTTGATTATTTATTTGTTTATTTGTTTGGGTCAAATCTAGTAATTGAAATTTGACCCCTTCCTGTTGACGGATTGATTTGAATTTGGTACACACCTTTAGTTCTGATGACAATATAATTAAATACATTCGGTATCATTGTAAATCCAAGATGGCTGCCGCTACATAATGGCGGGTTACATATATTTTATCATTACTACCTCAATATGGGTATCAAATGAAAGGGCTAGATTAGTAGAATTTGAATCCATTTATGAGAAAAAAATGAAAATCCAATGTGGCCGCCAACAAAAAGGCAGGTTAATTTTTTTCTTCTTTTTAAAACCCCTTCAACATGGGTATCAAATAAAAGGTCTTGACTAAATGAATTAAAAAGAATGAGAAGTATGTAACAATACTAAAATGTTAAAAAATTGTTTTCTTTTAAAAATATTATCAAATTTTTACTTATAAAATGTTTTTGTTTTGTTTATATTTTAACGTAGGTAAATAGTGTTAAATAATTTCGGCGGGCTGGTTACAACCACGATAGCTCAATTGGGAGAGCACCTGACCCGGTATGTCAGAAGGGTGCAGGTTCAAATCCTGCTCGTGGAATTTTTTTCTGAAATTTTTTTCGTGAAAGTTTTTGTAAAAATTTACTTTTTTTTAAAGTGCTAATTGCTTCACTTAAGCTGAATATACCAAATAATCTAATCTTTAATATACTATTACAATTAATTACAATAAAACAAAAATAAATAAAAACAACCACTGGTCAATCAAATAACCGCGCGGGGAGCCGCGCCATTCCAGGTGCCCAACACACTTGCAGCGTTTCCACGCTGAACGGCGTTAGACAACCTAATTAATTAGTAATTAAGCTTAATTAAATATTTATATATTTTATATAAATATTTAATTCAGCTTGTGAAAAAATTAAATGCCTACCCGACCCAGCCAGGAATCGAACCTGGGTCTTCCGCACGGGCGGCTGCACTGACCGCTATGCTACCGGGAAGGCTGACGTAAGCACAGAATTTTTCCACTGCTTTTTGATTTTTTGAAATGCATTAGAGCGACATTAGTGCCATCTATCCACTATCTTATATAAATCTATACTAACATTATAAAGTGGAAACCTTTGTATTTTTGTATGTATGTATGTATGTTTGCAACAAATAAACTCAAAAACTACTGGACCGATTTAAAAAATTCTTTCACCATTAGAATCCTAAATTAGCGCTGAGTATCACAGGCTATATTATAAGAAATAATAATATATAAAATACTTAAAACGACAATTTAATTTTCCAATACAAAATGATTTGTTTGTTTTGTTGTCATGGAAACCATTGATACATTATTTAACTCAATGATGGAAACTGTCAAAGCGGTACGAAGTCCGCCGGGTCAGCTAGTGTTTAATATTATCAAAGTTATGTTTGCCACCATTACAAACATCATTATTAATTATCATTATTATCATTATTAACATTGGGATCGTCGGCTAATAAAATATCGCTTTTATTTAAGTACAGAATAAAATAAAAGTGAGCAATTAAATGTTCTAGTACAATTATCCAAATTGCACCTTCCATCTTTTTTATAGCGATCATAAAATTAGGGATTTACGATTCTCCAGTGGAAACCAGATAAGGATGGCAATTAAAACTTCACAGTGACCTTTCTGACGTACTTTAGCTCTATGGTCCGGCTTTGGATAACCTGTAGTAATACCAATTTAAGTTAGCAATATAAATATTGTTTCATTCATAACTTGTTTTAGAACTACCGCCATTTTGGCTGGCATTTGTTTTGCATTGCTGTTTTCCCGTTGAAACTTTAGAGCATAGAGGTTTTTTGTTTTGGAATACCTTACAGGTGTTCGTATCGAACGTATCGTAACGTAAACGAACGCGGGTCATCAGCGCGTTCACGAGACGCGTTTGCCCGCACGGGCAGTCAAAACCAACCTGACATGAGGTCCTTCAAACGAGGCGTGAAGAGCCACCTTGTGGGCCGGCAGAGTGAGTTCTTTGTTTGTTTGTTTAGTTGCTGCGTTGTTTGCACGCTGCACCATTTGTCTTCGCGTCTGGACTCCATTTCAACTTAACAACAGGTTGTAACCATATGCGGTGCAATTAAAAAAGTTCACTACAGAAAGTTTCAAAAGAGAAAAAATTGCTGAAAAAATCAATGCGCGCGCACTTCTCATGAAATAGTATTTTGTATTTCATACGGTAAAATTCTAAGCGATGAATTTTATTTAAAACAACCTAATATTGTTATTCACACAAAGGGGTTTGAGTAGTTTTGTATGGAGGGGTGGGGTTTTCTTTGAATTAATTCATTACCGATATAAATTATACTTCAACATAAAAATAAACGCAAAGTCAGAAACCTCATAGTTTGTGAAAAATTGCTCAAATAAATTATGAAAATGTATGAAAAAAAATTTTGCTTGTCGCGCTTCAATTTTATTTGATAGAACTTGTCAAGACATAAAAAAAATACTATGACAACATTTGCCAATCCGCACTGGGCCCGCGTGGTGGTTTATGGCCCGCTCTCCCTATCCATCCATAGGGAAGGCTCGTGCCCCAGCAGTGGGGACATAAAATGAGCTGTTGATGATGACAACATTTCCCAGTATTGGGCAGTTTTTGAGATATCGACTCTTGTTTGCTTTCCGTAAACCTATTTATGTGTAAATGTGGAATTGGAATTTCAGTATATTTTCATTCAGTTTTATAGCGAATCAAGATAGTTAGAAAATAACAAAGAAGCAGATTATGTTACAAAAGCAACATACATACTGAATATATATATATTTTTAAATAAGAAATAAGGAGCCCAAATTTCGGCCATGATACTTACTCTGTTTAATAATTTTTTGCTTATTGTCATAAGATTTTTAACATGACATATTTTTTGAAGCGACATCGCCAAAAAAAAAGCCCCCAAATTACTCATACCCCTATGATTATACTAGTAAGAAGTACATGAAATATCACACAAGCCGACTCGAGACATAACAAACTGTATAGCACCTGGTAAAACACGTTGAGAATCCCTTTAATTATTAGGTACTCTAAAATAAGTTAAATTCTGATTACTATTTCGTAACCAAACTTTTACATTTTGAAAAAGTCATTGTTGAAAAAATTCCACGAGTGGAATTCGAACCCGCACCCCATGGCCCATGACATGCCGGGTCAGGTGCACAGCCAACTATGCTATCGTGGCTCAATCAACACTTCTTCAACAATCTTTACTTTATGAGCCAAAGGAGCCCTATTCAATGTCGACAACTACGTCATCAACATCCGATCTCAATATTTTTACAAATATTGAAAGATCAGTTAAGAATTAGGCAAGCTATATTTATGATCATTTACATATAATTTTACGCAAATATTGTTGCGAACAAATTACAATTTGAAAAAAGACAACAAATTACAATTTTTCAACACTGTCTTTTTTCAAATTGTAATTTGTTCGCAACAATATGTGCGTAAAATTATATGTAAATAATCATTTAAGCGTCGCTCGGTAGCCTAATGGATAAAATATATTATTAGTTCATGGTACTTACTCGTACCTACTATGTACGTGCATATTTTTTGGTCACAAAATTAGGTGTATTTGCCCCTAAAATATCGGTTGTTCATCGTCAGGCACTGTAAAATATCCTCTTGAGAATTAGGTTGAAATTCGTATCACAAAATTGATGAAGGCATTATCCCCGATTGTCCGTTATGTATCTAAGTATCTAAATAACGATTTTTTTATGAGGCATCGTAAATTTATAATGGCTCTCAATACCGACTATTATCTGTCGCATTTGAAAAGCTATTTTAAGGTGCAATCAAAAGGTTTGGTTAGAAAATGTTATTATTTATTAACGGGTACAAATCTAACGCATTATTTGTTTGCTAACTTTATACAGTTATGTCAGGACAAAATGGGTAACAAGTTCTACCACTTAAATAACCGAGTAGTATATTATGTATTCCTCTTTGAGATAGTATCAAATTCGGAATCTTTATATCTTAAATAAAAGATAATAATAATAATATATTTATATTATCTCCGGTCGATGTGGAGATCGTTGGGGGAGGCCTTTGTCCAGAAGTGGACGTCTTTTGGCTGAGATGATTATGATGATATCTCAAATTAGTGGTATGAAAGATGTTTAATTTTTAATAAAATAAGACCTAAGTTACCATATTTTATTATTGCTTTTTTTATTAGATACCCTGTACCTACATACCTTTCGAGAATTTACATTGTTAAAATAGTAAAATGAAAAACTTCAAACACTAGTGAAATTAAATTAGATGAGATGAGAGAGATAAGATAAAATGTGATGAAGATAAGAATACCTAGGCCGGCCATAGTTCTGTTACAAATGAAAACTTCTAGCCTCGAACCACAGAGTTGTGGAACCAGCTCTCGGCGGCGGTATTTCCGGACCGTTACGACCTCGGAATCTTCAAGAAACGAGCCTATTCCTTCCTTAAAGGCCGGCAACGCGTCTGCGATTCCTCTGGTTATGCGGGTGTCCATGGGCGGCGGTGATTACTTTCCATCGGGTGACCCGCCTGCTCGTTTGCCTCCTTCTTTTATATAAAAAAAAGAAAATACATTTTAAAAAAATGAAGTAATGTAATATTACTAAAACTGTGAAAAACTAACTAACTTACTAAAACTGTGTGTGAAATATGTACATATTTCTTAAAGTTTTAGCAAAAAATAAAAATAATATTCTATTCAAATTTGGCTTACCTTTGGCTTTTATACAGACCTTTAATCTGTCTGGCCACGAATCTATGGATTTACGCACTGTTTCCATGGGAAATTTCGCTACCGCTTGCTCCAGAGATTTTTAAAGAGACTCAATGTCGCCGTGTCGTTTAGAGCAAGCCATGTCCTCTAAAACTGACCATAATTTGTAGTCTAAAGGGTTGAGGTCTGAGCTAGAGGGTCAATCTTCAGCTCTTATAAAGTCCGGAACGTTGGTTTCAAGCCAGGCTTGGGTAGCTCATGCTATGTGACCAGGTGCAGAGTCCTGCTGGAAAGTCCACAGTACATTTTAAAAAGTGTATTGCTGAGAGGTTTTCACAACACGCTCCAAGACTGTCTCTTGATACACTTTGGCTGAAGTTTTCACTTCTTTTTCACAAAAATGTAGCTTTGTGACGCTTTGATACGATACGCCCCACCAAACCATCACTGACGCAGGATGATGACCACGTTGTACCTTTCCGACCACTTGAGCAGCTTCTTTAGAACTGTGAGCGTACACTTTATCAATTTGCTTATTGTAATCGTGAAATTTTTTTCATCGGTAAAGATGAATTTCTGTGCCCTTCACCTGCGTATCGTGATAGAAGGCGTTTTGATCGATCCACTGTCTCTAATTGTAAAGATTGATTTAGGGCATGTCCTGTATATCGACGATAAGCACCGAGCTTCAGGTCTTGTTTTATAATACGCGACAGAGTCCTAGCGGGAATCTTCATTTTTCGCGATAAGATTTTTTGTTTCTTAATGGGATTTCGACGAATTCTGGCTTTAACAACATTAACAGCCTTTGTAGTTCTAACAGCACGCGGCCGCCCCGATCTTTTATGGCCCTCGACAGAGGAAGTGTTGTTGTATCTGTTGATAGTACGATATACGAACATACGGCTGATACCAAGCTTTTGAAGTGTCTGGAATATGACCAACGCGCCGGCTACATACTCACTTTGTGCAAGGCGATCACTCACCCCACTCCATATTGTAATTTGATAATGAACACGAAAAAATATGTAAAATGGCGCGAAATCAAAAGAAGTTTTTAAAATAATAAACGCGTTCGAGATTCAAAATAATTAAAAAGTTGAAAAAAAGAAAAGTTTTTATGTAGCAGTATTTATGGCCAGACTAGTTAGATGAGGTGAGGTGAGGTGAGATGAGATAAATTGATTAAGTTAAGTTAGTTAATAGCCTCCCTGTGTGGTGCCAGGGATAAAGAATTGTACCACCCCCATCTCTTCCCGTGGGTGTCGTAAAAGCCGACTAAGGGACCATTCCAGAGGATGGGCAGCAGCATCTCTCTGAGGTTACGCTCAACCTACTGCGATCGCCAACCCGCCTGCCAAGCGTGGCGATTACGGCAAATACCCCTCATATCCTTGGGGGAGGCCTTTGTCCAGCAGTGGACGTCTTTTGGCTGAGATGATGATGATGATGATGAGTTAATAGCCTATATACTGTCCCACTGCTGGGCAAAGACCTCCATCATTGAAATCAAGTCATCACTACAATTAATGGGTATTGGCTTAAGCACGTTGGTGATCACAAACCCGGTATATGCATCAAAAAACCCGTAACACTTTGCCCAACCTGGGAATCAAACCCGGACCTTTGGGTATCGGGTCGAGTGCTTTGCCACTAGGCCACCGAGGCGAGGCGAAAATAATAAAACGAAATGAAATAAATCATCATCATCATCATCAGCTCATTTATGTCCCCACTGCTGGGGCTGCTAATGCAGCCGGGACCAACGGCTTAACGTGCCTTCCGAAGCACGGAGGAGCTCGAGATGATACATTTTTTTTTGGTCACCCATCCGATGACCGGCCTTTGTGAAAGTTGCTTAACCTCAGCACTGGCAGACCGGGCGCGTTAACCACTGCGCCATCGAGCTCCTAAAATAAATGAAATAAATACTTATGTAAAAAAGAAACAAAAATGGAAAATATCCTAAAGGGACTAATCACTACAACGCTGGTCTCCCATAGAGACCTAGTAACGGTTATCATAGTGTGAGAGTCACCGGTTCATAAGCCCTACCGAGATAGATGAAGGTGAGATAATTTACGACAAATTAGTAGCTGTAACGCCGACCACAACGAAGGTGTAAAGTCCATCAATTTATTTAGATCCGGGCGTACGCTGTTACAATTACCTACTTGATTTGCATCGTTTGTGTGGGTACACAGCCAAATCTTGATTGAGTGCTGTGAAGATTCGACGCTAGTCACACCGACATGGGTCAAAGTGAATTATTTTTGCACCCGTATTTATAAACCAGACAATACTCGCTAGTTAGCAATTACTTTGTTCTTAGAACTGTCAATATGTAAGCTATGTAATATGTATAAAGTGATAATCACCGGGAACAGAAATACTTGTTTTAATTTGTTGTAATGGATCACTAGAAATATTATCTAAGTTATGAAAAAAGTTTTCTTAGTAAATTAGAATTGAAGTTTTCTTATTACTTAAATTAAATAAAAGTATTTTTATTATTCTCAAATTCATCAATTTTATATTATTTTAGACATAATACAAACTTTCACACGGAATATAACCTCAATAGCAGCTTGTCATAAACTTGTCACTATGAATTATTGTTTGCGAAATCTAACTAGATTGCTTGAGTAAAGATATTAGTGACTTTTGCTTGGCTAAGAATTCTGACTATTGACGTTTCTAACTTCATCGGTTTACTCTCAGAATAATAATATTAACCCTCAGAACAATGACTAAAGCAGTCATTGTTCTGAAAGTTTACTAAAGAATATAAATTTTTACTTAATATGAGCTTTTACTCGTCTATAAATACGGGTGTGAGACAGAGGATCAATTGATTTTGATCCGGGAGTACGTTGCGCGCTGTGACAAGTTTAGTATGAATGTATGTTATTAAAAAAGGAACGCGAATGTTTGGTCAGTCATTCATTACGTCACGGCCGGTGCAAGTCGGTCGACGAAACGTTATTGGATGGAAGGTGTATGACAATCTTTATATATAAAAATCTTCTGTGCGTGTGTATGTTATTGAACTCCTTCTAAACGGCTGGACCGATTTGGATTAATTTTTTTAGGTGTGTTCAAGTGGATTCGAGAATGGTTTAAATTTACAATTGGAACCGGTTGGTGGCGCAGCTATAGGGGTCCATCATGGGATACGGGTGTTTTTAAGAGGACGAATGATTTGTTTGTTTCGTTGTCATGGAAACTATCAAAGCGGTGCGAAGTCCGCCGGTCAGCTAGTGCTTTATGTATAATAATAATACTAATATATATACATTACTCGTATGGTGATATACTTAGATATAAGGCGATGGTAGTCTGGCGTACTTACATGTCATATGATCAACCAAACCGAGTACAGTATCGTCTTATAAAACAAATAATTTTATAACGATTTTTTATTATTGCGCGCAATTTCAAGATTTATTGTCTAAAATATTATCAGACTAAAGCCTCAGCCACGACAACGAGCGTATTGCGATGGTCTCCTTAACTGAGCGTTACACTACAAAAGTATTTTTCAACGGTAGTAGGAAAAGTCGCAGTGACCAGGAAAAATGCAAGCCGCGCGCGCTGCTAAACCTAGTGGTTGTGGTCGAGCGGTGAGACAATTATAACAAAGAATAAGAGTAATAAAAAAACGTTTATTGCCACACAGAGGTATTATATAAAGACAGGGATTGATACCGTTACCAAATTTCCGCTTTATTACAAAAACACAAATGTTGAAAAATTTCCACGAGCAGGATTCGAACCTGCACCCTTCTGACATACCGGGTCAGGTGCTCTCCCAATTGAGCTATCGTGGTTCTAACCAGCCCGTCGAATGGGCGTCACGAGTTCAAATCCTGCTCGTGGAATTTTTTTTAACATTTGTGTTTTTGTAATATGCTTCGCAACAAAATTTGCGTTAAAATTATATAAACAAAACAAAAACATTTCCGCTTTATGTCCGGTAAGTAACGTTATAGGTAATTTGGTACCGGTAATGCAGATAAAAATGCCACCCAGATAACGATACCAAGCATATCGTGTACTTACTTTTTTACCGGTATCTTCATTTGGCAGAAGTATCGATACCAATTTTTTAACAGTATTCAAAGCCCTGATAACAGAATTGAACATTGATTTTGTAACACAATTATGATAACGGAGCCAGGCCCAGGTCGTGCTACTAATTAGCAGCGCTGGTTTTCAGCCAGACAACAGACCGGTGTTACGCATCGGTGTCATAGTCAGCCCAAAATGTGTAGGAGCTTTGTTTAGCAATTCTCGTTGTATTCGGATTGCGTTCCAAGAGGCGACGACGGTGTAATTGTGTTAGCCCGAAGTTACGAATGAAAACAGTTGGTCGGTAATGACTTTTACGAAGGGAATTGGTTTTTTAATGGGAAATCCTTTGGTGGGAAAATTCAAAGGATTGTCTGACGATTTGCAAGTGATGGATGGAATAGTTAAGAGAACAAGCTTATTGCAACTTATTTTTCTTTCAAATTCTTATGATACATTAATTCTCTTTTCTTGGCGTTACCTAACCTTACCTTTCGAAGCACGGAGGAGCTCAAGATATTTTAATTTCGTGACCCTTGCCAAGAGATGTGGGTTAACACCCGGCATTGCGAGAGTGGCAACCCAAACGGTGTACCTAATACATAAGTACATAGGTAGAAAGTATAGAATAAATTGGCATAAAGACGTCACCTATCTTATGAGCGACCATTGCATATATATCTATCCATAGAATGTTTGGCAATATGTATATATTCCCGAAACGTACCCATGTTAACATGTCTATTTATTACCTACTATGCCAAGGTCAGGAAAATGGAAATAGTAAAAAAAAATTCGACTTTCCGTACTAACTCGATTAGCTGATGGGTCAAATGACCCATTCTCTTGACTCCATACAAAATTGTAAGGAAAGTTGAAATTTATTTTTTACAATTTACATTTTCTGACTTTGGCATAGTATTATACACGTTGGCCTGAATAACCCGAAAGATTTAAACCACGTATTCTTAACGACAGTACGAGTAAATAACGTTATATTAACATGGGTCGAATGTGTGTTTTAATTGACCCACTTTTTCAATACAAATTAAATCATAGTAATAGCGTGTTTCTTTATGGTCAAGCCTTTACTTCAGAGAGTAAGCGAATCATATTAATCTCAAGTTGAGAAACAGGGAGCGAGCATGACACTTCACGAATCCGTACACATAATGTATTTCCGCTAAATGTTCCGGCGGATAAGACGGCATAACGAATATTATTTATTAAATTATAACAGTGTAATTCTTACGTGACAATCAGTAATAATTTGAAATCAGTTTGTTTGAAATATGTCACATGTATCAATCATGTTCAACTTTCAAACTATGAATCAGCTAGTTGTCAGTGAAGGCAAATAGGTTGCACTTTGCTGATTGAGAGCGGAATTAATCTAGTCTTATCAGTCTTACTGATAAGAGAATAACTACTTGTTATTAAAGTGTAATAAGAAAGATAAAGTTATAATTATTACCTACTCTGTATATCAGTTGCATGTTACATCTTTTTATCCACAATGAAAAATAATTATTTTCGGTAGTAAAACTTTTTTGTCGACAGGTACCAAACTTACTTAGGTAAAACTGGTTGACACCGATGCACCTAGGTAAGTGCGTCTGCGTGAAAGTAGTAGGTGTCTACGTCATACCTTAGGGTGTGTTATACTTGATATTTTTTTATTATTATTTGTTTTAAATAATGAATATCTCCTTTATTATGGGGTTTAGGACTATGTGTTACATAACTTTATATACTCTAATTAGGCTGTAGAATCGTTAAGTTAAATCTTTCGGGTTATTCAGGCCAACGGTGTATAGACATGTTAACATTGGTACATTTCGGGAATATATACATATTACCAAACATCCTGTATATCTATCTATCTGTCTATCTATCTATCTATTTATCTATCTATACATATAATAAAACTGTAGAAGAGTTTAATTCTGTGCATTAAATAAAAACTTAAAAAAATACTCCTAGGGTCTTTATACAAGTAATACAAGCCAAACAAATTCATTTTGAAATTTTTGTCTGTCTGTCTGTCTGTCTGTCTGTTGTCCGGTTTTCACGCAAAAACTACTGGACGGATTTTGATGATTTTTTTTGTTATATAGCTTTTAGTCCTCGGCAACATAAAGGCTATTAATTCATTTTGGAGATCGGAACACCAGATGTGGAACTATAGCGGTCTGGGTAATCTATAAGAGATATCTAGAGAGATATATATACTGCTTTAGCCAAAATTGGTCAACATGATGAGCAAGGCAATTTGCTTCTCCATACTTCTCCACGGTTTCTATCCATCCAGTCGCATGACAGCGAATGTCCCCAAATTAGAACTTATTATCATTGATATGCAAAAGAAACAGTGTATTTTCCAGCATTGGACAACTTTCGGCCGAGATGATGATGATCATGATGACGGTGGTTGCAATAGATACTGAGTACTGGGTCATCTTGGACATGGATGCGTAGGTCATCTAGTGGGCAAGGTGGATTGACGACATTACCAGGATAACAGGAAAGCCGTGGATGCGTATGGCTTGGGACAGAGATGTGTGGCAGCTACGAAAGGAAACCTATACTCTCTCCGGGCTGATATGATAAAGATGATGACTGAGTTATCTTGCTTAGCTTTGCGCAATGTATCTTCAACTTATTTTTCTCTACGATATTATTAAATTTCTCATTCGTAATCTCAAAAATGGATCACAGAGCCCTTCCATACACTCCGGGCTATTGGTAACAGATCTGGGCGGACCAGACCAGACGTTGGGAAGGTCAAGAATCCAAGATGTAATAAAAGGACACTGGGCCGCGCATAAATTGCACTCGATATCTGTTGGTGGCCCTAACTATGACCTTTTAGTTAGGGTTGTCATTTAGAGAAACAATAAAATAAAATAAATATATTATTGTTATTGAAATAATTGTATGGCATCTTTTGGTACCTATGTTTTATTCTGTATTGTATTGAAAAATGATGCCCGCAGTAGGTAGTAGATTGCTATCTAATGCTATGAGTAAATTATCTAACAAACTAGTGGTAACTTGTTCTAACAAATCGATGGTGTTTGACATTGCTAAATAAAAGTTTGCTACGCATATTATACCACCTGATAAATTCGACGGCGGTGCCGCTATAGTACTTTTGGCGGGTTGGCGTGAGCCACACCAACAACCCGAAGAAACTCGGTTCAAACCAACAGCACCAATTGTCTTTTTGTTACATAAAAATGAGTTTTCTGCAAAATATCATATTCCGCAAACCACGCAAACAAACTATGAGTGAAAAAAATGACGAAGATAAAGTATAGTTTACCAAATATATCTTCTGACGGTGAGGATGAACAAATTCAGGAGTTAAGAAATCAAATAAATAAATTAAAAGTAGAACTTTTGTCAGCAAACGAAGAAATTGATAATTTTTCTTTAGAGAATACTCAACCTAAAAGAACAATACAATCATTAAAATGTTCAAATAATTTTAACACAAATTTTGTTGCGAACAAAATACAAAAACACAAATGTTGAAAAAAATTCCACGAGCAGGATTTGAACCTGCACGCTTCTGACATACCGGGTCAGGTGCTTTTCCAATTGAGCTATCGTGGTTCAACCAGCCCGCCGAAATTATTCATCACTTTTTACTTTGAAAGCCTATTCAATGTCAACAACTACCGTCACTAACATCCGATTATAACCATTATTTTTAATACGTGCATTAAAACTGGTACTTTTTCAGAATTGCTTAAATTATCGGTTATTATACCTTTATATAAAAAAGGAGACAAAAATTTAGTAGATAACTATAGACCGATTGCACTTATACCCGTTATAGCTAAAATCTTTGAAAAATATTTTTACACAAATATCTACTCTTACCTGGAAAAACACAATATTTTGTGTTCAGAACAAAAAGGTTTTCGTTGACAAAAGACCATAAATATGGCAGTATTTGATTATCGGTTATGGAAAAATATTTGAATATCGGAAAAACGGTTATGTTTAATATGGACAAAAGGAATCCTGTCTCGGCCGTCTATTGTGATATGACGCAAGCCATATGTTGATCATAAGGTAGCTTTCCCACCACCGGCGAGTAAGCGACAAACTATCGACTATTTTCTCGCACAAGAAACATACAATAGATATAGATCCTGTGTTAAAAAAGAGATGCATATATTAATAGTTGATTGCTGACCGTTAACACTGCCGGCGAGTACTCGCTTTACTAGTTTGCCGCTGAGCGAGCGGTCAGATTACTCGCCGAGCGACCAATCAGTGGTCATTTCTACCTAGAGTGCGGATCTGAGTGCTAGGGATAGCTAACATACATAATGAATTCAGAACAATTATTTGAACTATCATTGAAATATTAATTATTTAAAATATTTAACGAGTAGTCAAATGAAGATTTTCGTACATATTTAAGAATGACAAGACAACATAAAATAATAACGAGATGTACGTTTTTCTTAAATACACCGTAATTGTGTTTCTTAAATGTACGATATCGACGTGATCGACGTGACAGAGTCACGATGAACGTAACTGGAGTGACAGTCACAGTGAATGAAAAATAACGACTTTGCTCATGTCTACAGGACTAGCCCCCGAGCGAGTAGTGCGAGTAATCGCCCATCGCACAAGAACACTCGCTTATAGCGACAAAACTATAGGAACTATAACTCGCTTGTCACTGCTCGCCAACTAGCTTCTAGTTTCTAGCTCTACTCGCTACTCGCTCATCGCCGGCGGTGGGATACCTGCCTAAGGTTTTATTAATAAAACTTGAACAATGAGGTAATTTACAATCGTTGCTTTTGTAATACTTGACAATTCGTGAACATTATACTTCTATCTCACGAATAGATCCAACAACTAAAGAAGAACAAATGTTGAATTCAAGTAAAAGAGTAGTGACATACGGAGTTCCCCAAGGCAGTGTACTTGGACCTCTGTTATTTATTATATATATAAATGATTTGCCCAAAAATATGAGTTACCCTATTACTTTATTTGCTGATGATAGCACGGTGACAGTCGCTTGTGACAATTTAAATAATTATGAAGTTGACGTACATGAAATTTTGACATCAATAATATCATGGCTAAGAAATAGTAATCTAAAAATTAATTTAAATAAAACACATGTCATGCAATTCAGCCAAAGACCATCCAGCATAGAATTCAAAGATCTTAATAAAATCATAGGTGAAAAAGATACAACGAGGTTTCTAGGACTTTGACAACCGACTTAACTAGAAAGCTCATATCGACAATATTTGCAAAAGGCTTTGCAGTGCTGCTTATGCGTTATTTAAGCTCGCACTGGTATTAAACACTAATTAATAACCTTATCGGTAATTATATTTTCGAGCCGTTTGGGGTTGAAACCTTTGGGCCGTGGGGTCCGAATGCTCATGTTTTGTTTAATGACATCTCCAAACGGCTGGTTGACACTTCCCATGACCCAAAGGCTGGCTTTTTCCTTGGCCAGAGACTAAGCATTGCCATTCAACGTGGAAATGCCGCCAGTCTCTTGGGTACTGACGCCGTTGTTGTTGTATTAGTTTTAGTTACTTTAGGTTATTATAATCTCAGATTTTAATTTTGTAATTTTCAATAATAAATAAAAAAAATTAATTCCTTATTAACTGCATACCACGGTATGGTAGCATCAGTGCTGAGATTTGGAAAAATATTTTGGGGCAACTCCACCAATAGAGATGTAGCATTTAAAATACAAAAACGATGTATAAGATCAATGTTTGGGCTACAAGTGAATGACAGCTGTATGCCTTATTTTATATAAAATACAAAATTCTCTCACTTCCTTCCTTAAGCATATTTGAAGTGGTTGTGTTCGTAGAGTCTAATCCTCATTTGTTCCCACGACTTTCAGATAATGTTATTCGTAGTATGGGTGACAACAACAGACTTCAATCGTTGAAAGTAAAAACTAGCCTTTTAGAAAAGAGCGTTTTTTGTATGGGTCCCAAACTATATAATAAAATCCCAAGAATGTAATGTTGACGTATTTAAAAACTAATAAAAAATAGGTTGAAATCTTTGTTAACGAGCAAATGTTATTATAATGTGAATGATTTTCTTATTGATAAAAGTTTATAATTGAATGAGCATGTGCTTTTTGATACTTTTGTTTTTGATATTTTTTGACATTTCTTTATTTATGATTTTTTTTATTTGTTTTAATTTTGAACATTTAACAATTTAACATTCCCTAATCAAACACAATTGTAATGAATTTTAATTTTATAATATGTTTTAAGTATATTTTTTACGTTTGTACGCCTAAGAAGTTAAGGCAAGACATGTTGACACTTTTTTATTTTATTTCCATCAAAGTGCCATGTATGTACAACCTACACATGTTTTTACAATTAAATTATCTTTTATCTTTATCTTAAAGATAAGAGATCTTTATCTTTTGTCACCCTTCCGATGACCGGCCTTGGTGAAAATTTCTTAACCTCACAGCACTCGCGGACCGGGCGCGTTGACTTTTTGAACATTTTTGTGTGCCATGGATATTTCAATTGCATTTTTATTTTTATGTCAATAAAGAACAAGAACAAACAATGTTATTTACGACAAACAGTCTATTATCTCATCACAAAGCAGTTGCCTACTTAAACACAAAACAAAATAGGGTACCGAACAAAAAAATATGAAATAAGAATGAAAATGATCTTTAAATAAATTGAATTTCTCTTCTTTCCTTTCTGTTTCACTTTTAACTTAGTTTTTATTAATTCAACTTGGCACATCCCTATTTGTGAGAGCACTTTCATCCAGAATGGCTGTGGTATTGGTTACAAACTGACCGTTCACCAGTGCGCATTGGTGTTCGCTCTTATTGCTACTGTAATAAAGCTTATAATACCCGCATATACCAATTTGTAGGCCCGAAAAGGACGGCTACCGCTTACCACTAACAAGAACTCATAACGGCCACGGGAATGGTGTTATTTCAATAAAACGGTGCTAACATTCTATTTCAGTGAGAATTTGTCATATTACGATATTGTTTGATGGTGCAGTCGATTCTTATTTCAGTATAGGACCTTGTCGCTTTACGAGTAGTCGTTATTGTATTAAAGGTTGCCAAGGAATACAAATTATTGAAGTTATTTTGATAGGGTACAAGAGTGCTTGTTTATTTATTTATTTACAAGTTTATGTACACACATAAAAGGGTAACAAAATAAGTTAAAGGGTAATATACTGTATTATAACGGTATAAGTTCTAATTCGGTGCTTACATATTTTTGGACTCTGAACAGAGTGATGTGTTAAAGAGCCCGATGGCGCAATGGTCAACGCGTTTGGTTCGCGATGGCTAAAGTCAAGCAACTTTCGCAAATGTCATGGATGGGATGGGTGACCAATTTTTTTCTTTCAATTTAAAATAAACTAGGTTGTTCTAAATTGAAATTATTACACAAGATAAATCTAATAATTTGATTGCATTCTCAAATGCGATGATTACCGAAAGATATTAAGAAAATAGAAGCACTCTACAATCTCGACTGAAAGAGGCTTTAATCATTCGCGTTGATGTGCCAAAGTTGGTACTAAACAAAAAAAAAGTAATACAATGGCATAATTTCGGCAGGACGAAACGTAAACACATTATAATATCTTTTTATAGAGTCGTAAAAGTACGACGCCGCGTTTTCACCTTGCTCATTAGAGTGGGTTAGTTTAAGAGATAAGCGGATAGCGGGAACGTATTTAATTAATGTTTTTTATGCAACTGGCAGTTTAACTATGTTTCTGTCAGCGTGAACAGCCCAGATCTCAAAACTACTGTTTTAAAATGACCATGGTACAGACGCCTGCATGTCAACCTATTCAAAACTGTAGAACTTCTACATAAACCCCCTTATTCATAAAAAATATTTAAGCATTTTTTAGTTAAATATTATTAACGTGACACAGACGTCATTTTGTATTTGAGAAAAAGAGACAAAACAATGATTATCCCTTTAACTCAGAAACAAAACATATGGCAGCACCTGCACCGATGACGTAACTCGCAAAATGGCGAAAAAAATAAATTTGACATTAAAAAATAATAAAAACGCACAGAAAATAAAGTTGTTGGGTGTTTAGAGTATAGCAAATTTATTCTAGTTTGTTTATAACTAAACTTCATCATACAAAAGTAGGCTCTAAATAGACGATATTTAAGTTTTAAGTCGCGTGGTCGAGTCCGGGCGAATCCGATCGGTTGGGGTTAAACGGAAAAATAATGCTTAGTTTTTTTGAATGACGGGGTAAATGTTCAACCATATAAGAATATTTTAACTAAGTGGCTGCTAGAAAGTTCTTATATGAAAATTGAAGCACTTCTCGGTCGATGTTTCTTAGTGGTTATTTGTTTCATATTTTACCTTAAATGCATGTTTTATTTAAAATTATTAGTTTAAATTTTTGTTTTTGTCGTTTATTTGTCTTTATGGCCGTTTCTTTCAGTAGGTATTGGTAATTTGGGTCGCAAGGCTAAGTAAACAGTTATTTGGTTTCCCAAGGTCTAGGCACAGCCTAGTTTGGGAACCTCTGGTACTGACTCAATCTGCTTTTGCACATTTTAAATTATGTATTTTTAAACACGTACTGCAATAAAATTTATTATTATTATTATTATATACTATATGCATACATTTCAAAGTTTATTGAGGAAATTTGACAGTTTGTGGTAGTCTGATGTGCACGCGTGTGTAAGGTACACACGCGAGATATGCGAATCTGCGTAGCGAGGGATGTGTATGGCATCCAGTAATAGTATCGTTTGATTTTTCATAGCTTAGCTTAGCCTTTTGGTAAAGTGTTCAACGAAGCTTTGTTTTTATACTCGTTAAAGCTAGCGATACGCGCTAATGATGCGAGATTGCAAGCAAATTATGTGAGCTAAGGATACGCAATACCTTCGCTTTGTGGAAAGAGACACATAGTTTTGTAACTTAGCTTTGACTTTCCTCATCGCTTAGCTATCTAGGAAATCTCTGTTGGAAAGCCACCCTAATCGTGTATCAATAGCTCAGTTTTGATATTTTTTCCATAGTTAAAATATTACATTTAGGAAATTGAGACATGATTGTGGGGTTTTACCAGCACCATTGTCCCGGAGAGTCTCGTAAGGGACCAGGTTTCTTATCTCCCTTAGATCCAGTTACACTGCGAAGACCATAAACGGCCAACAGTAAGTTCCTTATAATAGAAAAAAGAAAAATATTGAAATGAATAGCTTCTCGCTACCGCTTGTGTCATGTACCAAACGATGGCTTTATTTTTGCTCTTTTGCATTAAAATTTCATAAAACCCAATGTATTTAATTCGTATTTATCTGTGTACCATCGTAAAACTTAATATTTGAAGGCGAAAATTCCATTATCTCCAGACGTAGAACGGGTAGTCGGCACATAATAATATTTTGGATGTTTTAAAGACAACATACATACAAAATAACAATAAAGATTTCCCTTTACAGTTTTAGTTGTTGCTGTGTATTATGAATTATTTTGTTGTAGCATACTTTAATGTAGTTATAAAAGTTCTTAATATACTATATACACCGTTCTTTTTTTATCGTCTTTTAGGGTGGATTCGACCAAGCGAGAGTAACTTTTATTCTTAGATTAATTTATTTATTTATTTATTAGAAAAGGCTTACCAACTAAATACGTACAGAACATTTATATAAACTTATATAATCATAAAAACGTGTATATACATATTTAAATTATAGGTACGCACAACATATACTGAAAAATTAATAAGACATAAACTTAAAATAACGCCAAAAAAATTTTTTTAAAGTAAAATTTTAAAATTTTAAGAGCTATTTCTCAGTATTGAGGTACAATTTAACACATTTCTTAAAATAACCCAGTTTGTCGCTCAATATATCTATTTCCTTATGGCTTTTAGATAGCTCATTGTAACACCTAAACATTGCAATAAGAGGGGAATTGCTTCCATAGTTGTTCCTTTTAAAATCAATAAAAAAAGGCTTAGAATTGTGCAATCTGGCAGTTAGCCTGGGTACTTTAAACTTTACCTGTGATAAGAGGGATGGACAATCTATATCATCATTAAGTAATTTATAGAAAAAATTTAACGACAGTTGGTCTTTACGATTTTCCAAAGACATAAAATTGAAATGGGATAATCTTTCTTTATAGCTTTTTACTGTACGGTGAACTCCACTCATATAAGCTATTCTGTTTAAAAATCGTTTCTGAATTTTTTCCATACGCTGGATATGATTTTGATAATAAGGATACCAAACGACTCCACAATAATCCACAAAACTACGAACCAAAGCGAAATAAAGACTTTTCAGTGCTTCTACGGATTTAAAATCTTTTGAGTTTCTGAATATGAAAGACAACATTCTCAGGCACTTATTCAAAGTAATATTAACATGGTTAAATCGTCAGTTATTCGAGAGTAAATAAAAATTTCGTTTTACCACGCACTATTCTCGGAGTAGCTTGCCTATTCGGGAATAATTCACTATACCGCCGTCCAGCGTGGAATAACAGAGATAATCCGAAAGTATTTTAATGGCGTCCGCGAACCACATGACATTGACATTCGACTGACAGCTACAGTTATGCTCTAGACGACAAAATAGAGTTGTCAGTACTTTGCCTTTTAAATAGTTCGTTTGTAGAACAATGGCCATTGGCCGGATAATACGTTCATTCACCATTCACATGCTATTCACTCAATAATAAAGAATAACAATTCCAAGAGTAACTAATCTGTGGATTGCGTGGATAAATGACCATTCCTTTACTCGAGAATGAAATCGTGGATTAGATATATTCTTGGTATAGTTAATCTCGTATAAATTCAAGTTTGGTGGAATCCACCCAGACCTGCAGGTGGAAGATCAGTTTTCCGAAGAAAATAAAAAAAAAAAAATCGTTTTTTGACCTATGTTTCTTGGGGAAAGTCGTTCAGCTCAGTTATATCATAACTGACTCGCGAGATAGTACAGAGAGATGTTTGTAGATTACGTTTATTTTCAAAGATTTGTATTTGTGCGATGATAATTTACAAAAAAAATGGTGAATTATTAACCGATAAGTGAACGCGCATGAGTGTTGATAAATGAAACAAAACACTGCGTGGGGTCTTTAGTAAAGTCCCACATTTACTGCAACCTTCGCAAAGGCCGGTAATCGGATAGGTTACCAAAAATATATCATCTCTAGTGCAGACACCATATGAGCTGGTGACAAAATTAATGAAGTTCTTTGATTGCAGCAGTAGTCTAGCTCTTGAACTAAAGACTTTCATTACCGTTGGGAAATAAGTAAGTCTTTGTTGGTTGTTCAAATCCGAAATTGTAAATAATCTCAGTCAAAAGTCCGTCTGTCATTTTGCGCCGTTCATAGTGGTTCATAGCTCCCCATTGTCTATGTTGGCTGTTGAGTGTCGTTTTGGATTGGTGGCGGCAGACACAAAGCTATATGATTGGTTCGCCCTTTCATTAAGTTGGTGTGACGTGAAGAGTTAGTACAGGGGCTGGGGTACTGTTTATGCGGTTCGAAGGACCATGTTAAAGTTCCAAAAGTCTATCAGAATCAAAAGTTTAGGATTCTGGGTGAAGTGCGTTTCCACCTTCGGCTTTATCGCCTTTGTAGTCATCATCATCATCATCATCAGCTCATTTTATGTCCCCACTGCTGGGGCACGAGCCTTCCCTACGGATGGATAAGGAGAACGGGCCATAAACCACCACGCGGCCACAGTGCGGATTGGTGGTTGTTAACGACTGCTAATGCAGCCGGGACCAACGGCTTTACGTGCCTTCCGAAGTACGGAGGAGCTCAAGACGATAAATTTTTGGTCACCCATCCGATGACCGGCCTTTGAGAAAGTTGCTTAACCTCAGCACTCGCAGATCGGGCGCGTTAACCACTGCGCCATCGAGACCCTTAGAACTGTTGTCGTATATCCTACTATCCCTCTTACTACGCGTGAAAGCATTGAAGTTCAAATGTATGCGAACTTTCGGAATACATCCATGGGCGGTGGGTAATATCCGGCGCGTGTACAGTCACGAGCATAAGACGATACCTCGATTTGTGAATATTCAAAAAGATTGATCCTTATTAGCGCTGTCATAAGTTCGAAAATACGTAGCGCCAGCGTAACAGAATCTAAAAAGTATTTTACAAAAGTGATTGGTTTTAGTTATCAAAATATGCAGCTACTTAAATACGATTATTGATGTTATCAATGTATTGAAGTGGTTTCCAAGCGTTGAAATTAAGTAATTTTGTGGTAATATCAACAATAGTGATTTTTTAGTGGTGTTTTCAAAAATAATTATGATAGAGTCAAAATTATACAATCGTGTATTGGAGCAAGCTTTAGGCTAAATACATGAATTTGTCTATATCAACCTTTCAGATTCGTTACCTAGTCTTAAAGTATTCGACGAAAGTTGTAACTCTTAATGCAATGGAATAAGAGTGAAAACTAGTCAAAAGTATTTACATGTTATTGCTCGTGATTGTACAGTCAGCGACAACAGTTGGTGAACATTATTGATTTTATAATTTTCCGTACAAAAAAGAATACTTCATTTTTTTATCAAAATAAAATATAGCCTATGTTACCTGCGAGGACTGTATCGTTCTATTAGTGAAAGATTTTTGAAATTGTACCAGTAGTCCTACCTTCCCTAAACAAACAAAGTCACAAACTTTACATCTTTATATTACATACTAGCTGACCCGGTGGACTTCATACCTACCGCTTTGACAGTTTCCATGACAACAAAACAAACAAATTATTTTGTATTAGAAAATTAAATTGTCGTTTTTAGTATTTTACATATACTATTTTTTTTTAAAGTTTTTCATATCCTTTCCAATACATTTGAGAATATGTGTTCAAAGTTTCATAATGATCGGTTGAGTAGTTTCTGCGTGAAAGCGTAACAAACAAATTCACATTCACATTTAGAATATTAATAAGGATTACACATAAAATGGAACGTATGTTCAACAACTTTCGTCAGCGACTGTACCGGCGACGAAGAAGTACAGTTGCATTCAATTTAAGTTGCTTTCAACAGTTTGAGAACTCTAACAAATATTAAGCTTTACCTTTCGTGTCTCTTGAATACAGTATCAATGTTGGAAGAACAATGGAGAGTCGTGATCCATGGCGCATGCATCTGGGCCGAAATATCGGAACATCATTATCATCTCAGCCAAAAGAGTGGAAATCTTGGACTATGGAATTGACATAAAGGTCATTTATACGTATTGTTGACTTATGTCAATCTCGTACAATAATCATTCGATTTAGGGTATCTTCCGATATGCACTGCGAGCACTGTAAGGTGTGACGTCAATTTAGTATACCGCGAAGCCGTTCCTTTATAAATTTTTACTTTCATTTTTAAATGTTAATTGCTACACTTAAGCTGAATTAAATATTTATATAAAATACAGTGAAAAAATTAAACGCCCACCCGACCCAGCCAGGAATCGAACCTGGGTCTTTCGCAATCCGGGTGGCTGCACTGACTGTTATGCTACCGGAAAGGCTGACGTAATCGCTGAATTTTGTCAGTGCAGCCGCCCGGATTGCGGAAGACCCACGTTTCTTTATAGTTAGCTATACTGGTTACTGTTTAAAATGGAACGCAGTCCAGTATACTGTCATCCTTGCTGTCATCCATGTCATTTCTGGACGCTGTTGATCACGTGATCAAAGCACTGAGAGCACCTTACCTCGAAAATGCCAGTGCTTACAGTAAAAAAATGGCGACGATTTATGACGTCATATATTTCCCTAGGATACTTCGGCAGTATACTGTCAGTCCATAACGGAACAAATTTCTCGCCAGTAAGAGCACTGGACAGTGCTCGCAGTGTACCTATATCAAAACATACCCTTCATTTCTATCATTTTAGCGTTATGCCACTTGTCTGGGGGGCTGACTGCTTGAATCTGCCCGTGTACAGCCGCCCTAAAGTAATTGCAAATGTTACATTGCAATTACTTTAGGGCGTTACATATTTTGTTTTTACAAAAATATTCAAAAACTTTATTTTTGTTGTTTTTGCTCTTTAAGATTATTAATATTTTAATTTTTCCTATTTTAATAATTTTTTGTATCTTCTTTATATTCGGCTTAATCCTGACAGTAGGTAATAATAAAATGAATTTTGGGTGAAGATTATTTAAATTGTTTCCTCAAAGAATGAGGAAGTGGATAAAATTTTGTTAAAATAATATCATTATGACATTATGTTTGACCGACCCTGTTGAACCTTTTCCCGCCCCTTTGGAAGGACCCACAACTTTGAGAAAATCCAATTAGTATTATATTTTTTTAATACAGTTTTATTGCACATCTTAGTTCCCGATCCGATTCGAACCATTCGGAGAATCTTGTAAGGCACGCACTAGTGCGTGATGCCGTTCCCTCTAGAAAACCTCCGAAGTTGATTCGTTTCACACGGCTTGAGGAACCCTAAAGGGTTCTTAAAACTTAAAAGTTTCTCGCCGCCCCCAAAAAAGCCCGGTGAAACTGAAAATGCCGTCTGAGGCAATCAGCAAACTCTCTCAAAAAAACATCATAGTCATCCTGACTGACTATGAACGATCAACATGGAACAGTCCAAATTACTGGACTCAAAACGATGAAAGGGTCCATTTCATGACGTAAGTACACAAACGGGATTAGTATTATTTTTTATTTTCTACGGGCAGCCACTTGACCTTCACCTCTTAACTACTGAGGCTCAGGCTATCTTATCTCTAACTAACACTAATTAACACAATGCTGCTAATATTGATGTTATGGCGACATTTTAAGATACAGTTGTGTTAGCTAGCCAAGCGGACTTACGTTTTGGCCACGAAACGGGGTGACTGGCGGGTAAGCGCCGAACGCCGAGCGGTGCGACTAGCGAATTCTTAATACTGGCGTGTGATGCCAAATACGGCATGGCCACGCCTTCTGGCTGAGCGTTTTTTTTTGAGAGAGAGTTTGCTGATTGTCACTGGGCGTTTTCAGCTTTACCGCCCTTTTTGGGGGGCAGCGAGAAACTCAAAGGTTTTCAAGGTACATATCTGTACTTGGCATAGGTCGCGTGTGAACCGGGTCGTCAAGCCCTTGTTCTACGAGTACGGTGTCCCAACTAAACTAGAGTGCATGTTTAGTGTATTCTGTAAATGTGTATTGTATTGTGGCATTTAGAGGATCGGGCGGGGGCGCGTTCGCAACTGTTATGGAATCTTCGGGGTCATCTAGGACATCCCACTACCTACGACTTTAAAGTTTAAACTGACAACCTCACCAACCGTCAGGTTATAAAGTAGCTGTCAGACATCCTCGCTCAAGCACAAGGGACCATCTACGTCAGGTCATAACGCCAGATCAGGACGCACCGAAGCGCATTCTTCATCAGGTACTTTTAAGACTAGTGTCTCGAGCGAGTTGCTCCGTGGACACGTATAGATAGTCCACTACCTAATATCCAGATAGGTTACCGGAGTTGTAAGCTCGCTCACTTCTCGTTGCACTAAAAGTTCAACTCACAGTTTCCACTGCTCGGGTCGTCAACTCTAAAGTCGACTACCAAATGTCCTCTTTAGTGGCGGAGTTGTAAGCCCACTCACTTCTCAGTACCCATCCAGGCACCTCATCAGTTCCAAAATCCTACGCGGCTGATTCAACCGGAGACATTGCATCTAGCGGGCGCCTCTACTAGTTCTCCAGACTAGTGCCGGAGATGTTGGAAGCGTACTCAATGAAAACCACCAAGTAGAACAACCAACTAAGGACAACTCACGTGCCCCGCAGATCCTTTCGCTTCAGAGCCTCACCAAGACCGCTACTCGGACCCGATCGCTGTGCACGAAATGAAAACCTGGCTAGACCTCAACCAGGCAGACGAACATTCCCACTTCTACAGCTAATCATGTGATTTGATGTGGCTATGTAGCCACTACGTGTCCAACCCATATCCGAGACCTGCCGGAGACGCCCGCGAAGGCATAATCAGCAAGGAGCTCAGGATCCGGAACTCCTGTGGTACCCTTGAAAAGACAGCCGGACCCGTAGTTCCGGCTACCATACCCTATCTATCAGGGTCAGTAGATAGGGACAGAGGTCATCTAGGACATGTTTCACCTTCTATATGCGTACCGTGTTATAGATGGAAGACTTTCAACATTATATTTGACAACCGCCAGTTTTAGTTGGCAGTCGCCACTTACTGCTTTACCACAATAAGATATGGCTAAAGTTAGACAATGCGTCACGTACGGCGGCAATGAACGTTTCGATCGCGCAATAAAAAGAGAATTCACTTCGAGAAGTGGCTGGTCGTACTGTCTCGTGGCCGGCATGTTAAAACAAGCCTTATACCACCAACCAAAAATTTTTCTTCTTCTTTTGAGTCTTCCTCAACCATTTTGGTGTAGGCCTTCTTCAAACTTCACCAAAAAGTTATTTTATTATTATTATATCAGCCATAGCTGTCCCGCTTTTGGGCAAAGGCCTCCCCACACTTTTTCCACACCTTCCGGTCCCCTGCAACATCACGCCACTCCTTTATGAACCTATCAAGGTCGTCCCGCCATCTTCGTCTTGGTCTACCTGGTCGCCTTTTCGCATTTTGTAGGGTCCACTCTGTTGTGATCCGCGCCCACCTCTCGTTCGGCATGCGGTAGACATGACCAGCCCAGTCCCACTTCAGCCCAGCGGCCCTTCGAGTTATGTACGTCATCAATTTTCGTGCGAGAGCACAGCTCTGTGTTTCGAACGCGGTCTTGTCGCATTACTCCTAAAAGGCTCTATCGCTCGCTGGCACACCCTGAGCCTAGACCTCGAAGCTTCCGTACTAAAAAGTATTTTACTAAAATTCCTTTAGAATCACGAGATTCGAGTATTTGCCCGGACGAAGTCGCCGGCGGTCGCTAGTACATCATTATAAACGATGCCAACCCGCGCTTAGCACTCCACCATCCCTGATCTAACCAAATTAATTAAATGAGAGTATTTCCTTAAGATTAATGGGATGTCTCTGCTGAGGCTGAAAAAGTGCTTCGGGCTAGGAAAGATGAGATAAAAATATAAGGCGCATGACGAGAAACTCGACCTCTTTGCTGAAGGTATGTTTACTTTATAATAATCCACTAAATGGCAAGTATATTTTTTTAAATAAATAAATTAGCACTATGCGAGCAGCACAAAACTGGTCGTTGTGGAGATCCTTGGGGGAGGCCTTTGTCCAGCTGTGGACGTCTTTTGGCTGAGATGATGATGATGATAGCACCTTACACTTTTGTCACCCTGTGATTACGGATCCTGCAAAGAGGGTCAGTATAACGGCTGCCACCCGTACTTTTTATAAAATAAATTAATGTTTCCCACACTCACACCAATTATCTAGCCCCAAGAAGCGCTTCCTTAAGAAACTCGTTATATGGTTAACTAGACAACGGATAAACATACTTAATAAACTTAAATACATACTTATTATACATAGGAAACACCCAGACCCGAAACAATATAGAAAAACAGGTATTTCTAAATTGATCCGACCGGAGATCGAACCCGGGACCTCAGAGATAGCGACACCATGAAAACCGGTGTGCAAGCCACTCGACCAAGGAGGTCGTCGTTTATTATAAAGTATTGTACGTTATCTCGGGTAATTGTACTCTATACTTTATGAGAACAATAAATTACGCGAAAATACATTATTTCACATATTTTAGTTCTCTGGGATTCTTTTTACATACACACAAAAAAGATGCTGTGCAGCTAGGTATTTAGTAGTGATAATTATTAAATATACACTATACTAATAATATACACTATTAAATTTTCGCGTTCTATAATTAAACAAAGAATTTAAACGGGTATTAACGCAAACTAATTAGTAAAAAGGTATCATACCTTCTTTATACCCGACGTTTCGACCGAGTTACAACGGCCGTGGTCACGGGCTGACTGCTGTCGCGATGTTGCGCCTCCGTTTGCGCGGCAGAGTCTTCATCCACTGTCACATTATTTTGCCAACTACCGCCACACACAACACTAACGGTGTCCTTTTTACTTATTAGTTTGCGTTAATACCCGTTTATAATTATTTGTTAAAAGTTGCTAAAAGCAATGAGAAGTATGTATTTATGCGAAACAAGTAATCGTATCTACTTTATTTTGACATAATATACTTTTTTATTCTACCTACTTTATTTGCACAAAAAAAGTTGGCAACCCTAGTCAGTATTAACATTTAATTAAATTTATGTGTAAAATAAACGCGTGTTGATCCTTAAAAGTAGTTGTAAAAGACACACAATTAGTATGAGGCAAATCTAATCCCACTACAAAATAGGAGTAAAGGGAGAGGCTACAACAAATATTGGAAGTAAGTAAAGTAAATAGCCTATATACTTACTGGCCCACTGCTGGGCAAAGGCTTCCATCATTGAAATCTAGTCATCACTACAATTGATGGGTATTGGCTTAATCACCATGCTTGCCAATTGCGGGTCGGTGATCACAAACCCGGGCTATGCATCGAAAAATACGAAACACACTTTGCCCGACCTGGGAATTGAACCCGCGACCTTTGGGGGTCGGGCCTAACGCTTTGCCACTAGGCCACCGAGGCGTTATAGGATAAACATTATTTAAATTATTGTGTCTTAATAAACGCGTGTTGATCAGTAACATCGAGGAGCTCGATGGCGCAGTGGTTAACGCGCCTGGTCTGCGAGTGCTGAGGTTAAGCAACTTTCGCAAAGGCCGGTCATCGGATGGGTGACCAAAAATTTATCATCTCGAGCTCCTCCGTGCTTTGGAAGGCACGTAAAGCGGTTGGTCCCGGCTGCATTAACAGTCGTTAACAACCACCAATCCGCACTGGGCCCGCGTGGTGGTTTATGGCCCGTTTTCCCTATCCATCCATAGGAAAGGCTCGTGCCCTTGCAGTGGGGACGTATATGAGCTGGCGATGATGATGCGATGATGATCAGTAACATTAGTATGGGAAAGCCACCAAAGACCACGCACTATCAAAAACTAGTTGAAAACAGATTTAATATTATACAATTAATAGTACCTACCGCAGTGCTAATATATTATATAAAATCTGTTATCAACTACTTGCCTGTGACAAAACGTGTGCTTGGAATCAATATGGTACGTAGTATTTATAAATCCCATGAATGTGTGTTTGACAATAAGTAAAATAGAACTGCGTAAAGGAATACGTACTCTTTGGTGGCTTTACACTAGTAAAAGTAGTGGGTATACACAAGAAGTTTGAGACAAATCTTACATAACACAATACACAATAATAGGTGTTGAGAGGCTACAATAAATACTAAAAGTATCAGAATAAAAAAAAAAACAAAAAAAAGTAAAACATAAAAAACCAAAAACAATGCCAAATGAAAGCGAATAATTAAACCAGACATAGGATTAAATTATTTTTTTATTATATAGTGTAATTACAAAGGTATGTTTTATTACTAAGTATTGTGTGGGAAACATTTATTTATTAATTTTTGTACAATTAAATAATTAAAATCGTCAAAAGATGCTGTGCTATGGTTTTTAAAACAATTTACGATTATGACTGTCATGTAGATATACTTAAGGGGGTGCAGCGCGGACGCAAAACTGCGAGTTTCAAGTTTCTTTATGATAGCGAGCGAGCGGCGCGTGGCAGTGGAGTGACAACGGCGCATGACTACGAATACGCACGCACACTAATATCTGTACAGAGTAGGCTGGTGATTTAATTAGAGCAATGTTTACTTTCGTAAAATCATAAGCGTTTGGGTAAAAAATAATAAAAGTCTTAATATTTTCATATTCATGTTTTTTAATTGAAAAATAAGACAACAGTGCCCTGCGGAATATCAATACAAACATTTTGATGTCGGATCATTGTTTCATTTGTGCTATATTTACAAAGTTTCTGAAGAAATAAGTTTTTAGATATCATTATTTTACGTATTGTTTATGCAGTTTCTGGGTATTTGTTTCTAATTCCAAGACAACCATGACCTTGTGAAAGGATCAAGCTAATCTACACTAGTCGTTTTAGTGTATAAGACCTATTCAGCGCCTAGCACCAGTGACTTAAAAACACGTAAATTTTCAAATTCCGCGCTGCACCCCCTTAATGTTTCTTTGAGATTAATTTTTATGTGCTGTTGAAACATGAATCAAAGTAGGTACTGTTAAATTATGCCCTACTAATTATCGTTTACGTTAAAGTTTTTTTAATTTTTTTACGGATAAGCATTTGGTATTTATCTCAGCTGAAGCTGGAATCGCACTTCATCCGGAATCCTCAACTACTGAGGCACTGGCTATCTTATCTTTAACTGCCGGAACACAACAGATGGTGGTAGCTAGCCAGGCGGGCAAACAAGCCCTACTTACCACAAACCAAACCGAGTACAATAACACGTACCTTCGCTGGGAATCAAACCCGGGCCCCTGGGTCTAAACCGGTGGTCTTAACAACTAGACCACAGAGGCGATTAAATATTTAATTATAATCACTCCGGTTATCTTTTAACAAGTTATAAGTATATGATATATTTAATTGATAATACTATGTTCGTCTTATAATAATCAAAGGTTCATAGCGGGGATTAACGTAGCCTACTATGTATAGTTATCATAGATATAAACTTAATTCCCCTCATAAATCTTTGATTTGGGGGTGCGCCGTCCGTAAGTGACAAGTGTCATATATTTTATTTGAAATGCCTTCGTCCATATTTATTTGATGCCGCGCGGTCATACTAATTTTGTATAGGGAATAAAGGAATTTAACGTGTTAATTTGAAAAATAATAATTTAAAATCAAAAGTACAATAATTTAGATAAACTATAAGATATCAATTAAACTCCGCCACTCGTTTTCATGATCTTTGCCCAACTTTAAAATGATATTGTAGAAAAAACTATAGTGTGTTATGAATTTATGGGTCGGACTAATTGTAAACACGTTCCCTTTGATACCAAATATATATTTTGTTTATTCAATACGATAGTATTTTCAATTATATCAACTTAACCGTGACTGCATTTTTGGCATTTTTTGGTCAGCGCGCACCCTTAAATGCATCGCGAAAGCTTAAAAACTTATATTAATTCATCTATTACACTTTCATTATATCCACATTCGTTTATTTCGCGAAGGTTCTAGCAAAGGCTTCATTACCACTCTGTCCACACCGAGACGCTATATTTGTTTACGTAACTAGGAAATGGAACTTGAGCGCTCTAAAAAAGTAGTTTATTTTAAAAGATATTTTGATTTCAGTATTAAAATACGTAGGTAAGATCCTAGCTATACAAACATGTTTATTCTGTTAGCTCAATAATTTCCCTGCTATTGTAATCTATTAGTCATTAGTTTTTAGGGTTCCGTAGCCAAATGGCAAATAACGGAACCCTTATGGATTCGTCATGTCTGTCTGTCTGTCCGTCCATATGTCACAGCCACTTTTTCCGAAACTATAACAACTATACTGTTGAAATTTGGTAAGTAGATGTATTCTGTGAACCGCAATAATTTTCACACAAAAATAGAAAAAAACAATAAATTTTGGGGGTTCCCCATACTTAGAACTGAAACTCAAAAATTTTTTTTTCATTTAACTCATACGTGTGAGTTATCTATGGATAAGTCTTCATAAGAGAATGATAAAACTAAAAAATAATTATGATGTGCAAACTTCCACCGAAAATCGGTTTGAACGAGATCTAGTAAGTAGTTTTTTTTAATACGTCATAAAGTACGGAACCCTTCGTGCGCGAGTCCGACTCGCACTTGGGCCGGTTTATTGATGTATAACTGCACAGCTTCTCTTGTTTTGTTACTGTTGATTCACATAAGAAAATAAAATAAATAAAGTAAAAAGGTAAATGTAGAATCTTCTACATATTTTGAAGGTCATTCAGCACATTGGTGTCCCCACAGCTGGGGCACGAGCCTTCCCTATGGATGGAAACATCAAAGGAGAACGGGCCATAAACCACCACGTTGGCCAGTGCGGCGCGGTCGTTGTTAACGACTGCTTATGCAGCCGGGACCAACGGTTATATGCCATTAACTGTCCCAGTTGTCCAGCGCTGGGCAAAGGCCTCCATTGAAATCAAGTCATCACTACAATTGATGGGAAATGGCTTTATCACCACGCTTGCCAAATGTGGAGATGGTGATTACAAATACGGACTATGCATCGAAAAATCTGACCTGGGAATTGGACCTGAGACCTTCTGGTATTGGGCCAGTTGTTGGCTAGGCTTTAGAAGGTATTTCTTCCTAACCATTTATATGTTACAAATTTATTGTAATAGAAGATTTATATAAAACTATTGTTATATTTTTAAGCCTTCCCACTTATTTCTTTTTGCGCCTTGAGAAGGACAACTTACATACCATACTACCCGGAGGTGGGAGGAGGTGAATACTAAATCGCATGAATAACTCAAGCGGTTGAGATAGACTATGTCGGACTCCTACTCATCATCATCATCATCATCTCATCCAAAGAGACGCCCACTGCTGGACAAAGGCCTCCCTCAAGGGTAAATCATTTTGAGGGGAATTTGCCATAATCGCCACGCTTGGCAGGCGGGTTTGTGATCGCAGTAAGGTGAGAATAATCACAGAGAGACGCTGCTGCCTATCCTCTGGAATGGTCCCGTAGTCGCCTTCTACGACACCCACGGGAAGAGATGGGGTGGTGCAATTCTTAACCCCCGGCCCCACACGGGATTCCTACTAACTAAACCTATTAACTATAACCTTGTAAGGGCTGCCTATGCTGACGAAACGATCGAAAGGGAGGCGACGTTGGCGTTACTCAATCAGAGTGCACGCCGTGGTGAAGTCAGCGCGCTCAGTCTGCAGCGATGCTGTCTATGTCGGCTGACTTAACTAAGCGACGGCGTGTCCTGTGCCGCAAGTAGGCAATCTAGGTCACGTGATAATTGATCTGAGGGATCCGATAGGGTATGTTTCAGCCTACGGAAATGGGGGATCTCGGGGAAAGCTCGGGACTATAGTCCACTGCCTTTCGAATGAGGGGATTTGAGTGATTCTCCGCTACTGCGAAGAATCGCTTCGCGACTGTACGGAGATGCTGTTGCATCGTTGGAAGATCAGATAAGATTACATTTTTATCTAACGTTACGCCAGTGAGCATCATTCAACCTACATATCCAAAATTTAAAAAAAATACGTCAACTCACTCTCCGACTTTTAAATGTTTATAATTCTACTAATGGTTTATTACTGGCTATTACACTAATTCCAAAAAAGAAATATATATCTTCCAAATGCCCACTCTGGGCTTACCTAATGACTAATAAAATGCCCACGAGAGCGTTATACTGAATGATGATTGGTTATTAATATTTAACCGATGCTCCACAGTTGATTTACAAATGCAGTAGTATTACTATTTTTTTTCAATCATGTAAGGTCCCGGGGCTGGTTGAAGCTGGATGCGTACAGCACAAAACCGGTAAGGGAGGTCTTTGTCCAGCAGTGGACGTCATTTGGCTGAGATTATGATACAAAATATAGGTAACTAGATAGATAAATAGATATGTAGAGATTACTTTTATTGCAACACTATGAAACATAAACATGAACACAAATACAAATAACTTACAAAGTTACAATTTGGCGGTCTTATCGCTTTGAAGCGATTTTTTCCAGACAAACAGTCAGATAGAGAGAGCTAATAAAATGTAAGATAGGATTGTAACAGAGGTGAAACTATTAAAAAATAATAAATAAATAAACCTACTTAAACATAATGGTAGTCTCAGGTAGGAAAGTAGCGGATATGGCAACTATTGGGTCAGCAGTCCAAATAGATCATATATGTAATGGAAGATACAAGGTAGGGAAGAAAGATCAAACGTTAATCACAATTAAAGACGTTCTCCGTGTGGTGTTTCCATCCATAGGGGCTCTTAGCAGTGGGGATATAAAGAGAACTGGTAATGATTAGCGTGATGGTGATCTATACTAATATTTTACCCCCGTATTAATAAACAAAGTGTAAGCTTGGAGTAGGTACTCCGTGTTTTGTTCCCGTCATGTAAACTTCATTTCATATTAGAGTAAAAGAGACAAAACACGGAGTAACTACTCCACGCTTACACTTTGTTTATTAATAAGCCCCATAAAGGGGAAAGCTTTGTATTTTTGTATGTATGTATGTATGTTTGCAACGAATAAATTCGAAAACTACTGGACCGATTTAAAAAAATTCTTTCACCATTAGAATGCTACATTAGCGCTGAGTAACATAGGCTATATTAAAAAAGAAAAGAAAAAAAAAGAAATGTGGTACGAAGTCTGCTGGGTCAGCTAGTAATTAATAAAACAGTTTATTACAAAATGTTTCATTACACAGGAAGAGAAGAAAAGGCTAAAACCACACCAACAAGTTAAAATAAAAAAAGGAAATGTTACATAATAAAAAAATAAAAAATAATAAATGTTTCCCACACTCACACCAATTATTTAGCCCCAAGAAAAGCTTCCTTAAGAAACTCGTTATATGGTTAACTAGACAACGGATAAACATACTTAATATACTTAAATACATACTTATTATACATAGGAAACACCCAGACCCGAAACAATATAGAAAATCAGGTATTTCTAAATTGATCCGACCGGGGATCGAACCCGGGACCTCAGAGATAGCGACACCATAAAAACCGGTGTGCAAGCCACTCGACCAAGGAGGTCGTCACATTACATGCATGATTTAATAACGGCACATATTTATTTTTTTTATTTTTTTGCGCCCAATTTTCTTTACTTACAGCTAAAAGACGTCCTAAAAGGATAATACGAAGGAATTTATTTGGATGATTAAGAAATGCTGATGATGATGATGGAAGCAGGTCAAATGCGCAGGAGACATTTAGATGCACAAACGTACGCGCAAACGCAGGTGCACACGCTCGTCCTCCCCTCCTTGATCTAGTAGAACGGAAGACCGCTACGACGAGGGTTCATTTAAAATGCTAAGCTTAATAACTTTAAATAAAATTAAAGACTTCTTTATTACTATGAAAAAAATACGACAGTTCTTTTAGATAATATAATCAGTTCCTCTTGCTTGCATCTTCAATCTGTCGTCACCTACTGCAGCAAAAACAGCCTAGTTAAATACAAAATAAAAATCTGTTAACGTAACATACTGTTCATATTTCTACTGTGCTGAAACAGCTTCGTAAATATTGACTGGACATAGATACCGCACAATTAATGTTTTGGATTTCGATACTTAATTCAGAAACTATATTATTTGATAATGGTAAGCTGCTTTAGGTAATGACCTATAACAACATGAATAATAAGTACCTATCTATAATAGGTAAGTATGTAATTAAGCGATTGTTTTTTTTTTACCAGTTGAGCAACTTTCGCAATGGCCGGTTATCGGATGGGTGATCAAAAATTTTGCATCGCCCTCGCCATGCTTCGGAACGCACTTAAAGCCGTTGGTCCCGGCTGAATCAGCAGTCGTTAACAACCACAAATCTGCACTGGGCCCGCGTTGTGCTTTTAAACCCTTTTCCCTGTGGTAAAACAGGCAGCGGGGGGCGCCCGCTTCGATGCTGGTCACGATGATGTCACGCCCTCCTCCCTCGCGTCTCCTCCCGTGCGTATGTGGGCATCAACACAGGCTTAAGAAAAGCAACAAAATATATATATTTAGTATCAAAGGGAACGTGTTTACAATTAGTCCGATCCATAAATTCATAACACACTATAGTTTTTTCTACAATATAATTTAAAGTTGGGCAAAAATCATGAGAACGAGTGGCGGCGTTTAGTTGATATCTTATAGTAAATCTCAATTATTGTACCTCTGATTTTGTCTAAGCAATCACCAATGTCTAAACTACAAACCGTCCGTCTCACATTTCTGATTTCTCAAGCGGTTATTTAAATTATTATTTTTCATTAAGCACCTCAAATTCCCTATACAAAATTAGTATGGCCGCGCGGCATTCAATAAATATGGACGAAGACATTTCAAATAAAATATATGGCACTTGTCACTTACCGACGGCGCACCCTTAACCCGAATGCTATATTCGTTTTATTGCCATATATATATATATATAACAAAAAAAAAACAGTTTACATTGTTAATTGAATATAGATATATACCTAGATTATTTATGTAAAACAAAAAACTGAAAGCATGTAAGTACTACTAAAGGAGGGAACGTATAACTTATTTTGTACGGAAATATACGAAATCCACGCTGACGAAGTGGCGGGCAAAATGCTAGTTTCTAATATAATAAGATATTTTCTAATACAATAGCTTTAATCTCAATGTCAATTATATAAAATAATAAGCAAACGAGCGAGCGTATGTACGAAAAGACTTTTTTTGTCAGCAATTATTTTCCTCTTATAGAATCTAATAACAAATTGTCTCGGATAAATGAGATGTGGCTATTAGTAATCTTGTAGACGGTTATACTTTTAGGTTCCAAGTAACGATAATACAAGCTTTTGTATTTCTGATCATTTAGAAAAATCGTATTTTGAAATAGATATTGGCACCAGTGTTCGACAGTAACCAGTTATCGACATTTTCTTCCTTTAGTAATTAAATATAGGTGTCATCATCTGATTATTTAGACAAATTAAAACAGACCGTCGGCTTCCTAGCCGCCATCTCGTAAAATTTCAATACAATCTAGTTATTTTTTGATGACGGGAACTGTGTCGAACATTGGGTTCAAAGTGTCGAACACTGGCGGTAAAGTATCGTAATGGCGTCAGCGTTCAACACCAGTTCTCTTCACAAAAAAAAATATTTTTATTACTATTTATAATAATAATAAAGGGGTTTGGGTAAAAGTGGCTTGATTTTCAAAGTCCGCGGCCACTTATGGAACTTGCACCAGTCGTTAGTATATAATAAAATAAATATTTTTGTGATATCACATTTTTGACTAAAGTGTATCGGAACTGAGATATTTGATAAAAAAGAAGATAAAAAATATTCCCGTATTAATTGTTTATTTAATATACATTTCAGTTTAACTGGTTACAAATGTGATATATGTTATATCAGAGCTCAATGTCTTTAAGGACCCTGCAATTCCCTTCGAGCCTCTCACTCATACCGTCTCGACCAATCATAGCACGCCCTTCGTTTACCTGTGCTTGGGCAAGGATGGCGGGGCGCGGGCGGTGCGCGACCCGATTGGTTTTTGCGTTATGCCTTTCGTAAGTACATGCCGGCTTCGAAAAATGATACAGAACTGCAATTATCTACATTACAGGCAAATGAATCAAGAAATGTATCGATTTGCCGTCGTTGAGTTGTAGAAACTATCAACGGTAGCCTGAAAAATCAGTTTCGCTAGTTACGTTCCCAATACCTTGACCACATACATACGCTGCGACAGGTTATACAGAAGACCGAAGAGTATAACCAGCCTCTTTGCTTAGCGTTTGTGGACTAAGAAAAAGGCTTCGATTGATTAAAACATGGGCCGTGCTACAGTCTCTCCAGCGGTGCCAAATTGACCACCAGTACATCGAAGTGTTGAAGTGTTTGTATGAAAGCGCCACAATGTCAGTCCGTCTTCAGGACCAGAGCTTGAAACCTATCCAGTTGCATCGAGGAGTAAGACAGGGAGATGTGATATCTCCGAAACTGTTCACTGCTGCAAGATGTTTTCAAGCTTCTGAACTGGAAAGGACTCGGCATCAATGTCAACGGCGTATACATCACTCACCTTCGATTTGCTGACGATATAGCGGTCATGGCTAAGACCCTCGACACAATGCTCGGTGACCTCAACAGTCTCTCAACAAGTGGGTCTTAAAAGGAACATCCTCTGAAGTTTGGGGACTCTGCCCTTGAAGTTGTGGACGATTAAGTTTACCAGGAACAAACGATCCAGCTAGGTAGGTCTAACTTCAGCAAAGAGGTCAATCATCGAATTCAATTAGGTTGGGCAGCGTTCAGTAAGCTACGAAATATCTTCTCGTCCGATGTACCACAGT
The DNA here is from genome assembly GCA_963082485.1 of Eudonia mercurella. Lineage (NCBI taxonomy): Eukaryota > Metazoa > Arthropoda > Insecta > Lepidoptera > Crambidae > Eudonia > Eudonia mercurella. The sequence continues at coordinate 4,523,384 of OY720046.1, read as the reverse complement.
GTCTCGAAGACGAAAGTATTTGACGAGTGTGTGTTGCCAGTGATGACCTACGGAACTGACACGTGGTCGCTCACTATGGGCCTTATCAGAAGTAACCGACATAGCTCGAAGAGTTGCTAAGCTCAAGTGGCAGTGGGCAGGGCACATAGCTCGCAGGACTGATGGCCGCTGGGACGGAATAGTCCTTGAGTGGCGAACGCGTACCGGAAAGCGCAGTGTGGGCAGGCCTCCAACAAGGTGGATCAACGATCTGGTGAAGGTTGCGGGAAGCCGCTAGATGCGAGCAGCACAAAACAGGTCGTTGTGGAGACCCTTGGGGGAGGCTTTTGTCCAGCTGTGGACGTCTTTTGGCTGAGATGATGATGATGATAGTTAACCACTACATCTAGAATCAAAAATATGTATAAAATAGTAACATTTATACAACAAAATAATATAAAAGTAAATAATTACTGCAGATATGTATAAATATATGAAAACACAGTAAATAAGGTTTCAAACAATACATATATTATGTATTCATAGCATCATTTGACCTCGCATATCTTGGCTTCGATATTACTTAGGTCAAAAATCTTTTTGCAGCCATTTATCTCAGTCGATGTACTATTAAACTAGAACAATTAATTCAGTGGCCGCTAAAAAAAAAATCAAGCCAACCTCCATACAAATTTACCCAAACCCCTTTATTTATTTAAGTTACAAGACTCATTTTATTAGTAACAATTGTGCTCATTCTAGATTAGTAACAATAATAAAATTTTAATTTTTACTTTTTAATTTTAACAACTGTGTACATGACTGATCTCCGCACCACCCCGGCGGATGTTGAGCAGCAATGAGCCACGTACCGACAGTCAAGCCTGCTTGCAATCATGCCCAGAATGCTGTTGGTGCAACACCAGCATCCTGCGCACCAGGGAGGCACACCGCTTCCGCATAGTCGCATAAAAGCAGTCTACTCGCGCCTTTGAAAACATCCCTGATGCGCTACAGTAGCGTGGCAGCCCAACAGCACCCTGAACGCGTTGTTGAATTGGACTCGCAGGGCCTACAGGCCCGACGAGTGCACTTGGCCCACAAGCTGCACTACTATTTATTATTATTATTTTCAGCCTATATCGTCCCACTCCAGGGCACAGGCCTCCTGGCCTATATTTGGGTCAAATTGCCTCTTTCCAGGCGAGACAAGACAGAGAAGTTGCTCGACGCACCGAAAACGCCTGGAGGAGCTTTTGGTCCATGAAAGATCAAATGAAAGACATTTTTTTTTTGACCCACCTGCTAAAAGTAGCAACCTGGAGGTGGAAGGAGGTGAATACTACATCTACGGTTCTACCTCAAGCGGTTGAGCTAGCTTGTGTCAGACTCGTACTGACTAAACACCCCCTGGAGTTGCCTATAGCCTTTGAAGGGCTACATAGGCTGATGGAACGGTCGCCTCCCATGGATGTGAGGCGACGTTGGCGTTACTCAGTCGGAGTACACGCGAACTTTACCACTTTCTTTAAAGCGTAAACTCATGGACATATCCTCCCCACCCTCACATACGGCACGCAACCTTGGTCATTGACAAAACGTCAGAAGTCCGCACTCGGGGTATGCCAGCGAGCCATAGAGCGTAGTATCTTAGGAATAAAACTTAGGGATCGCGTCAGAAACGAGATACCTAATACGCTCCAAGTCGCAGGTTGCCGACGTAGCTCAGAAAGCTGCCGCTCTTAAGTGGGACTGGGCCAGCCACGTAAGCCACACAAATTGGGTCCCACAAGGCCGAAAACGACATCGCGGCCGACCTAGACGGAGATGGCGGGACGAGTTGGACTCATTTTTGAAAGATTGATCCCAGAAAGCTACAGACCGAGATTATTTTCTTTTTAATAATAAAAAAACTCGATACAGCTAGGATACAGGTGGTCTGTATTCAATAGTTGCTGAATAAGTATTGTTACTTAATTCGTTATAGGGTGCGCCGTCCGTAAGTGACAAGTGTCTTATATTTTATTTGAAATGTCTTCGTCCATATTTATTGAATGCCGCGCGGCCATACTAATTGTGTATGGGCAATTTAACGTGTTAATTTCAAAAATAATAATTTAAAAAACCGCTCGATAAATCGAAAATGTGGGACGGACGATTTGTAGTAAGTGATTGTTTAGACAAAATCAGAGGTACAATAACTCAGATAAGTAAACTATAAGATATCAACTAAACGCCGCCACTTGTTTTCATGATTTTTGCCCAACTTTAAATGATATTGTAGAAAAAACTATAGTGTGTTATGAATTTATGGGTCGGACTAATTGTAAACACGTTCCCTTTAATACGAAATATACATTTTGTTTATTTAATACGATAATATCAACTTTACCGTGACTGCATTTTTGGCATTTTTCACCCTTAATGCGTTTTAGCCAATCTGCATATAGCGGTAAGTTAATTATTCACTATCATTATACTTACAGAGAGGTTTTTTACATTCTACAAAAACATATTTTTGGCTTTTTCTACAATAACGTTTTTTCAAACTATTTAGATGTGGTAGTGCATTGGCATGTACATTTTAAGTTTTCATCAGTTCTCATACGAATCACAAGGTTTATGTCTTTTGTTGTTACATTATGTTAAGTCAATTGTATTGAGAAAAATAAAGTAATTTTTCTCTTTATTTATTTTCATTCATAAAACTTTAAAATTTTAAACTTTTAGATTTTTACAATATTTTAGTATAAAAACAATAAAACATTATAAAAACATAATCCTAGAGCACCACCAGCAGCGGGGCAGGGTCCAAGCTACCGGTGGTCAGGGCTGCAGAGTGAGGAACCTCCTGACAATAAGTTATTTTTATTATTATTATTTATCGGTAAAAATACCATCTAGGTAACGATATCAAGCATAACGTTTCCCCTTTTTTAACGGTATCTTCGTTTGAAAGAAGTTTCATAACCTTTCTAACGGTATTCAAAGCTCTGTGTGACGCAATCCGCAGCGTCATCTAGCGCCTTAAGGGGGTGCAGCGCGGACGCAAAACTGCGAGTTTCAAGTTTCTTTATGATAGCGAGCGAGCGGCGCGTGGCAGTGGTGTGACAACGGCGCACGACTACGAATACGCACGCACACTAATATCTGTACAGAGTAAGCTGGTGATTTAATTAGAGCTATGTTTACTTTCGTAAAATCATAGGAGATTGGGTAAAAAATTAGAAAAGTCTTAATATTTTCATATACATATTTTTTTATTGAAAAATAAGACAACAGTGGCATGCGCAATATCAATACAAACATTTTGATGTCGGATCATTGTTTTATTTGTGCTATATTTACAAAGTTTCTGAAGAAATAAGTTTTATATATCATTACTTTTACGTACTTATTGTTTATGCAGTTTCTGGGTATTTGTTTCAAATTCCAAGACAACCATGGCCTTGTGAAAGGATCAAGCTAACCTATACTAGTTCCTTTAATGTATATGACCTATTCAGCGCCTAGCACCAGTGACTTAAAACACGTAAATTTTCGAAATTCCGCGCGGCACCCCCTTAAAGTGTACACAATAACATATCTTATTGTCATAACATTATAGTCTACTATTTCAGATATTCATATTACCCTTTCATAGAAGATAATTATACACGAGCGCGAATATCGTCGTACTCCTTAGGGCACAGTTAGAAGCTGCAATAATTAATTGACTTGGCTCACCCCGTATATTCGTTATTATAAGTAATAAACAAGCTTTTGCATAGTGCAAGGGAGAATGTTAGTTAGTATAACAAGTTTTTTTTGAGCATTACGCGTAAGCACTATGCCTTTAAATGTTCAAATAATTTTTAACGCAAATTTTGGTGCGAACAAACTACAAAAACACAAATGTTGAAAATATTTCCACGAGCAGGATTTGAACCTGCACCCTTCTGACATTCCGGGTCAGGTGCACTTCCAATTGAGCTATCGTGGTTCTAACCAGCCCGCCGAAATTATTCAACACTTTTTACTTTGAAAGCCAAAGGCGCCCATTCAATGTCAACTACTACCGTCACTAACATCCGATCATAATATTTTTACAAATATTAAAGAGCAGTTAAGAAGTAAGCAAGCTATTTATAATAAAATAATATTTATAAATAATGCCTTGATCTCACCTGATGTTAAGTGATGATAAGGCCGTAGACGGAAGCACACTTTACCCAAAAACCTCAACTAGCTACCTTACCTCTGTTGAAACACAACAATGCTATCAGTACTGGCAACTAACTAGGTCAATAAAGTGCGAGTTGATAAAGTTTTTTAGAGTAACTTTTTTTTTTCAAACATTCTTAGAAATGTGGTAAATATTTTGACAACCTTGCTGTACTGGCCAAATACGCTCTCGCTTACTCATGTGATCGCAGCAAGGTGGAAGCGCACTTCACCCGGAATCCTCAACTACTGAGGCACTGGCTATCTTATCTCTAGCAGCCGGAACACAACAATGCTACAAACATTGATGTTATGGCGACATATTTAGATAAGATGGTGGTAGCTAGCCAGGCGGGCAAACAAGCCTTACCACAAACCAAACGGAGTACACAGATATGTACCCCCCACTGGGAATCGAACCCGGGACCTCAGGGTTTAAATTTGTGGTTTATCAAAAATCGTCTTTAGAAACCTGGAAAACACTGATATGTACTAGTTTTGATCCGTGATACATTTAATAAAAGCTTTTTTATTGTTTTTTCTTTTTTGTTGATCGAAAAAGAAAATAGTAATCTGTGAAATGTCCTACTCTCCTCCCTGTACTATGGGCCCGGTTTCATTAAGTGTTTATGAACTTATATCAACATGTACTTGCACTTTATTAAAAACCAACTTTCGCTCTGGCCCCAGTGGTGCACGTAAAATATTTATTAAAGACAGTAATCGGGTAACTGTTTGCGCAACAGCTACTTTTAATTGATTTTAACGTTAATAAACGATTAATTTGTCGGTGTAATTAGTGTGCTGCGTATTACTGTTGAAAAGATAAATGCATATTTTTACGCAAATTTTGTTGCGAATAAATTATAATTTGAAAAACAAGTGTTGATAAAATTTCCACATGCGGGATTCGAACCCGTAACCCAAGACATTTGGGGTCAGGTGCACTTCCAACTATGCTATCGTGGCCCTGTCCAATGGGGTGTATGTACTTGTTTTTCATTGTTTATTATGAAGGGGACTTGATGCTCTAAATGACAGGCAATCTATTACATATTTAAGACACCAGACTTCCACAAAATAAACCATTACTTTACTTTAAGCTAGCCTAATTAATTAATTATATCTTTGTTAACATTCTTTTGTGGTGAGAAAATAAACTTATTTATTATTATTATAATAAGAAACTTTTCTGTGTATACTTACACACTTTCATGCTATTAAAGTAGGTAGTGCATTTTGATTTTTTTATAGTAAGCCTTGTATCGGCTGCTGGGTAGGCAGCCGTACAGCGACGTGGGCTGATGGGGAGGAATAGGGAGCTGACTTACCCGGCAAGCTGACGTTTGACGGCCGGCGTAACCACGACACGAATGTCGCGGAGATGGAGCTGATGCTGGTAGAAATCGTTTATTTCACGCACACACACACACAGCAGCACGCGCACTGCACGTCTATGCAGCGGCAGCAGCAATTAATTAGTTGTAGGTAGCGGAATAATAAATCTAGCTTCGCGATCGGCTCGTACGGCGCATCCTTTCTTCGAATGATTGCGCCGTCGCGTTTCTGGCGCGGACAAGTCTTTTCAAGAGATATATTATCTTTTTATCGAAAAGTTGGCAAATTATTGTAGGAAACGATATATTACTTAGCGCTAATAAGTTGGAATACTGGCGCCATCTTGTGACAAAACGAAACATGAATACCATAACTATTTGAATAACAGAAAAGTAGAGTCACTACCACATAATATAGGTAAGTATATAAATATTGAGAAAATTATAAGGTTGTTATGTAAACAAGATATCGAAAATTGATAATAATTAGGATTGGGTGTCTCCAATTATCGTTTGATATCAAAAAGGTTGCCTTGGTAATAATTTATGTGTTATGTAACAAGCAGTATAAAGGTCATAGCGATTCGACCTTCAGCATAAGCCTTCACCCTGATGATCCCAGATGACGAAGAGAATATCCCATTGCTTTAACTTTTAACCATAAAGTAAATAATATTATTATTAAGCATTTAACCTAACTGCCAACTAAAAGTATAAGTATTTTATTATAGGTATGTTACATAAGTAATTACTGTAAAAATGTATACTTTTTATTACTATATTTGTCAAAACTATGTAGGTACCTACTGTAACCCAATTAAAGAGAGTAGGTTTACATACTCTCTATAAGTCTCGGTTTTCTAATTTTGTTTATTTTTTTATTTAATTTGTATCAAAAACGAAATTTTAAAAATTTTCTACACCGTTGGTGAACGGTAGAATATGAGGTATTCATAAGTGTTTAAGATCTTATTTACCATTTTTTAAGAAATAAATGATTTTGATTTTGATTTCGAATTGAAGTAATCAGCGCATCACTACTAAAACACCGCAAAGAGATTTTGCAACATAACGAGCATTCCCCTCTTTAAACAAACACATCTTCCAAAAAACTTCAGTAGGTACCCAAGCAACACGACATAAAATTTTACAGCGCACTTCAAACTTGGCAGTGCGGTGAAGGAAACAAAAGTTAATTCATTAGTCCTGCGAACGGCCCCGCCGAGACGATGAACCTTGTTTACTGCGAAGGAGCGTTAACACCCCGCCACAACTTTTGTTAATCCAGGTGATACGTTTGTGTGAAGCAAAATGGGTGTGGACTTGGAAAATTAAGTGGGTTTACTTAGATGCACAGACTATTGGGAAGGTGTATTTCCTGCATGGTAGTTTACTAGGGCTCGAGGAGTCATACTCCATTTTCTTTCAGCTTACACTCTATTCTCAGTCATAGATCCTGCAATTGCTAGCGACAGGTTTTGTACTCAGTTTGGTTAGAAGCAAAACTTATTATAAATACACTCGGATATGTCATCTTCATCATCATCATCTCAGCCAAAAGACGTCCACTGCTAGACCAAAGCCTCCCCAAAGATCTCCACAACGACCGGTTTTGTGCTGCTCGCATCCAGCGGCTTCCCATGACGACTTCACCAGATCGTCGGTCCACCTTATACCATATACCATGATATGGAGGATACCATATACCAGGATATGATATGATATGGAAACAGGTTATGATAAAATTCATAACCTGTCTCCATATCAACAATGTTGGTGATTCTGTGGTACTTCGATAGTGAGAGGACTTGTCTTTTAGTACCTAGTAGTTGAAGTACGCTACTGTTTACTGCTGGGTCTTAACACTCCGCCACAACTTTTGTTAATCCAAGTGATACGTTTGTGTGAAACAAAATAGGAAAATTAAGTGGGTTTACTTGGATGCGAAGACAATTGGGGTACCTCCTGTGTATAGTGGTTTAATATCAATATCATAGCGACTTCGAACCATACGTTTCTCGTCGCTCTCAAAAAAGGCTAATAGCACAAAACAGTGCGGCTGCTAGAGAAGAGAGGGGGGTGGGGAATATTTATACTGTTAGGATGGTGGTAAGGCTTGTTCTTAGTCTACCTGGATAGCTATTATATCATATAGAAAAACTATTCGCCTTGTGGCGTTCTAAGAAGTAAGTAAGAGTAGACAGTACGAAATAAGATAAACTAGTCCTTCAGTAGATGAGGATTCCTTCGTGACGTACGCTTCGGCCTTTTTGTCATTCACCATAAAGTCCAATAAAGGGTAAGTGCATTATTCCGTTGTAAATAAATGAATATCTCAGCAACTCTTGCCATGACAGCTAGGTACCAAGTTACGTGATCGAATAAATAATAATAATAATAATGCCGGCGGACCCCTATTTTTAAATATTTATAATATTTTGAAAATATTTATATGAGAAAAAATAAATAAAGGAATATAATAATAATATTAAATCTTTATTTCAGGCAACAACTATATAAAAGATGGTAAAATACAGAGCGGCCCATATAATAAATACCTTACAGACTAACATACATACAAAATAAAAAACAATTTTTGTTAGTATATAAAATAACTTAATAACTATGTTAGTATTATTTGATTGGCACCTACTGTGCCAACTTGGTAGCAACAGGCAACTTTCCATAGAAGCGCCTGTAGACTACTCCCTTCGGCCAGAAGTCCTCCTTCATGAAGATGTCCAGCTTTGATGTCGGGACTCGCACCACAAACGCTTTGAAGCTCGTATTATGGTACGACTCCAGCGGTCCAATCCTCAAATTAAAGTAAGACTTCATTCGTATGAACTCTGCTACCTCCTGCGATGTGGTGTAATTCCATACTTCGAAAGGCACGTAAAAAAGGCTGATCGTCCTGATTGTGGTTTATAGCAATGCAGATCACAGCTATTTAGCTACAGACGTCAATAAATGCCTGTGAAGTTAAATAAATGATTTGACTTTGACTCTGACAGAGGTAGACTACTCGTGCTGTTACGATGGGTTCAACAGCTGCCCATGTTACCGCCTCCTTCGAACCCTATCAGGCCTTATGTGACCAATTATTGGCTTTTGTTAAAAATTTACAGCCGATTACCGTGAGAACACTCGTATATTAAACCATATTAAACTGAATCAATGCGATACGAAAAGAAACAAATGTCAAGCAACAGTCTGCTATTGGCAGGTGATTTCTCAAGAATAAATTTAGCTTCTGTATTAAATCAGAACATTTAAATAAAATGAATCTTACTGCTATAAGAATAAGAGTTACCGGAATGGCACAAAGTGATATGTCGCAAACAAAACGAGTATCCCGTAATCCTTATTATAACTGGCGACTGAATATGTCGCACCTTCAGAATTAAAGAGACTCATTCCGAAATTCGGAGATTTTTACTTTGAGTCACGAAACGACTTTAAACAACTATGTTCATCGACTCATATTAAAAGAAAGACTTTCTGCAGCGCAGAGAAAGAGACACTAACACTTCGGTCTGTTTCACGCCGCCCTCTTCCCCTGCGTCTATTTCGTTTTAAAGAGACGCAAGCAGTAGTGAGTCGCGAGTACAACGAGCAAGTCGCTGCGTGTTCGTATTTGTTAAGACCCATTTGCAATTAGGCCGGTACACGACTGAAAAGTAAGGTATGCAAACGTAACTATTTTTAATAAAGTGTAGACCTACTACTGATTGAGTCTGTTGTATAGCAAATAAATTCTATGCAGCTGTGACTTATTCGTTATTGAGTTACTGCTATACTGAAAATAATTATATTTAATGAAAATATTCAGAATTAGAGAGACCTAAATACCAAAAAGTCTTTTTAAAAAACAATGATTTTAATCAAAAAGAGACCCAAATTGGCAGTAAATTTAAATAAATAAAAATATAATATTATAATTTCTTATTTTACTATTTATTGATTTAGATAATCTAGATAAATAAGTCGAGCATTCAATGTTATTAAAATAAATTGGATATTTGAAAAGTACAGCTAAATATCTCCCATTATCTACAAAATGTATAGATTTGTGAATCTTTAATCGACGTTTTCTAAAAACTTGTCTTTTTGAGATAGGCCTCTTTAATTCTGAAGGTGCGATGTTTTCGCGATTTTGAAAGGAAAACAAAGGTAAAATTCTTCTTAGAATCCTATGACAATCATCCCAATACTTATCTATTTCTGCCGCCAAACACACATTGTTTTGATTTTTTTAATAAAAGTGTTGAAAAAATTTTCACGAGCGGGATTCGAACCTCACTCCACAACATACCGGGTCAGGTGCACCACCAACTATGCTATAGTGGCTCTGTCCAACCCGCCGCAATTTATCAACACTATCTACACTTACTTTGTAAGCCAAAGGAGCCTCATTCAACTATTCAATTATTCATTTGTCATTCAACGATTATTTTGTCTACCACCACCATTTTTTAGTGTTCTGGTTTGAAGGGTACAAGTTACAAGGAAGAGAGGATTTTGCATCATTCCACTTAAGGTAAGTGACAAAAAGCCCGGGAGATGGAAGCGTGTATCCTCCAAAACCGCCTCTAAGATCTAGTGGTTAATACCACCGGTCTAAGAACCAGAGGTCACGGGTTCGATTGGGTTTAGTGGCTAGGGCTTTTTTGTCCGCCTGGATACCACTACTGCCATCTTATCTTAACACGTTAACCGCCAAGCATAGATGTCCTTTCCTAACGTTTTTATGTTTTTTTTTTCAATCACCTACTAACTCTGTCGCTATATTTTTAAGTATATGTCGTAACGCCAACCCAAATACACCATAAGATTCGTCCAGGCCAGAGCTTTATTTTCTTGATACTAAATATATGAAAAGCGTGTGCATTAGCGATACACAGCGTTTTGAAAAAAATGGGCGCAGTGTATCATTTTTGCACACGCTTGTGTTAACTGGCGTGTGCAAAATTGATACACTGGCAGTTAAGGTGTTAATATATCGTCATAACATAAATGTTTGTAGCATTGTTGTGTTCCGGCAGCTAGAGATAAGATAGCCAGTGCCTCAGTAGTTAAGGATCCCGGGTGAAATGTGCTTCCACAGCCTTATGATCACTTAACATCAGGTGAGATGTAGGTACTGTGCTTACATAACATTTGACATCTCACCTTAGTAATAAGCAATGTTGACATTATATTCTGAAAAAAATGGGTCAGGTGTATTACACCATAACTATAAAATAAATGCAGTAAATACTCATTAGAAGACATTTGACATATCAAAATGACCTTTGATAGTCAAATGACACAATATGTCACATATAATAATGACATGTCATGTTCGTAATATCGATTCTAAATTTACAAAATGGCGCCCCCGACTTCCTGTTACACAGTTACACTGTTACACATTTCACGAATCACTCTCACAAGCTTCCCCGACTTCCAGTTACACACTTGTTACACTGTTACACATACTTCCGTCCTATTTCACGAAATCACTCCAACAAATTGCTTATAAAGAAAGCGAGCGGAAAGATGGTATACATCAAGAACAGACTAACGTACCTCATACTGACGAAAGACAGCTACAATAACATAGTGTTGTAAACTGTTACTAGCTTGGAAAAGTCCGAGCGCAGGTCTGTTGAGAGATTTGTGTCCTCGACAGGGCAGCTCCCATGATCTTATCTAAGTGTGTAGCCATACAATTTTTTAGTCTTCAGTGGTTGAGGTCTGTGGATGAAGCTTTTGTCTTCAGCCCTGACGTCACAAATATCCTGTAATAATCCGGTATAATAAACTCATACCTACTCATTACAAATTTCCATAATGGGCGCCATGGTAAGGTGACTTTGTAAGATAATATGTGACAGTACAATTCCGAAGTCACAATAAGGGCGTACATTGAATTTAATATTTGCTACCGAAAAATCGTTTAGTGTGGCCACAAGGTTAGCGTTTTGCTTTTCAATTTGGTCGTTTTATTACGATGTTGGTAAAATTCTGCCCAGAATCCTATCTATATATTATGTCGCCATAGCATCAATGTTGATAGTATTGTTGTTCCGGAAGCTAGAGATAAGATAGCCAGGTACCTCAATAGTTGAGGATTCCTTAAAATCCCGTGACATGAAGGCCGTAAGACATTAAAAAAACGAGCGAGCCTTACAGTAGTCGCATATGATGTGTAACATTTGACATCTCACCTTAGTAATAAGCAATTTTAACATTATATTCTGAAAATATGGGTCAGGTATTACATCTTTTTATAACTATAAAATAAATGGAGTAAGTACTCATTAGAAGACATTTGACATATCAAAATGACCTTTGATAGTCAATTGACAGAATATGTCACATATAATAATAATACGTCATGTTCACAATATCGATTTTAAATTTCCAAATTGGCGCGAGCTTGCGCGCTTCCCCGACTTCCTGTTACACTGTTACATATACTTCCGTCCAATTTCACGAAATCACTCCCATAAATTGCTTATATAGAAAGCGAGCGGAAAGATGTTACACATCAAAAGTCTGAATGACAATGATCCTGATACAGTCCTTCTGCCGCATTGCACTGGTTTCAAGTTCTGGTTTCAAGTTCTGGTTTTGTTTGCCATTTCATTCACATTAGCGGATACATTTATCGCCATGTTCACTCGCTTGATGACAATCAGCCAATAACCACGCTCCGAATACGGTCAAAACGTCATCGTCGACTATAACGGTATATGCTATGACAAATGCCTATGATATAAATATCTAAGTAGTTTGCGTTGATACTCGTTATAAATCTTTATTCAAAATCTCGTTTTTGTTAACGTGATCGGCCATTCGATCATGTTTGTTTATAATTCCATGGCATATGCCTCCACTCCAGCTGATGTTAAGTAAAAATGGAGTCCAGATAAAACTCACAATTGTTCGACCGTTGTGTTTTGAAGTGATTGAGTGATGTTGAGATGTCGTCGTCGAGTATAAAAATGTTTGCCTAGTTTTAGTTTGCATTAAACCTTGTTTAACCTCTGAAGAGCTCGATGGGCGCAGTGGTTAATGCGCCCGGTCTGCGAGTGCTGAGGTTAAGCAACATTCGCAAAAGCCGGTCATGTAAAGCCGTTGGTCCCGGCTGCTATAGCAGTCGTCAACAATCACCAATCCGCACTGGGCCCGCGTGGTGGTTAATGGCCCGTTCTCCCTATCCATCCATAGGGAAGGCTCGTGCCTCAGTAGTGGGGACATAAAATGTGCTGATGATGATGATGGTGATAAAACCTCGTTGAAAGCTTTGTTTAAAAATAGAACGAGAAAGTTTAAGAGCGTATACAGACATCATTTCTTTGTTATGTACGTAGTAAAGCCTCTTTTCCTAGCCCCACCTCTAAGGTTAAATTGCTGTTCGTGTGTAAGCATTTACCACGTGTTTACATGCCCACAAAATAAGGAGACTTAGAAGGCAAGCTTTAACGCGCACGAGCGACGCACACATAGACCCATTGCATGGATACGGATCTCGGAACAGCTCGGGACAGTCCTAGCGCAGCTGTAGAGATTCCGCGTCCAAGAGAGGTTGTTTTTTTCTGCCCTTAGAAAGCAAACCCACCTTTAGCAAACCGGAGGTGAGAGGAGGTGAATACTTCCATTCAGCTTTGGAATTCTTTGCCGGCGCATGTATTTCCAAGCTCCTATAGTCCCGGGTCTTTTAAGCGGGGCGTGAAACGGCATTTATGCAGGTCGTCATGAATGGGTGCGCTTGTTACCGTGCTTGTTCCACGGTGAGGAGCGCTCTCATTTTGGACTGCATCGGCTGCTTACCATCTGGCGGGATGACGAGTCAATATAAAAAAAAACTGAATTATATGAATAATTCAAGCGGTTGAGATAGTCAGGTTCTAGTTCCAGCCTTGAAAGGGCTACATAGGCTGACGGTGAAAGAACTACATAGGCTGTCGAGTATGCGTTGCTTGAGCATCTTTGTATGAAGCTAACCTTCTGTAGTGTCCTTACTATGTGACATCGCCGTGTGACGATAAAAATCTTCCTGGTTTAACATTGTTGCCTTCGTTTGCGCGGAAAAATGTAGAAAAAAGTATTTTGTACTTTAACGTTAATGCGTTAAGGCTTACAATGGAGTTTTTGCTTATGTTCCTTGTGTTTGTGTATCTATTACATTGTATAAATTATAGTAGGTGTAATTAAAAAATAATACAGGGCTACCAATCCATAAAGTTTTGCCTCGTTGATGGTTTGATAAAGAGTCGATAGTGTGAAGTTATACATTATAGAAAATTGAGAAGAATAAAATGATATATTTTGTGAACTGTTCAAGTCAATGGTTGTCGAAATAGTGAGTTAGAAATATGCAATAAGAATAAATATTACGTCGTTACCATATTCGTAATTAGTACATTGAACAAAGAAAAGATGATGCATTCATAGCTGTCCTAGATATTTGTGATAGCAACAGAATAATTATCAGAATAATTATCAGAATAGCAGAGGCTGCGGGTCCCATGCAGCCACTGAGTCATAGACCTTTTTGTCTTAACGTCAAGTTATGTTGGTCAATGTGCGTTGTATTTTTTTTTATTTTTCTGTGTTTGAGACAAATAAACAATTTTTTATTTAAAAAAAAAATTTTTTTTTTTTTCAACATTTGTGTTTTTGTAATTTGTTCGCAACAAAATTTACGTTAAAAAATATTTTGAACAATTTTTTATTTTTTTATTAATATTTTTTTAGTATTTTTTTTGGCAACAAAACAGTATTTACATACAATAGTTCTGGTTTGTATAATAGTTCTGGTGGTTCTAGTTTACACTTCCAAATCTTAAAATTACCTTAGCAGTCAGAATAAAGAAGCGCAACTTGGCTGCTTTATCAGCGTGCGCTGACCAAACGGTTGTGACACATGAGAAAATAGTGATATATTTACTCATGTGGTTGTGATACATGATAACAATGTACAACCAAAAATATTTGTCATCAATAGATCTAAAAAAAAGTCAGCGGCACGATATACTTAGCTTTTATTTTTAAACCACAACGTTTTTCATGTTAAAAAACTAATAAATTTTTCAAGGTGTTTCTAAAGTGTATTTATTTGGCACAATATATTAATCTTTACTAAAATAAATAGAAAAAATAAAATAAATATAAAACCCCAGGAGTTTTATGAAGATAAAATTTGTTTTTAACAGCATCTCATTTGGTAGTTTAGTTCTGGAAATATTGCGAAATCAAAAATAGGTCACAGAGAAATACTTAAGCAAATTTTATTATTTCCCTCTCTGACCATGTACCTACTTAAAGATAAGATAAGATTTTTTTGCCATTACATTGTTGTTTATACGACATATTTAGATAAGATGGTTGTAACTAACCTTACAGAAACACAAATGTTGAAAAAATTTCCACGAGCAGGATTTGAACCTGCACCCTTCTGACATACCGGGCCAGGTGCTATTCCAATTGAGCTATCGTGGTTCTAACCAGCCCACCGAAATTATTCAACACTTTTTACTTTGAAAGCCAAAGGCGCCCATTTAATGTCAACAACTACCGTCACTAACATCCGATCATAATATTTTTACAAATATTAAAGATCAGTTAAGAAGTAGGCAAGCTATTTATAAAATGTTCAAATAATTTTTAACGCAAATTTTGTTGCGAACAAATTACAAAAACCGCCGTGTTTTGGCAAACGCGGTGATATGCGAAATGCATGCAAAAGAAACAGTTTCTATAATTATTCTATTTTTTGATTTAGAAAACGTAGTATTTATTTATTTATTTATTTATTTACGAAAAAATACAAAATCCACGTGGACAAAGTCGCGGGCAAACTGCTAGTTAGTTATAATCAGAATCTAATCGAATCGTCCTGCGTTCTGCCAAACTCGCTAATTGCAAACGAACATAAATTATCCGGCATTATCTCATTAAGCGTCCGTGTGCGCGTTAACTAAACCAGAGCACTAATTACGGGCTGCAACTGATGCATTCCCCCTACCTCCAGCTTAAAACATCTATATAGAGCTAAAGAGCTAAAGTAGCGAATACATTTCTTCATTCAAAGTGGGTAAAGTTTAAAGTCGACTGACTGGTTTTGGTGGCGTTGCGGCTAATGCGTTCATACAAGGTAACGAGATAACATGTCCAGTGTCCACGGATACGGTCATGAGTTTATATCTATATATTAATATGTAAAGCAAAAACTTTGTACCCCTTTTTACGAAAATTGCGCGGACGGAGGAGTATGAAATATTTTCACACACTAAAACAAACATTACACACACTACCATGTATTTGACACACGCATATATACACTCTTTTCAAAAATTTTAAAAATGGAAGAGGAGCGGCTGAAATCTGTCAATGCCATTCCAAACTCACATTCTATCTTTTTTAATTTTTCATTGCTAAGGATAAAATCCGTGCAGCCTTAAAATCAAGGTCGAATTTTGACCACTGGTCGACGACCACTAGTAATATATTAATATGGACAAGCCGGCAATAATATACTATACTTTAGAACGGGGTTACTTTTAGATCAAGCGTAACATTAATCCCAGTCTGTCCTTTATAGTTACTTTCCTTTCCTTTTTATTTGATTGAGTTTTCTGATTGCCTCAGACGGCATTTTCAGCTTCACCAGGCTTTTTGGGAGCGGCGAGAAACTTAAAGGGTTCCTTGTGAAACGTAGCACCTTCGGAGGTCTCCTAGAGGGAACGACATCACGCAGTAGTGCGTGTCCCCGTGCCCTGCTAGATTCTCCGAGGGGTTCGGATCGGACCGAGGAGCGGAACAACCCGAGGGCGCCTCTAAAAGCTCGGCCTCGGCTCGGGTTGACTGGGCCGAGGTGGTGGGGAAAAGCGCCCAGGTATATGTGTGTACCTGGTGTAGAGCGTGTGAGAACCGGCTCGTCATACCCTTGTTTTACGAGTACGGTGTCTTGGGCCTAAACTAGTGTGCAAATTTAGTGTATTTTGTATATCTTATCATCATCAGCTCATTTTATGTCCCCACTGCTGGGGCACGAGCCTTCTTTATGGATGGATAGGGAGAAAAGGCCATAAACTACCACGGGGGCTTAGTGCGATTTGGCGGTTGTTAACGACTGCTAATGCAGCCGGGACCAAAGGATTTACGTGCCTTCCGAAGCACGAAGGAGCTCGAGATGATAAAAATTTTTGGTCACCCATCCGATTGCCTTTGCGAAAGTTGCTTAACCTCAACACTCGCAGACCGGGCGCGTTAAACACTGCGCCATCGAGCTCATCATTTTGTACATGTGTAGTGGCGGTGTTAGAGGATCAGGAGTTGAAATCTATTTGTCAAGTTACGATAAGTTTGATATATTCAATAGATATAAGATAGTCACACTAAAGGCGCCTTAATGCTTGGGTCATTTATTTTGGCAGTTAAGTACTTACTTACAGACCTATACATGTGGTTAATATCCCACTGGAATTCAAAATGAACCCCCATTTTACGTATTATACTCGTACTATAGGCCACAATTTTACCATTGCCGGGCTAAGGCCTCCTTTCCCTATTTCCATTTATTTCAATCACGGTCTATTTCGGCCCATGTAACCGCAGATAAGATGACCGTCAAGCCCTTTTTCCGTCGTGGAATAAATAAGTAAAGTATAGTCTACGTACTGTTCAACGGCTTAGCAAATGCCTCTATTGTTGAAATCAAGTCATCGCTAATTGGTTGGGCACATTAAGTACCCATAGGACATAGTATATAAATTAATAATCATTAAGGCTGCTTGACCTCGATCCTTCTGCCTACGCGCGAAGATAAGTGGAGGGATCGTGTGTGTGATTCTCTTACTGCTTACGACGCTTCGACTGGGTCCGTTCTTGTGGTTGCTCTGAATTACACGAGTTTCCTTATAAACTCACCGAGAAATGCACTGTTTTTCATGAGTGTTCTAAAGTGCCGTTTCACGTAACATTGGTGATTGTGTTGTTATCAAGTTCTACCCATCATAATCTTCAGACTTTGTGTCCTGGTGATGGTTTGTGCAAGTGGCTGCTGATGCACAGACGAGAGAACATTGGCGGAGCGCGTTCCTGAACTCTTCGAAGGTCAGTGGGGTTGAAGTAGCCTTAATGTGTTCACAAAATTAATTAAATTAAATTCCAATTAAGATCCCGCAAGTAGGCAACTATTTACATGTTGCCACTTCACTAGTTGATGGGCCCTAGTTTAATCATCACACTGGACAAATGTGGGCTGGCGATCGCAAACTCGGGCTATGTATCGACAAATCGAAAATCCCAGTTCGGCAATTGAACCCAGGTCCTCCGGAAATTGGGATGAGCGCTTTGTCACACGGCCACCGTAGCGGTAAACAAAAAATCAAAAATAAACAAAATCCTAGACCTTTTGGAATAAAGTCTGCTTTGTTACGGGAAAGGACTTAGAGTAAGATGGTCGCACTTCTAACTCAGCTTTAAGTAAAACCCTATCGGGCTAAGTACGACCTTGTTTATGTAGCTCCTCAATTAACTGTTTGATAGAATCACAGAATAGAATGAACTGAAATGATACGGTAATATTTATAATAGAATATGATACTTTATTGTAGACAAATTACAGACGTCAATACGATTATTTACATTATAGTTTACGCAAATATTGTTGCGAACAAATTACAATTTGAAAAAAGAGAAAGTGATGAAAAATTCCACGAGCGGGATTGACACTGTTAATGCAAAAAAAAATTATATGTAAACATACATAAATATAGCTTACCCTGATCTTTCAATATTTGTAAAAAGTAAAAAATAAAAAAAACGAAAATCCCGCCTGCGTAAAAAATAATAACTAAATAGAAAATCAACTGATAAGGCCGGAACAAAATAAAAATTCAATAATTACATAAAGCCAGTGAAATATATCAAAACAATATCAAACATAAGTACTGTATACAATTAAAAATATCAATACGGTAGTCCTTCGAAATTTTATGCAACATCATACATAACACACAGTTGGAGGCACGCACAAAGTGAGAATGGTTTGACTTATCATTAAATTTTATGCCTCTGACTGCATGTTATGTATGATGTTGCATAAAATTTCGAAGGACTACCGTATTCATATTTTTAATTGTATACAGTAGGTACTTATGTTTGATATTTCGATTTCGATTTATTTCGCTGGCTTTATGTTATTATTGAATTTTTATTTTGTTCCGGCCTTTTCAGTTGATTTTCTATTTAGTTATTATTTTTTACGCAGGCGCGTTTTTTGTTTTTTTTTTTATTTTTTATTTTATTTATGTCTTTTTAGTTCTGACGCCCAATCGCTCTCTAATAAGGGTAGGTCTAAGCCCTTGCAGTAGAGCATAATTATTAAAATCGTAGACTGATGATATATTTTATTTTTAGTATTACGGTAATGATAATCATGATATACCTTTTTGAAATCCTTGTGTTGAGCCCTCTAATTTGATACCCATAAGGTAGTATTCGGAAAAAAAAAAATGTTTTTCACCAAGTCCAATAGCGTCGCACAACCGCCATGTTTTTTTAATGTCACCTATCTAAGTACACTTGGGCAGCTAAGACGAATCTAACGATATCTCAATTATGTAAACCCGTTCAGCGGTTCTGGAGATAGCTATGAGGTAATAAAAAATATTACATACAAGATAGGCGCGAAAAACAATGCCCTTCCTTTGCAGTCGGGTAAAAATATTAAGATCGGATGTTGATGACATAGTTGTCGACATTGAATAGGGCTCCTTTGGCATATAAAGTACAAGTAGATAGTGTTGATTAATTTCGGCGAGTTGGATTAAGCCACGATAGCATAGTTAGCAGTGCACCTGACCCGGCATGTCAGAAGGGTGCAGGTTCAAATCCTGCTCTTGGAAATTTTTTCAACATTTGTGTTTTTGCCTTGTTAATTGGTAACTTTAAATTAACGAATGTTGTTGCCACTCTAAATAATACCACAGCCGACCAAACCTCCTTGGTTTGCGTAAACTCGTATCTCCCAAGTTATTCGATAAAAAAATACTTGATTCTATCACTGGAGAAATAAAGGACGCCTCCCATCCCACCCGTTCCCTTCGCGAACAATAATCTAACGCGTCGTAAGAACCCGGGACATTCAACTGGCGTGCGGCTCCTATTAAATTCCTCAGATCCAACCAATTCTGCATTTATATCACATAAACTTTATTCCCTCACCAATAAAGTCGAGATTCCCTCCATATTTTAGTGGCGGAGTACTACTTTGCTCGGATTTGTCAGTTTGTTTCTCGGTAATGGGATTTTTTATTGATTTTGCTAAAGGCCGGTGAACGGCTGCTCTACCCAAATATTTTTAGGTGGTACATTGTTTCTGAGAGTCGATATCTCTTTATACGTCATTTACTCACAAGTACGGTATAGAATATTGTGTAAAAACACTTCAATTCAATTTCACGGAGACTCAATCTATTTTGCACCTTAACTGGAAAATAAATAAGAAGGTATTTGCAACGGGGAATGAGTTTTCTTGTGAGAATAAAATGGCGAATCAATTCATTTTTTTGTAGCATGGCTACGCAAAAATGAAATTTTCATTTTCGGAAACACGTATCTGTATTATTATTTTTTAAACAAGGTACTACGTTATTATTGTGTACTCCATTAATGCAATCGAATATCTAAGGTAATAAGGATATTAAATAATCCTATTACAGGACTAAAACTTTAACAATGCTCTAGCATTTCAAACTGTATTGCGTAAGTAGTTGATTTGAATTGGTGATTTGTATTGTTTTCTAAAGTTTACGCGAACACTACACATTGAAATGAAACAACTTTTATGGATCTACTTGCGTTTATTTTACACATTAGGGTGAGGCCGTGGATTTTGCCACTTTGTAACGTATAGTAACGCAGAATATTCTACGTTACAGTAACACTAAAGTAACGCGAAAGTAACGGTGTTGCTTTGTTAAGCTTATGTCATACTGATAAAAAAAAACTAGTGGGTACGGGATATTAAATTTTTATTTTAAATGGTAACAAATTCTTTTTTAAATTCTAGGAACAAGAAACGAGAATCACTTTATTCTACAAAAAACTCGGTGATAATAAATTTTTATTTTAAATGGTAACTAATTCTTTTTTAAATTCTAGGAACAAGAAACGAGATCAAACATTTTTAAACATGCCTCAATATATTATTATGTATAATATGATTCTGAAAAACTTTCAGACTTTTTTTTTCTTTTCTTCGAAAATGAGGATATTAAGAAAGTTGTTCAGTCATTTTATACGAGAGAGACAAAATAACAAAAAAATATCAGAAACAAATAAAATCAATTTTCTAACCTAAAAATGCAGTGCAACTGTCGGGTAGACAATTATTTAAAATATACTTCCTCGAAGTCATCCGTTAAGTAATATAGTTTTGAATCTTGTGGAAAATTAGCTAAATTTACTTTTTTTACAATACAGTCAGTCGTAATTATATCAATATCTATCTTTCTTTGGACTGCAAACTTAACTGAGTTTGCCATATCTTTAACAGTTTTCAAAAATTTTACTTTATAATGTGCTTCACCGTCTTTTTCTTCTATGGCAATTATAAAACCAATATAATATTTCCAAATTTTTCTTTGGAAGTATCTGACAATAACACTATCATTTATATTATAAACAAATTCGTTCTGGATATCTCCCCCAGTCTTAAGTTTATCAATTTCTTTGGTCTTGATTTTTTCAGTGTCAGTTCTTCCTTCCGTAGTCTCCGTTATCTCATCTTCTTCAGTCTCAATTTTTTCGTCATCTGTAGTCTTAATTCTCTTTTCATTTACAATCTCAAGTTTGTTATCATCTTTGGTCTTGATTTTTTCAGTCTCATTTTTGTCATATTCTTCCGTGTCAATTTTCCCATCTCCTTCAGTCTTAGGCCTTTCGTCATCTGTAATCTTAATTCTCTCATCATTTACAATCTCAAGCATGTTATCGTCTTTGGTCTTGATTTTTTCGGTTTCATGTTTTCCGTTATGTGTAGTCTCAATTTCAGATTCAGGTTTTTTGTCATCTGTAGTCTTAATTTGCTCATCTTCTTCAGTCGCAATTTTGCCGCCATCTGTAGTCTTAATTTTCTCATCATCCCAATTCTTATCTTTGTAATCCCCTTCAATCTCCATTTCCTCAGTCTCAATATTTTCGTTGCCTGTTGTCTCAGTTTGCTCATTTTTTTCAGTCACATTTTTTTCATCATCTAAAGTCTTAATTTTCTTATAATCTTCATTCTCATCTTTGTCATGCCGTTCACACACCTTTTTTTTAAAGACGTCGCAATTTGTTATATCTAGAAAGGCAGTATTTTCCGGGGTACCTTTAATTTGAGACAATACTGTGACGTTTTTTTTAACATCTTTTTTGTCATGTTCGATTTTTCTTTTGTTTTCAGAAACATCAGCATCGGGTTTTCTCAAGATGATCGTCGATAGAATAGTAATTTTATTCTGTGAATCAATTTTCGATTTGAATATCCCCGTTTCTTCATCGAGCTCTGCTTCAAGGCTGCTATTTTCACCACTAGAAATAAAACAAGAAGTATCATCACTGTCTGCGTATTCAACAACTCCACTTTCATCCGTATCATTTCCAGATGACAAGCTGATTTTTCTTCGTTTTATTATCTTCCTGTTTTTTAAGGCTTTTGTCGAATTTCCTTCACTATTTTTGGTTCTATTTTTGATTCGACGTTTCTTTCTGTTTTTGGTTTCATTTTCCTTCTTGTCTATTTGCGTTGCAAAGTCATGCAATAGAGGTGAGTGACAATCGCATTTACCACTTAAACCCTGACAAAAACAACTGAGATATCTAAATTTGAGTTTATGTTTTTCGACAGCTATTAGTTGATGGATTTTCATTGTTCCGGGTAGGGCAGTTAAATTTGAAGTTATGGCTGTATCCAAGGTTTTGATGTTGTCAGCAGATACGAAGAAAATTTTTATACTTGTTTCAGAGGCAACTAAAGTATTAAATGCAGTCTCAGCATCGGGTATGTCTATGCCTTGAGCTATTTTCATATCCATAGTGCGCTTGATGGCTCCTCCGACCCCATCAGCGGCTCCTTTTCCATGGGCTGCTTCAAAATATGACCATGTTGCATGAATAAATCCGTAGTCATAAATTTGACTAAACAAGTAAAAATTCTTTTTTTGTCTATATTGGGTGGTGGGGCCATCGGAAAAGAAATGTACAGTGTCTATTTTACTTGTTGTGGAATTTTTCAAAAATTTCAATACGGGGTCTAAATGGGCCCATATGGCTTCAGGATGGTGTTGGTTTGAGGGAGAAATTGAACAAAAGGTAATAGGTTTCTCGCCCTTCAGGTAAGCAACACCTGTATGTAAGGTAATCTGGTTTTTTATGAAGTGATTTGCTTGAATTTCGTTATGATATTTACACGTGAAGTTTTCGGAGAAATCTATGTGTACGACTACCTCATTATCATTTAAATTATCTATACAAGTCTTGTATTGTTTATACTGATAGTAAAAGTTATAAATATGCGTTTTGAACTTCTTTACTTCAGAATTAAATATATTTAGCAACTCCTGTAAGGTACCATCCTTTTTAATCTTGACCATCTTTTTAACTTTTTTCTTTTCCTCTTTCTTTTCATAATCTTCCTCTTTTAAAACCCAGGCGAACCAACTTACGTTTGTCGATAAATCTTTATTATGAGCTTCCAATTTGTTATTTGAACACACTTCACAATCGTTGTACATGCATCGCTTTGATTCAAAGTCACATACTAAATTTGATGTAACATCATTTAAATTGTCTGTATCAAGAATATCCAGTGATTTTAACTCGTTAACCAGAAACTGCATATTAGAATGTTTGATGCAAGCGCAACTTTCGCAATCTTTCACTTTGGGGGATACCACAAAGAAAGGTCGGTACTTCTTGAAAGTACTGAAGCTTATTATTTGAACCTCAGAAACAAATTTTTTGTGGAGTACGCTCAACTTGTCCAACAAATATCTTTTTTGCATAGTTACTTTTTTCATAGTCCGGTATTCTTTTTTGCCAGCCGTGGCTCGGCTCACGTCGTCTCGAATATAAAATTCCTCAATTCGTTTTTGTAGTGTATTGCGCTTGCTTTTAAGATAGCAATAGTTTTTGATATTACTTTTTATTCCTAGAGAGGCTCTTATCTTTGATTTTTGTTTATATTTTTTAACAATACTGTTGTCCAAAATTTTTTTCATAACCTTTTTTTCCGAGTTATTTAAGTTTTTGTATTCTGACTTCAATGATTCCGTAAGTATTTCATGTTCTAACAGCTTTTTCCTAATTTCATCTTTTTTTGGTGTTGTTACGTTAGGTATTGTTTCTTCTACGAAATTGGTAACTCTTTTATTTGGTGTAAACTCATGTTCTCTAAGATTTTTGCTTTCCTGTCCCTTGTTTGTTGATGGGTTAGGGCCATCAGCTAACTCTTCTATTAGATTTCCGTAATATTCGGTGACCGTTTCTAATTTATTTGAAAGTCGAGTTACTTTCTTCTGTAAGCTTTTGTAGCCCCTTAGCAATGTGTTGATTTTTGAGCGCAACTGTTCATTTTCTTGTTTAAGTTTATATTCAACACGTCGTTGAATGTTTCTTGTGGTTAATTGGTTTAAATTTTGCTTATCATCTATAGACTGTGATGTTGAAGGTTCATTTTTAGATTGCTCTGTTATATTTTTAGTTTTATTACGAGATTCTCTCCATTTACGACGTAATTCTTCTTTCTGCTCCTCAGTATAACTAGCTTTTTTCAATTTGTAGTTTTGTGCAGATCTTTCTTTAGACTTCTTTTTAGTTTCTTCGTATTTTTCAGGTTTCTCATTTTTAAGCTTTTCTCTATATTTTTTTTGTTTTTCCGCCGCCGTCATAGGCATCTGTAAAAGTATTTTTAAAGTTATTAGTAAAGTTAAAGTTATTGCCAGAACCAAATTGTGTCATTTATCGACCTTACTTTAGATATTAGGGAGAGGTGAAAAGTAGTTCAAATTTTAGGAATTCAATTTTCTTTTTTGGGCAAACAATCATTTATTTAATTAAATTTTTATTAAAAAAAATATATAAGTAATAAATTCTCATTTTGTATTTTAAGTAACTCAAATTAATGTTTGTAAGTTGCTGTTCTGTTGATTTCTCGTCACTCGCAGTTAGTCGCTCACTTAGTAATACTATAACCTAAATTAATTATTTTTGACACCTTAAAACTTTAATTTACAGTCACCCGTTTAAATACTACCCTATAGAAAATCATTTTTTTCTCGTCTACAAATGTCATTTTGAAAAAACCTAACTGTAGCATTTTTTTATTCTGACACTTTTATAATAGCCAGCGAAATTAACAGTATGCACTAGTCTTTACAATGCTTCTACGTTACGTAACGTAGAATATTTGTTACTAGTAACATAGAAGTAACGTTTAAGTAACGTAGAAGCTCGATTTTCAAGAGGTTTATAGGTTATAATTTCTAAATTAAGCCAAATTTGGAATAAATCTATAAACTATCATCTACATTATTCATTTCGACACATAGTTTTACATAAACAATAGTTAAAAAGTCGATATTTACCTTTAATTCCACCAAAAAACACTTTTGATTTTTGCTGCCGAAACACAGGTCGTGCACTTGTCGCAATGTGTTCACGATTAAGATGGCGACTTTTTTTTTTTTCTTGGCCTGGATACTTGGTGTTGCCATAATCATTCCCAATTTCTACTAAAAATTACATTTATATATGCTTGTGTCTCGAAATATCGGTAACGAAGAAAACAGTAACGTTGAAGTGAAATAATGGAGACAAATGTTTAAATGTTTATAAATCATTGAATAATGCATGTTTTCAATAGTTTTAAACCATGTTCTTGTATCTCAACAATCAGACAATAAGAATAAATGAAAACTGCTCAGTAGACTCATAAAATAAAGGTAAAAAATAGCGATAAGTAAGTAGTCTACCATCAAAGACATCACTTTTTTTAACTAAAATTAGGGCCCTTAAATATTCAGATTGGCGTTTTAACATGTTTATTTTACCATAATCTGTTTAAAATATCCTAAATGAGATAAAAATAACTGAAAGAAGTTATTATGAGATCAGTGTTACATTTGATCTAGTATTTTCTGTTTTATTTTATGATGAACATTGGAGACAATTTTCTTTTTTGAAAAGTGGTAAAATCCACGGCCTCACCCATTACTTTTTAATGTTTATCCTGATGTTTCGACCCTTTGCAGGGTCCGTGGTCACAGGAGACTCTCCCTTCAATTGGTGATTTGTAATAAGATAAATATAAAAAGTAAATTAATTTAAATTAATAAAATTAATATATATTATATTTTAAGTATGTAAGTAATATAAAGAAAACAAAGTTTGTTGTTTAATAGTAATAATAATGATATTTAACCCTATTTAAAGCAAATAAATAACTATTCTGATTCTAATTCTGAGCGTTCGTATTTAATAATTTTTTTGTTATGTAATTTCCTCAAAACCTTTGCCACCATACGGACTTCATAACATCCCAGATACGATTCGGTTATCATAATCGTACTCGTAACATCACATAATTCCAGGGTGCCCAGTGTGAGTTTTGTACCATCCGTATTCATTCGATTACGTTTACGAAAACGAAAATTAGTATGGCATTGAAGCAGCGCCTCCTGGCGACAACGAGAAGAGTTAAAATGTTACCAAACAAATTCTCGTTTTCGTTAACGTGTTCGAATGGAGAATGAAACTCGCACATGTCCTCCAGATTGTTTTTACGTTTTTTTTTAAATATTAAAAGGAGGCAAACGAGCAGGCGGGTCACCTGATGGAAAGTAATCACCGCTGCCAATGGACACCCGCAAAACCAAAGTAATCGCAGTTTATATTTACGAATTATGCTTACGGAGATAAAACTGATGAACGCTTGATGGATGGAAGCTTGAAGGTAGAGTAACAAGCCTCCCACACGTCAGCAGTCGCTTCTATACATCCCAGAGTTGGTAAGTCATCGTAACCTGTGCCAAAAAATGGATCATACAGAGTACATTACTCTCCTATTACTCTATTACAGGGGTGGCTAACCGGTCGATCGCGACTAATAGTCCAGTCGATCGTGGCAAGGCAAAAAATATAATCGAAGTCAAACAGCGTCTATGACAGTTGACATCGAAAAGAAAAAAATTCAACAATTTGTAAACATCAAGGATCATATGGAAAAACATACTACCACCTACAATTTCATTCCTGACAAGTACAC
This sequence comes from Eudonia mercurella, assembly GCA_963082485.1. Taxonomy (NCBI): domain Eukaryota; kingdom Metazoa; phylum Arthropoda; class Insecta; order Lepidoptera; family Crambidae; genus Eudonia; species Eudonia mercurella. Next base: position 4,496,558 of record OY720046.1, on the reverse strand, counting down.
CGCAGAAATTAAGGCAGTAATATCAGACTTCGAAATTCGCTTTAAAGATTTTAAGACAAAAAAAATGAGAAGTTGGTAGAATTCATCAGTTATCCGTTTAATAAAATAATATCCCCCTTAATATTTTTTTTTTATACGTAGCACGGCAAATGACTCCATTTCACCTGATGTTAAGTGAATATGGAATCCAGATGCGACGACAACTGGTGCAGCGTGAAAACAACGCAGCATCAGTTACCCTCACTCTGCCGGCCCACAAGGTGCCTCTTCACAAAAAAAATCAAAAAATCAAAAAATACGTGTGCTGGCAAACTATTCCATGTTTTGGAAGTGCGACAAAAAAATGAGTCACCAAATTTCTTAGTGCGCGATGTGTACTGTTGTATGCTGTTTCATTTAAGATTTCAAGAAGTATGTAAGTAATTGGTAGATCGCACAGGGTGTCATCAGTGAACAGTAGATCTTGGGTCTAACCAAGTTGGTCACCCCTGCTCTATTACATACTCGGTGGCCTAGTGGCAGAGCGCTCCCGAGTTCAATTCCCAGGTCGGGCAAAATGTGTTTCGAATTTTTCGATGCATAACCTGGGTTTGTAATCACCAACCCGCATTTGGCAAGCGTGGTGATTAAGCCATTACCCATCAATTGTAGCGATGACTTGATTTCAATGACGGAGACCTTTGCCCAGCAGTGGGACAGTTAAGCTATTTACTTACTTACACAAAAAGGAAATCATAACATCACTATTATACCTGATTACGATTCGATTGGCGGATAATTACAGCATCGGTTGTGGGTAGATGTCTAATCGCGGCACGTTCCCAGCATTCCGATGCACTAATGAGATTCTGATCTAGACTTTACAATGAGCTGATTCCATTGTCTGAGCCTTTTCATGGCTGCACATTCCCCGCGAATCGATAAAAGGGTGAAGTCTCTTAGTGGTATTAAATAGGTCATATAATATGTATATCTAGATAAATAAATAAATAAATAAATAAATATCTATACTAACTAGTGGTCGCAATTCGACCGTAATTTTCTTAAGGCTGCACGGGTTGTATCCTAAGCAATGAAAAATAAAAAAAGATAGAATGTGAGTTTGGATTGGCATTGACAGATGTCGGCCGCAATAAAAAACAAACAATACGTGTGTGTCAAATACATGGTAGTGTGTGTAATGTTGTTTTTGTTGATTTAATGTATTTTTTATGCATAATTAAAAAAAAAAATAATTTTCGGATTACCTTCTCTATATAAACTATAAGCACGGTAATAGTATCTAACAGTAGTGTAACTCGGCCCTATCTTTGAAATAAATGCCTACAGCCGCGCGGTACGTAAACACGCAATAGGGCTGCCCACCTACACAGTACCTATTTTAATTACTTCTGCCTACTTTGATTGAGTGAATATATTTTGTGACAGAGGAGCTCGCAGTGGCTAACGCGCCCGGTCTGTGAGTGCTCCTTAAGCAAGTTTCGCAAAGGCCGGTCATCGGATGGGTGACCAAAACTTTATCATCACGAGCTCCGTTCTCCTTATCCATCCATAGGGAAGGCTCGTGCCTCAGCAGTGGGGACATATAAATGAGCTGATAATGATAATAATGATAATGATGATTTTGTGATTGTATTATTATATTATTTATTTAAACAAATAAAATATGTTGTGAATGAAATAGGAAGTGCTCAATAAAAATGCATGTTGTTTTTTTAATTTTTAATTAAAAAACTATGCTTATAATATGTTTGATTTAAGACTTAATAAAAAAACAGCCTTATAAATTTGCGACCGAAAAATATTTGCGCCTCGACTGAGACGTACGAAATGCTTTATTATTAAATTTAATAGTGCCGAGTGCCGTTTATCGAGTTTCGAAACTAAATAAAAGCTTGTAAAATACATATCGTCTGCAGCTATCTAAATGTTTCCACTGTAGGTTGAATTGAAATTATTTATTTATTCTTCCCGTACGACACAAAATGCTACTTGGAAAAGGAGCACGGCCTACCCTCGAGAGGGTTACAATATGCACCACATTGACCCAATAGGTGTTGGTGGATATCACAACACAAGTCCTCAAACATGCCAGGTTCTTGGACTTGTTGATCACTCGGAGTGTAGGTAGTTTCGCTGTTAAATGACGCGTGATCGCAAACGATTTTCGACTTAAAAGTTGTTCTTCGCCAACTTGTTCGATAGCATCATCATTTATTAGTCTCATAATAATTTCAAAATCAATCAATCGTTTAATTTAATAATGCTTCCTAAAACCTACAACCCGGAGGTTTTAACACGATCGTACCTATCGTATCATGAACCGCCTATAACTACCTAGTTCACTCGTGTATAACTTTCCTTTGCCCTATTCACTTATTTTTATTAATCCAGGCATTTTTTCGAAGGAAGAAACGAAATACTTATCCATTAAAAAAGACACAAATTATGTACCTACTAGTAAGTATGTACATAAATAAAAACATTTTATAGGCTTACCTTTCGGAGTTTCCAGGTAATCTAAAAAATGTTATTTCTGAGTGCGTTAGTGAAGAATTGATGCAACCAAAAACAGCACAATATATTCTATAATTGCTCTTTGCCATACTAAGTAAGTACTTCAACTTATTTTAATCAAAAAAACATAACACTCCTTTTTTCGGCAGTCGTGTAAAAATCGCACGCTTTCTGTTTAAAAAATAATACACCGTCCGTTGGTCACTGCGGCACATTCGCGACTGTTGCATGCCGAGCTCATGCCGAGATCCGAGCGCGTAGGTATAGCTCGCGCTTCGTCCGTTTGTATGAAGTTACACTACTGTTAGATACTATTACCGTGCTATAAGTGTGCAAAATTTCATACTCCTCCGTCCGCGCAATTTTCATAAAAACGGGTACAAAGTTTTTGCTTCACGTATTAGTATATAGATATTATAAAGCTGAAAAGTTTGTTTGTTTGTTTGGTTGAACGCGCTAATCTCAGGAACTACTGGTTCGAATTAAAAAATTATTTTTGTGTTGAATAGTCCATTTCTTGAGGTAGGCTATAAGTAGGCTATATTACATCGCGCTATGACTAATAGGAGTGGAGCAGCAATCGCTAATTAACGCGGGTGGAACCGCGGGGCACAGCTGGTGTCACATATATGAGCTAGATGGCGCAGAGGTTTTCGTGTTTGGATAACGATCTTGCTCGTTAAGCGTACATTTTTGGTCACCCATACCATGGTAATATTATCTCCCATACGATGACCAGCATTTGCAAAGTTGCTTAACTTCAACAATTGCACGGGCACGTTTAACACTGCGCCATCAAGCTCGTCGGTTACAGGATGGGTGACCGAAGTCAAAGCATAACACTGATAAGAGTGAGATTTGAGTAGAACAGTCACGAGCAATACACTTTAACTAGTTTTGACTCTTATGCCATTGTATTAAGAGTTACCTATATCGTTTACATGCTAAGGATGCGCCCGCCGACCAAAAAATGCCAAAAATGCAGTCACGGTTAAGTTGATATAATAGAAAATACTATCGTATTAAATAAACAAAATATATATTTAGTATCAAAGGGAACGTGTTTAAAAATTAGTTTGATCCAAAAATTCCTAACGCACTATATAGTTTTTTCTACAATATCATTTAAAGTTGGGCAAAAATCATGAAAACGAGTGGCGGCGTTTAAATGATATCTTATTGTAAATCTAAATTATTGTATCTCTGATTTTGTCTAAACAATCACCAATGGTCTAAACTACAAATCGTTCGTCTCACATTTTCGATTAATCGAGCGGTTTTTTAAATTATTATTTTTTAAATTAACACGTGTAAGAAACTGAAGTTAAAACACTAAGTTACTCTAATCAGTAAAGTTCGCACCCTGTCCGATAGATGGCGCTAGTTGTATTGTTTACGAAAGTTCCTGAATCACGGTGACAAGATTTCTATGCCAATATTTATATAGTCCTAAGTAATTTTGTTTTGTCAAGCTCAAATGGTGTTGCAACTAGGTGTCGCGTCCTACTGGGAACGGCTTCCTGGACTTCACCTATATTTGTGCATTCGCTCGCTTATATATATTTGAGATACTACACTGCCATAGTTGTCTATACGGGCCTAAAAGTATTGTTTCATACATTTAAAACTTCAACAATAAATCTCTTCGGAAGGAAGTATCGGCGTTTCCAATCTCCACCTATCTCCACCTATCTCTTCTCAACGAGTCAAGTAACCCCGCTTACACACGTTAAATTCCCCATACAAAAATAGTATGGCCGCACGGCATCAAATAAATATGGACGAAGACATTTCAATTAAAATATATGACACTTGTCACTTACGGACGGTGACAACGTGCAATGAACTAGATATTTGCCTATAGCGTCGCAAGACGCTCGTGCTTTGACTGAGAGTAAAGCGTTGTTTACGAAATGTAAAAGTAAATGTGAAAAGTGTATTTTGTACTCAAAATCTGTTTTTAATACTACTGTGTGTAATGAAGGAAGCCCTAACTCAAAAACTGGAACAACAACACGAAATGCCTCGTGGTTTATGAAGCTCATTTGAAACGGTAACCAAGCGCTGAAAATCTCACTAACACAGCAAAAGGGAATGTTTGTTATACCAACAATTTCAGATTACCGTCTGTGTTACAACGCGATTGTAGCGGTACAAAATGAAATTGTTTACATTGAAATGAAACTACTTATATGGATCTACTCGCGTTTATTTTACACATTAATGTAGGTACACATAACGTAAACGCGAGCAGGTAGGGTACTCTTGACGCAAACTCAATCTCAATACAATTCCAATGCGATTAATATGTATCGATATTAGGATAAGTTTCGCAATTTCGGAAGACCCCATCTCTATAATAATTTGTTCACTCAATTTCCACGCAATTTAATTCCAATGTAGCGCTATTATCGCTTTTGAGAGTGCCATTTAATTTTTTAGATTTGGGATTGGAAATTGATTATTGCAATTGTGTTTCAAGAGTAACCCACCAGATCCGTAAAAGTATTTGCATTTCAAAGTGTAGTGTTCGCGTAAACTTGAAACAATTTCAATTTTAATAATCCACTCTTATTTTTTAGACTAGCTGTGCCCTGCTGTTTCATCCGCGTTAATTAGCGATTGCTGCTCCACTCCTATTTTTCATAGCGTGGTGTAATATAACCTATAGCCTTCCTCAATAAATGAACCAAAAATTAAAAAATAATTTTTCAATTCGAACCAGTAGTTCCTGAGATTAGCGCGTTCAACCAAACAAACAAACAAACTCTTCAGCTTTATAATATTAGTATAAAAAATAAAATCTCCGCCAAGAAGTCCAGAAGATAATTGAACTATTTCGATCGGTGATGCATTCATAATTAAGTCCCATGTGTAATTAAAAACGTTTAATTTTGTCATTAGTAGCATAACTTTTGTCGTGTACAATGCAGAATAGGATTTGGCGAAAGCAGTGCCAAATCATAGCAGACCACCTGAGTTTCGGGGAAGCGCTGTGGTATGATACCGTCTGCGTTAATTATTATTTCTAATTAAGAATTAAAGTTTTTTTAAAAATAATTTTGGTATCAAGGTCACATTTTGTCAACCGCAAATATTTTGAGGATAAATTCAACAACATAAATAAACTATTTTTTTGAAAAAAACCTTAAATTTTTATACGCTAGTTTTCAAGAAAAACGCCAAAAGAAATTTCGATTAAAAACATCCCTTACGCACTTTCGGTAGTTTCAATTTAAAGGAGCCGTAACAGAGAGGCCACAATGCCTACATCGCTTATATTACACGTGCCCGTAGTTTCATTCAAAGGAGCCGACAGAGAGGCCGCAATGTGTGCTCATAAAAATATTGAAATTTTTGTGTTAGGAAAAGTAGAAATAAAAACTAGCCTGATGTTTTTTTAAATGCTAGGGCCTTATTTCTCTTATATAATTAGATGTTTTGTCAAAATATTTGCAGTTGATAAAATGTGACCTTATATTTCTGGATTTTTTCTCTATAACTAAGATGTGCTTAAAAAGGGATACCAAGATATGTATAACATTTAATCCGCAAGTTTTCTTTTCGCATCACAGTCAGGGTTGGCTGGAAGAGAGATAAGCTCACTTTTAGACATAACCTTACCTTTATACAAAGGTAAGGTCATGTCTAAAAGTTGCTAGCTGATGTATCTTGTGTTGTGTGAATATACAAGATTATCTTTAAAAATGTACTACTAGAACATTAATGAAATAATTTAAGTAAAGCTTTTGAAAGGCGTACAAAATCGAGATAAAAATTAATAAATAAAATCTACCAAGACAGTTTTCAAGTAAACGATCAAAAAGTTCTTTAATAAATAGCAAATGGTTAGCAAAATAATAAATATGGTTTTGTATTATTTGACGCAAATTTTGTTACGACCTAATTACAATTAGGAAAGGTTTGGATAGAGCCACAATAGCATAATTGAAAGTGCATTTGACCTGATACGTCAGAAGGTACGGCAGGCTTATGTCTACAGCTTCATGAGCGGCAGGCTTGTTACCGACCTTGAAATGACAGTCGCAATCTACAATTTAAAATTTATCACTACCAAAACACATATTCGTAATCATATACGAAACAGAGAACGCTGCGATAGCGCCGCAAGCGAGCGATTGACGAACTAAAATGTATGACGGCGCTCTAAAATAAATCGACCTGCCGGTTCAATCCCTACTCGTGGATTTTTGCAACACTTTTTAAATCGTAGTAAATGTAATTATAATAATTAAAAATAACTAATTAACTGCCAGTCGCGTACCAGCCCGCCGCTTTCCGCATAAGCCCCCTTTAATTCCATGCAAATAAGAGCGGCCCAAGCGGGAAGCGTCTAGAAATTCAGCGGTTATTATGAAATTATGCGAATCCACCGCTCTGGGACAAAATGTAGAGGCTGTAGAAGGTAATCTTCATACGAACGTGCACGAGCAACGCACAAACACACCCTCTCAATGACACTAAATCTCGCAACAGCTGCGCTCGGACTATTGCTAGCTGAATTGCGAGATTCCGTGTCCGTGGGGGGCCTGGATAGCTACCACCATCTTATTTAAATATGTCGCCATAACATCAATGTTTTCGTCGCCTCTCATCCACGGGAGGCGACCGTTCCGTTAGCCCAGGGGTCTCCAAACTTTGAAGCCTTAGGGCCATAATAATTTTTTTCGGTATGTTCCACGGGCCAAAACAATTTTAATTTTTCTGCCCACCTAAGCAAACAACAACAGGTAAATATTGACTGTCGTGGGCCAGATTGATGACACTAGTCTTAAGCTATCGCGAGCCGGATTGATGGCACTGGCGGGCCGTAGTTTGGAGACCCCTGCGATAGCCTTCATAGCTCTCCAGGCTAAAGGCAATCCCCAGGGGTTGTTTACCGGGTAGGTCTTAATCTTTTTAGAAAGACGAGGCCAGCCCAGGATCTTCCGTAAGGTTGAATCTGCGTGCAGATTTTTCCCCTGCCTTACAGTAGTCTCATATGATGTGTAACATTTGACATCTCACCTTAGTAATAAGCAATTTCAACATTATATACTCTGTAAAAAATGAGAGAGGTATTACATCATTTTATAACTATGAAATAAATGCACTAAATACTCATTAGAAGACATTTGACATATCAAAATGACGTTTGAGAGCCAAATGACACAATATGTCACATATAATACTGTTACACATACTTCCGTCCCATTTCACGAAATCACTCCCACAAATTGTTTATATAGAAAGCGAGCGGAAAGATGTTACACATCAAAAGGGTATATGTGTGCATTGGTCGAGCGCGGTATGTATAAAGCTTCCCTTCTGCACTCTCCTTACTTTGTGGCTCTGGTCTAAATGCAAAACTCCCGCTGTACTAGGTATAACGAGTTTCCATAAAAATTAGCGGCACATGTGTGTAGAGAGGTTTCGTTTGGAGCCTTGACAACCTTTTGAAATGTTTGGGACTCATTAATATTTTTTCCGTTTTTGGGGTTTGGTGGGTAGGTAATAGGGGTTAGCTTTTGTTGCTTTTGTTTTTTAATATATACGGGTAAGACAGTGCCTTCATCTCATCTGATGTTAAGGGGGTGCCGCGCGGAATTTCGAAAATTTTTGTGTTTTTAAGTCACTGGTGCTAGGCGCTGAATAGGTCATATACATTAAAAGGACTAGTGTAGGTTAGCTTGATCATTTCACAAGACCATGGTTGTCTTAGAATTTGAAACAAATACCCAGAAACTGCATAAACAATACGTAAAAGTATTAATATCTAAAAACTTATTTCTTCAGAAACTATTTGATTTGTGCTATATTGTAAATATAGCACAAATGAAACAATGATCCGACATCAAAATGTTTGTATTGAGATTCCGCAGGCCACTGTTGTTTTATTTTTCAATTAAAAAATATGAATATGAAAATATTAAGACTTTTATTATTTTTTACCCAAACGCCTATAATTTTACGAAAGTAAACATTGCTCTAATTAAATCACCAGCCTACTCTGTACAGATATTAGTGTGCGTGCGTATTCTTGTCGTGCGCCGTTGTCACACCACTGCCACGCGCCGCTCGCTCGCTATCATAAAGAAACTTGAAACTCGCAGTTTTGCGTCCGCGCTGCACCCCCTTATAAGGCCAATGGTGGAAGCGTACTTCACCGGAATTTTATTTCTAGCTGCCGGAACACAACAATGCTATAAACATTGACGAAATGGCAAAATATTTAGAATGTAAATAAGATGTTAGCAGCTACCATCAACCGAACCGAGTACACAAATATGTACCCCTCAATAGGAATCGAACCCGAGACCTTTAGGTCTGAAACCGGTGATCTTAACGGGTTATTGTACATTTGCCACAAAGTAAGTTCGTCAAATTTTTGTATACTCAATACATAGAAAGTAAATTTGTAACAGTTCATGCATGAAAAATATGTGTAAGTTCGTCACAAGTCCAAATTAAAATATGACAAATTTACTTCATTAAAATAGAGGTGTGGCAAATTCACACATAATGTTATCTCTGCACTACCCTATGGTTGACTGGTAGAGAATGCCTCAGGCATTAAGTCCGCCATGTAATAGTTAAGTATGTTACTTTTTTCTGTGACCAATTGACTTTGTGAAAAATGTACAATAACCCGTCTTAAACACTAGACCGCAGTCATAGTTTTATATATCAACTAGCTGACCGGCGGACTTCGTACCGCTCTTTTTTTTGTTTTTTTTTTTATAAAAAAAGGAGGCAAACGAGCAGGCGGGTCACCTGATGGAAAGTAATCACCGCCACTCATGGAGACCCGCAAAACCAGAGGAATCGCAGACGCGCTGCTGGCCTTTAAGGAAGGAATAGGCTCGTTTCTTGAAGATTACGAGGTCGTAACGGTCCGGAAATACCGCCGCCGAGAGCTGGTTCTACAACACTGTAGTTCGAGGCAAGAAGTTTCGTGAAAAACGCACAGTAGTAGACCGCCATCCATCAAGGTGATGTGGATGGAATGACAGTCGATTGCGTGTAGTGCGGTGAAGAAAAGCAGCGGTAGGGATCAAGCCGAACAATTCCTCAGAACACTCCCCATGACATATGCGGTACAATATACAGAGAGACGCAACGTCTCTCCGAAGAGATAGTTGATCGAGCCGACAGCCGAAATAACCATGTCGTCGACAATTCGAGCAGCTCTGCGTTGAATACGGTCAAATAGAAGGAGTTGGTACTGGGGTGCTCCAGCCCAAAGATGGGAGCAGTATTCCATATGCGGCCTGACCTGACAGTTTGACAGTTTCCATGACAACAAAACAAAAACGAACTACTCTTACTTACAAAACATCAATATCCATTCGACCAAAATGTATGGAAAGCTGAATTTTATTTTCGAGTTAGGGAGTTGGTCCAATAGTAAGAGTTGTTCGTTTGTATCACGGGATTCATCGCTGAAGTTTTGAACGGTGATAATAAAGCCAACCGGTATACAATCTGTAAAAATATGAGCAATGATATTTAAGGGAGCGTACATATACCCTGTAAATACTTCACTGCATAAATATTGCCATTAAAAGTGGTAAAAAAAATCTTTTTTTTTACTTAAGTGTAATGTTAACATTTTGTACAACCCTATTTTGTTTTTGATTGACAAGCGCAAGCGCAGTGCCGGATGAGTGACCTTTGACACGTTGCACGCTTACTTGTACCCCGCCGTCTCCCCCGCGCCGCACTCTCAGGCCGCCCGCGCCACAATTTCTCAGCTACCCATTACTTGTGAAAAAAACAGTTATCACCAAACATGCAGGCTGCTCAAATTTTATTGCTTATTTTTTTCCAGATTGTATAAAAAGCTTACAAGATAAAATTTTACCAAAAAAAATCGACCAGTCTCAGGAATCTCAAGTAGGATCCGAACCCACGACCTTTGGATCGGGTGGACAAGAAAAAGTGTTTTATCAAGTAACATTTTTTTTAAATACCTACAAAGCAAATAAAACACAAAATTTCCTTCAAACATAATAGTAACAAAGACCATAATACAAGAGCAAAATACAAAAAATTTCATGCAGCTTTATTCTTAATTTTTGAGAGGTTGATCTTACACTGTCTGTATTCATTAGCTGGCTGAGATGCTTCTTCGACGGTCGGGGATCACCCCCTGGGCAATTACTGTACATCAAATTGGAATCACAATCCTGGAAACAAACCAAATATTAGGGTACAAACAGAGAGGAAACCACCTCTTTTATTTGCCTGTGTGAGTTCTGTTACTCATCATCATCATCATCATCATCATCAGCTCATTTATGTCCCCACTGCTGTGGCACGAGCCTTCTCTATGGATGGATAGGGAGAACGGGCCATGAACCACCACGTGGGCCCAGTGCGGATTGGTGGTTGTTAACGATTGCTAATGCAGCCGGGACCCCGTTGGTCCCGGCTGCATTAGCAGTACTTTACATGCTTTCCGAAACACGGAGGAGCTGGAGATGATACATTTTGGTCACCCATCCGATGACCGGAATTTGCGAAAGTTGCTTAACCTCAGCACTCACAGACCGCCTTAACTTAACCGCCTCTGTGGTCTAGTGGCTAAGACCACCGGTTTAAACCCAGAGGTCCCGGGTTCGATTCCCAGCGGGGGGGTACATTTTGTGTTGTGTACCTTACCATTAAACAATCCTAAATTTGTGAAGAACTGGTGCCTGAAAAAGTTTTTTTTTTAAAAACCTGTACACATTGCTACATTTTAACCGCCTCTGTGGTCTAGTGGCTAAGACCACGGGTTGAGACCCAGAGGTCCCGGGTTCGATACCCAGCGGGGGTAGATGTTTGTTTGTTTGTACTCGGTTTAGTTGGTGGTAGGGCTTGTTTGTCCGCCTGGCTAGCTACCACCATCTTATCTAAATATGTCGCCATAACAACAATGTTTGTAGCATCATTGTTGTGTTCCGGCAGCTAGAGATAAGATAGGTACTTACGTACCTAACGTGAAAAAATTCACGGTAGTTGTATATATGACGAAGTTAAAAGGAAAACTATCACAGCTTAGTAGGCTTTACAAGTTTACGAGTAACAGTCGACCAACTTATAAAATGTACATGGCGCAGTACAAATTCATCATTGGGAACTACTTAAATAACGTTGTCACGTATGTGAAACTGGTAGTATCTACATTTAAGTATATGAGCCATTTAAAAATATACGCATTATTGAGATGGGCTACGAAACCCTACACTGCGGGTGGCCCGACACGCACTTGGCCGGTTTTTTGTTAGTTTGCTGAGCATTTTCAGCTTCACCGGGCTTTTTTTGGGGCGGCGAGAAACTTGAAAGGGTTCCTCAAGCCGTGTAAAAAGAAGCACCATCAGAGGTTTTCTTGTGGGAACGGCATCATCCTCTAGGGGGTGTTCTCGTGCCCTACTAGAGTCTTCGAGGGGTTCGGATTGGATAGGAATAAAATTAGCACCCCAGTTGCATTGCTCAGCACCCACCGCTCGATCCTCTAAATGTCACTACACATCACATGATACACTAAAAATGTACACTCGCTTAGGCCCAAGACACCTTACTCATAGAACAATGGTACGAGGACCCGGTTCACACGCGTTCTATACCAGGTACAGACATGTACCTGGGTGCTTTTCCCCGCCCGGTCAAACCTAGCCAAGGTCTTAGCCTTTAGAGGCGTCCTCGGCTTGTTTCGCTCCTGATCAGATCCGGACCCTTCGTAGAATCTAGTACCTACACGCTTGCGTGATGCCATTCCCTCTAAATAACCCCTCAAAACACCATCGTCAGACCACACAGCACGGGCTCTTTAAGTGTGTACTAGGATTTTTAGACGGTAGATCTATTGTGATGACGATAAACTAAGATGAGGTAACCGCAGCAGAACTACCCGCTGGGTATAGAAGTCCTATACTTCAGAGTCCAAGATCCACAATGACGGTAGGGATCCAAAACACTTTATTCCATAGAAAAATAGAAAGAAATATTAATAAGCGTTAGGGGTAGCTCACGCCAAAGGTACTTATGAGTTTTATTGCGGATAAAAAAAGTTAGAAAAGCAAACTAGAATACTGTTTACAAGCTCCTTTGAGATTTGCGTACTCGCCAGAGCGCCGTGATGCAAGAATAAACAACTTAAAAAGTTTTTTATCTCGCCAACCATAACTCTTGTAAAAAGAATCTGAATTGCGTCGTTCACTAGTTTCTGAGTTTAAAAATGTTCGTACTGAACTAAGATGAACTCGTTAGTGCATCCATTAGCGCGTTTGATATCCCCTTGAGCGTCGAGCGACCAGCAGGTGGCCGATAACAAATAAAATTCTATTGTGTCTGGGTGTTCGACGCTTGAGCTCGTGTAAGTTAATCGAGTCATCGGATGGGTAACCAAATAAATAACTATGTACCTATAAGTTACCGTAACCATTGCAATAATGAAAATAATTGAATAAACGTCGGTAGGTGAACGAGTGATCCTTTGGCTTAGGTGATGATGATGATCTATCCGTTTGGGTACCGACACGCTTCAAACTTGATTGACGTAGAAGCCTTACCTGAAAAACATCACCTTCGGAGATGACGACCGAAAACTTTTGCAATGTGGAAGCCTGTTCTTGAGAACACATCTTAACTCCGAATACCGAATCCAAAGTGCATCTTCTAAACTGCGCTCGCGCACTATAAGAAAAAAGTTTTTAACTTGTTACTGGGGGGGGGGGGGTCTCTTCCAACTGTTAAGCTATTTTTCTATGTTTATTAACTAGGAAAAGAAACAGTTTAAATGCTACTTGCAGATTTAGAGCTATAGGTAATATTATGAATAACTTTATTATGTATTTACATAGTATCGATAAAGTAGGTTTACTTCATACTGAAACTCTGTGCTGCTAAGGTGTATCGCCATTTTCTAGGCAAGCATTTACTTATCATCAGGTAAAATTGGGGTTTAAACTATGTATGTAGTATATAAATTACTAACGGCTCGCTCGCGACTTCGTCCGCTTCAGAGAACACTCGTATTTGAAGATGATTAAAAAAAAAGATCTTTGAACCTCCTTGAGTCCTCTCTTGCGACTTATTCTTCTGTTCGTCTACAAAGAATTTGAAGATAAAACAGCTGAAGAATGTTGTCGGCACTTACCAGGACATATAAAAAGTGTGTCTCGTAGTGAGTCCTCTGTTGCGACTTGTTCTACTGCTGATCCACAATGAGCTTGAAGTTAAAAAAGCTGGAGAATGTTGTCGTTACTTACCCCTGGTAAGTCCTGGTATGTCCTGACATAAAAAAGTGTGTCTCGTAGTGAGTCCTCTGTTGCAACTTGTTCTACTGCTGATCCACAATGAGCTTGAAGTTAAAAAAGCAGGAGAATGTTGTCGTTACTTACCAGGACATAAAAAAGTGTGTCTCGTAGTGAGTCCTCTGTTGCGACTTGTTCTACTGCTGATCCACAATGAGCTTGAAGTTAAAAAAGCAGGAGAATGCCGGTACTTACCAGGACATAAAAAAATGTGTCTCGTAGTGAGTCCTCTGTTGCGACTTGTTCTACTGCTGATCCACAATGAGCTTGAAGTTAAAAAAGCAGGAGAATGTTGTCGGCACTTACCAGGACATATAAAAAGTGTGTCTCGTAGTGAGTCCTCTGTTGCGACTTGTTCTACTGCTGATCCACAATGAGCTTGAAGTTAAAAAAGCTGGAGAATGTTGTCGTTACTTACCAGGACATAAAAAAGTGTGTCTCGTAGTGAGTCCTCTGTTGCAACTTGTTCTACTGCTGATCCACAATGAGCTTGAAGTTAAAAAAGCAGGAGAATGTTGTCGTTACTTATCAGGACATAAAAAAGTGTGTCTCGTAGTGAGTCCTCTGTTGCAACTTGTTCTACTGCTGATCCACAATGAGCTTGAAGTTAAAAAAGCAGGAGAATGCCGGTACTTACCAGGACATAAAAAAATGTGTCTCGTTGTGAGTCCTCTGTTGCGACTTGTTCTACTGCTGATCCACAATGAGCTTGAAGTTAAAAAAGCAGGAGAATGTTGTCGGTACTTACCAGGACATAAAAAAGTGTATCTCGTAGTGAGTCCTCTGTTGCGACTTGTTCTATTGCTGATCCACAATGAGCTTGAAGTTAAAAAAGCAGGAGAATGTTGTCGTTACTTACCAGGACATAAAAAAGTGTGTCTCGTAGTGAGTCCTCTGTTGCGACTTGTTCTATTGCTGATCCACAATGAGCTTGAAGTTAAAAAAGCAGGAGAATGTTGTCGGTACTTACCAGGACATAAAAAAGTGTGTCTCGTAGTGAGTCCTCTGGTGCGACTTGTTCTACTGCTGATCCACAATGAGCTTGAAGTTAAAATAGCAGGAGAATGTTGTCGGTACTTACCAGGACATAAAAAAGTGTGTCTCGTAGTGAGTCCTCTGTTGCGACTTGTTCTACTGCTGATCCACAATGAGCTTGAAGTTAAAAAAGCAGGAGAATGTTGTCAGTACTTACCAGGACATAAAAAAGTGTGTCTCGTAGTGAATGCTCATTGCGACTTGTTCTACTGCTGATCCACAATGAGCTTGAAGTTAAAATAGCAGGAGAATGTTGTCGGTACTTACCAGGACATAAAAAAGTGTGTAACGAAGTCAGTCCACTCTTGCGACTTATTTAGTACAATAATGAATACATTACTTATGTGATAATTTTATGGCATCCACCTGTCTTCAAGGTTTCAATTGAAAACCAGCGCCAGGTTTTATAAACCTGACATAATTATGATGAATTGGCCACCTATGTTGACAGTTAATTTTTTTTTGTTAACTCCTTCTTTTCCTATTGTGTCTTGTCTGCGTTAAAATAAATATTTTTTCTTCTTTCTTCTTCTTACCCTTCTGCTGATCTACAATGAGCTTAAAAGTAGAATAGCAGGAGAATGTAGTCGGTACTTACCAGCACATATAAAAGTGCGACTCGTAGTGAGTCCAATCTCGCGACTTATTCTTCTGCTGATCCACAACAAGCTTGAAGGTAGAGTAACAAGCCTCCCACACGTCAGCAGTCGCTTCTATACATGTTGGTATATCATCGTAACCTGTGCCAAAGAATGGATCATACAGAGTATATTACTCTCCTATTCCTCTATTGCATACTCGATGGCCTAGTGGCAGAGCGCTCGGCCCGATACCTGAAAGTCCCGAGTTCAATTCCCGGGTCAGGCAAAGTGTTTTGGATTTTTCGATACATAGCTGGGGTTTGTGATCACCAACCCAACCCGCACTTGGCAAGCGTGGTGAATAAGCCAATACCCATCATTGTAAGGATGATTTGATTTCAACGATTTTTTTAAATTTTTTTATAGATAGCTCGGCAAATGACTCCGTCCCACCTGATGTTCAGCGGAAATGGAGTCCAGACACGAAGATAACTGGTGCAGCGTGAAAATAAACGTAGCATCAGTTAACCTCACTCTTCCGGCCCACAAGGTGCTTCTTCACGCCTCTTTTGAAGGACCCTATATCATAGGGAGGGAAAACGTGTGCTGGTAGACTATTCCATCTTTTGGGGTTGCGACAAAGAAACGAGTCACCAAATTTCTTTGTGCGCGATGGGAGGGAATGGAGGCCTGGAGGCCCAGCAGTGGGACGGTGTATAGGCTATTTAATTTACTTAATTACAGAGTACATTAAGGAGGTTTAGAAGTGTGGGTTAGGGAAATTACGAGGAATCCTGGGTCGATCCCTATAGCTCCGTAAGATCACTAACGTGAATTCATTTTTTTTATCTTATGTGTAAGCGCAGTGCCTTCATCTCACCTGATGTTAGTGATGATAAGGCTTATGGTAGGCTACTTCTCTTTAGCTGCCGAAACACAACAATGCTAAAAACATTCATGTAATGGCGACATATTTAGATAAGATGGTGGTAGCTAGCCAGGCGGACAAATAAACAATGTATGTACACAAACATGTACTCCCCACTGGGAATCTTACCCGAGACCTTTGGGTCTGAGACCGGTTGTCTTTATCTATAATGATAACTGGTTTAATACTCATACTTATTAACTAGATGGGTTTATTGGATTATTGTCTAATACGTTTCAACGAGCAATTCTTGTATATATGTAAGGTATATAATCTGAATCTCGGAAACGGCTCCAACAATTTTCACGAAATTTTGTATGCAAGGGTTTTCGGAGGCGATGAATCGATCTAGCTAGGTTTCATTTTTAGAAAACGTCGTTTTATCCCTAAAAAAATACCGGTAATCCAAGTACTATTTATTAATGTAATCATCAATAATAACCATTAAAAAAACTATATCATCATGAGTTAATTGTCAAACAAACAATGGAGTTTTTTTTAAAAAGAATTCTAGTGAAATCACTAAAATTAAAGTTATAAAATTATAACTTTAATTTTAAACACAATGTAGTGGCGCTCAGTATAAACTAAATTTCAACTGAGTATATTTTTCACAGGAGCTTTCTGATAGTTAAAAAAGTTCTGCGTACGTACACACGCGTGCACATCAGATTACACCACAAACTGTCAAATTTACTCAATAGATTTTGAACTTTACGTCTTAGGTACATGGTTGAAAATTTATTGAAGAAATTTGTCAGTTTTGGATAGGCTGATGTGTTGTCTGTAGTACCTATCTGTCACTGTCAATTTGCTGTGAGGAGGGCCAAAAAGTTTAACGTTCGATGTGTTCGAATCCAGTGACTTTAACAAATATTGAAGTTGGTAGTTTTAGCAATTAACTTCAGACCGGTGACCTCACGTTCTGTTGATTCACGTAGCAAAGAAGACTGATTAATTTTATAGCAACTTTTGACTTTTCTCAAGTAGTTGGTATGCATTAGCTTTATAATTAACTACCGTTGTAGGGGTGAGTGGCTTAGTAGCATGGGTGTTCCAGACGACAGGTCAAATAGCTGGGGAACTTTGAATCTTTGGATGAGTGGCCAAACAAAGAGCAAGATATAGTAACACGTAGCGTCACGCAGCTGGTTTTTGGAGCGTAACTCCGAAAACTACAAAACATTTTTTGCTGCTAAGGAGGGTGGGAAATAATTTTTTAAATGAATTGTTTGACATACAATTAAAAATATACACTTCACAAAAACCTTTCAAAGATTCGTAAATGTCACCACGCGGTATTGTTTTCCGTAAAGATAAAAAGAGAAACTGCAGTGACGTCATTAGCATCGTTCGCGTCAAAATTTTGGCTACTGACAGTAGGCTGCGTTTTCACCAGAGATGGCGGGGTAGCTAAACGGTGCGCGAGGTAAATATCCACCAATAGGAGAACTCCATTTTATCCTGCAAGGACAATGAAGGAATCCTATTGGTGGATTTACTACCTACTACTACCTCGCACATCTTTGGTGGAAACGCAGCCTTATGCGAGCTGTTGGCGAGCGTAATTTGACATAACAAGAGCGAGATGACGTCACACGAATTCACGCTATCATTATTTCGAGCGCTAGGAAACTGAATGCATACTAAATTAACCAAATTAATAAGTATTATAACTTTGTAAATACGTACCGTATCGAAGTGAAATAAAAGCTATTGGATTTATAATAATGTGATCTGTTTTTGTAAAGGGTAACAATTAACTTATTTCATCGTTCCCAAGCTCATTACTCCTTACAGGCGGTGCCGGTGGACCGACCACTTGACAAAGATGGCGGGTGGTGGATGGATATGGACTGCGCAGGACCTGGATGGTTTTGGCGCTCTTTAGGGGGAAGCTTACGTTCAGCAGTGGAACGTTACGAAACCGATTAGTGGCAATTGGCTGAAGATACTCCTTAATATGCCTCTCACGTTACGCTAAAACGACACATGTCTACAGTACTTTAGGTAAAAGAAATTTAATGTATCTACAATTTCTACAAAATATCGTGAGACAGACTGAAGGAAATTGAATAACTGCAAATTAGATTGTATCCTAAAGAGAAATAGTTTTCTTTATGTTAAAAAATTTTAACAAAAAATAAAACCGACTCCAAAAAATAAAAAATTGCACTAAAAAGTAAAAAATAATTGCGTGTTTAGTTTGTTCAATTTACTTGCAATTACCCTGTATTATACTCAATCTTATTACGCACGGCCGTACGTAAGGTGGCCCGCTAATTATACCTACAGCGCGGGACGGGAAATTCCATCAGTGTAGATTGATGATAGATAGACTCTTTATTGCACACGGAAACATCAAATACACGAAAAGTCTTACATTTGTTGTGTACAATGGCGGCCTTATCGCTTAAAGCGATATCTTCCAGGCAACAGTGGAAGACGGACAAACAAATCCCATCAAAAACAATACTTGTCAAAAAAAACCAAGTCTCGCAACTCAGTTGTTCTGCGGTAAAAAGTTGTGAGATCCATGTAATACCAAGTCGGTTATTAATTTATTCAGTCTCTACTTAAGCGACTTTCTGTCTTAATACGTCCAGTCTCTAAGACCACGATCGTGGTCCATAACATTCTTTAATGTTTTATATAAATATATTGAGACTTGGCCATCGCACTAAATAATTGAATTTACATGTGTTTTCAGGCGATTGAATTTACACGTGTTTTCAGGCGTGTTTTCAATAGATGGCGCGAGCAGTCTCGAAAATGTTGTGGATGCGATATTGATCGATTTCGTCATCTTTGGTGTGGTTGTTTAAAAAGTAAAAAGTCAATTGACACGACACGAACTGTCAGGGAGACAGCCGGTCGCGTTGGCATTTTGGAGATTGATTTTTTGAGAGGAAGGCCAAGTTCATGATGGGGCGAAGCCCCAGGGCTGGGAAAAATCTTTAATCATCGGCCCTCATTTCAATAGAAATGAATCATTATCATATTTAAAAATTTGGTAAGTTCATTTCTGAGAATTTCGTTCGTTTATTTTTTGGTTAGATTCCGCTATCATGGCCATGTGTCTTCCAGGGTCAGGAGAGGGAATTTGCAGGATGTCTTTGGCTGAAATATCAACAATGGACTCATAAGTTGAAGAATCAAAAGACGCCTGCATGTAAGTTAGCCACTTTCTAAATTTCCAACTTGGTATCTGAAAAGGTATATTTGTAATTCGTATATTCATCCACATGGTTTGTTGTTTCAGAATGGGATATTATTGTTTATAGTTATATATATATATTCATAGTGGTGGTCGTGTTCATTTCTATAACATTTGATCTCATTGATCTTTTGTGAAGTAAAGAAGAGCTTATTCATAAACGCATCCTATCCACATGGGTGTGAAAGGCCATGTTCCACCTGGAATGCTGATAGGCTGAAGAAAAGTACCAGTGCCTCATTCCGATCAGGGGACGCTCGGCCCGTTGAAGCCAGAGGCTCAGCTCGCCGAGCCGCCACTGTTCGGGATAGTCTGGGCAGGTAATTAAATGGCCTTATAAGGATTTCACCAGGTCAGTGTTCCTCGCCAGTTTAATTTTGCAAGTTCATTGTAGGTTTTTTTTCTATTTCACAATTTGGGATTGGTTTAATCACAAACGCGAACTCGTATAGCGACCCTGAGTTTAAGGGGTTTTTTTGCATAACATCTATTAAGACTTTAAATTGGTACTGGTTCTCCGCTAAAGATTACGTTGTCATGACATGCTAATATGTATTAAGAGTAATCTAATTCTTAAGAAACATCCACGATTCTGTGTAAGTTATGTACCATAGAAGTTAAGAGTAAATAAGTATTTGTAACTCTTAGCACTTACATTATAAAAGAAAAATATTGGATATTTATTTTGAATAAACAGATTTGGCTTTGAGACAACTTTAATCTTTTTATTTCCTCAAGTTAACTAGTTTTCAACTTCATCAAATGATACTTTCTGAATGCAAATGCTTGACTTATTGCTGAAAATACCAAAATCGCTATAGGTATGCATACAATAATTTAGGAGTTCCCTCAATCCCTTAAGAATTCCATCATCAGAACTGGATTTTGATAAAAATGGGACCAATCTGGAAGTATTAAAAAAAATACAGCCGAATTGATAACCTCCTCCTTTTTTTAAAGTCGGTTAAAAAGGAGGCAAACCAGCAGTTACCTGATGGAAAGTAATCATCGCCGCCCATGGACACCCCCGCAAAACCAAAGTAATCGCAGATGCGTTGACGGCCTTGAGGAAGCAGTTGGATCTTAAGGAGGGAGTAGGAATTGGGAGGGGGGAGGGGTGAGATGATGGGCCTCCGGTACTTTCACTTACCGGACGAAACACAACAGCAACGAGTGCCATTGTTTCACGCCGATATTCTGTGAGAGGGTGGTATTACGCCGGGCGAGCCGGCCCATTTCGTGCTGCAACGCAGCGTGGCTCTACCACTCAGACAGTGTCACCCATTTAGCACCACCCAGGGGTCACGTGTAGGGTCTCAAGGATAAACCTACGGACGCGAGTAGCTTTACCCCCAAAACTTAATGTAAAATAAACGCATCAGCTCATAAGTCACTGTAGCATTCATTTTGATCAGAGAAGTCGACACATTTCTCATAATAAAATTATGTGAAGAGTCAAAAAGCTTACATAGTTTTTTATTATTTTGAATTATTTATTCACAATACTATAATTATATAGTTACAAGATAAAATTTTACTAGAAAAAAATAACCAGCCTCAGGAAGTTCGAGTGGGAACCGAACCCACGATCTTTGGATAACCGGTCTAATGCTCTGACCGCTGAGCTACCGAGGCTGGTTGATTTTATATACATCTATTTCCACAGATGCCAGACATAATGTCGTAAATCATAAAATAAGTACAATTACTATTCATAAATATACATTATCTACAATCGAAATGAAATTATTTTGTATTATTGAACAACCAAAACCTTAACGATTTCTTTGCGTAAAATTTGCTATCTTCATACGATGGCTTAGAGCACACATGTTCTAATAACTACTAATTGACGTGCTCTACCGTTTGCACTTACCCACGTTTCGATATTCCATCTCTTTCTATCAAAAACCCAGTGTCACAGTTGTATCAAGTGTGCTTCAGTTATGTCCAAGAATACTAACCCCGCCCCATTTAGTGCATTCGTGCATTCGAATTACTAAACTTGAGGGTTCAAATATACTAAGTGAGGGGGGTTAGCTAGGAATTCAGCTCATTTTGTTATAAATTTGACGTATTTTCGTTATGAAATTTACCTATTTGTAGAACCAAAAAATAAGTCTTATGAATAAACGTAATTTGAATTAGATATTATCATAAACTGTTTTTGTATTATCATGCTTTAACTTTAAAATGCTCTCCTGAAAAATCAACTTTTTGTAATTAGAGCAAGACGTGTGCTCTTAACCATCGTATAATCGCCAGCTCATGTGCCCACTGCAAGGACACGAGCCTTCCCTATGGATGGATAGGGAGAACGGGCCATAAATCACCACGCGGGCCCAGTGCGGATTGGTGGTTGTTAACGACTGTTAATGGAGCCGGGACCAACCGCTTTACGTGCCTTCCGAAGCACGGAGGAGCGCTAGATGATGAATTTTTGGTCACCCATCCGATGACCGGCCTTTGCGAAAGTTGCTTAACCTTGCGCAGACCAGGCGCGTTAACCACTGCGCCATCGAGCTCCTCATAAGCCATCGTATATGTAAAGTATTTTCCTAACGCGCACTCTTTGTTTCCACATTGCAAACATAAATCTTTAGATTCTATAGCACTTTAGAGGTACAGTATGTCTTACGACGTTTCTTGAAGAAATTTTTGAACCATTATTTGTGATAAAAGCCACAAGATAAGGAGGCTGTAGAAGGTAAGCTTCATACAATCGTTTTTTTTTTGGAGAGAGATTGCTGATTGCCTCAAACGGCATTTTCAGCTTCACCGGGCTTGTTTGGGGGCGGCGAGGAACGTAAAGGGTCCCTCAAGCCGTGTGAAACGAATCAACTTCAGAGGTTTTCTAGAGGGAACGGCATCGCGCACTAGTGCGCGTCCCCGTGCCCTACTAGATTCTCCGAAGGGTTCGGATCGGATCGGGGAGCGGAACCACCCGAGGGCGCCTCTAAAGGCTCGGACCTCGGCTCGGGTAGACCGGGCCGTGGAGGAGAGAAGCGCCCAGGTACATGTCTGTAACTGGTATAGAGCGCGTGTGAACCGGTTCTTCGTACCCTTGTTCTACGAGTACAGTGTCTTGGACCTAAGCTAGTGTGCATGTTTAGTGTATTCTGTAAATGTGTAGTGACTTTTAGAGGATCGGGCGGGTTCATACAATCGTGCTCGAGCGACGCACACACAGACAACCTCTGACAGTCACGGAATTTCGAACCAGCTGCGCTCGGAGTAGGGTTGCCAACTTTTATTAGAAGATAGATATATGTGATTTCAAAGGAGATAAATAAAGAGTACGGACTTACAAAAAAGAGTATAATTTATTTTATATTTTTAAAAAGGTATTTTTTTTGTACATTTTGCAGCACATAACAATTTTTCGTAGTTTTTAAAAAAATTACATGAGTCCAAACATTCTAACTCTAAATTTATATGGATCAAGAGCTCTTTTGGACTTTTTTGGTTCTGATAATGAGTTTGCATAATATTACATGAAAACATTGTGTAAAAAAGAGTATTTTAGCATATACTCTATTGGTGTTATAGATTATAGAGTACGCCTACATGATATAGAGTACAATACTCTATTTTACAGTACGGTTGGCAACCCTAGCTCGGACTGTTCCGAGATCAATCCAAGATGATGCAAACCGATGCAAGGGGTATATGTGTGAGTTGCTCCAGCGCGGTATGTATTAAGGCGACACACTGAAAATATGCACCAACTTTCGTCGAATAGTTTAAGACTATTATATGACTAATGAATCTGAAATGTTGATATACGTAAATTCGAGATATTCCACGAAGCACACCTAAACGAAGCACACCCAGAAGAAGCACACCTAAAGTATTCCACGAAGCACACCCATAGGTGCGCTTCAAATAAAATTTTAAAATAATTAATTTTATATTCCACGAAGCACACCTACGAATGTCGACAGAAGAAATGTCTTTATCTTCAATTTGCTAGTTTAAATACACGATTAAATAATTTTGACACGATCATAATTATTATCGAAAATACCACAAAAATTAACTATTGTTGAATTTACAACAAAACTTAATCTGTGTATATCCTTGGAAACCACTCAAATACATTGATAACATCAATATTCTTAATTTCATTGCTGCATATTTTGATAGCTAAAACCAATACATAAAAAATAAAAAATTACATTGTGTTAATTTGCGGTCTCAATTTTCGCAGTATTTTCGACCTTATGACAATCCAGGTAAGGTTCAGCCTTTTTGAATGTTCACAAAGCGAGGTGTCGTCTTAAGCTTACCTTCTGGGTCTCCTTATTTTGTGTAAAAGCTCGCGTACACGATCTTATACTTACATAAAAACATGCAGCTGCGTACATACTTTATGGGGTAAAGAGACTATATTCACAGCCCCTTACAAAAATTATTACTGAGTTTGAGACTAGTAGAGTTGATTAAAAAGATAACTTTTGAACTTTCAAAAATACTAGAAATGTTCAAATAATTTTTAACGCAAATTTTGTTCGCAACAAAATTTGCGTTAAAAATTATTTGAATGTTGTGTTGAATAATTTCGGCGGGCTGGTTAGAACCACGATAGCTCAATTGGAAGAGCACCTGACCCGGAATGTCAGAAGGGTGCAGGTTCAAATCCTGCTCGTGGAAATTTTTTCAACATTTGTGTTTTTGTAATTTGTTCGCAACAAAATTTGCGTTAAAAAATATTTGAACATTTTATAAATAGCTTGCTTACTTCTTAACTGATCTTTGATATTTGTAAAAATATTATGATCGGATGTTAATGACGGTAGTTGTTGACATTGAATAGGAGCTTTTGGCTTACAAAGTAAAAAGTGTTGAATAATTTCGGCGGGCTGGTTAGAACCACGATAGCTCAATTGGAAGAGCACCTGACCCGGAATGTCAGAAGGGTGCAGGTTCTTCAAATCCTGCTCGTGGAATTTTTTTCAACATTTGTGTATCTGATAACCATTTTCAATGGTAAAATACATAATTAAAACAAGAATTATAGAAATTAATAAAAATACATATTTTAACAAGAGCGTAGATTACCACAAGGCACTGTCAGAAAATTGCCTGCCCATCCCGATATTTCAACGGAAAACGTTTAACAAAGTTCAACGCTAATGTTCGCAGTGAAAATGTTGGCGAAAGTTTTTAAATTATTTGATGGTTCTCCAAGTTTATTGTTGGGGATGAGAAGTTTGGAAACAGCAAGGCTCGCTACGTAATTCGTTTGGGCTTTTCTTGACTTGTTACCTTCAATTATATTATCTATCACCATCATCATCCTAAGCCTATACTAGTCTTCTGCTGGACATAGGCCTCTCCAAGTGCACGCCACCGAGCACGATCCGCGGCTACTCTCATCCAGCTCTTGCCAGCCACCCTGCGAAGATCGTCGCTCCAGCTAGTCCGAGGGCGTCTTACAATAGGTTTGCCGATACGCGGTCTCCACTCGAGAACTCGTTTACCCCAACGGTTATTGGATCAGCAAGCTGTCGCAGTAAGCCGGCCATCTTAGTCACATAACCAAATATCTATAAGAAGATTCAATTCTGGTCCCATGTTGGTCTGAGTCGTGAAAAGAATGTATAGCTGATTATTTTCGCCTACGTGTCGTAAGAGACGACTAAGGAACCAGGGTTTCAAGATCTTATCTTATCTTATCTTAGTGGGGCCTGCTGAGGTTTCCCTCTTGCAGTAACACTTCGACCCATCGGCATCTTTTGTGCAACCCCGTCCTTTCACTCTTCTTCCTCTGTAAAGATGATATAAAGATGCCATAAGTTTGGCCACGTCCTTAAGGGCGAAGAGCCTGAAGTCCTCCGGTTTCGGATAGGCCGACCCCAGGAGTCCCATTCTTTTCCTAGCCAGAGAGTCACAGTCACACAGTAGGTGCTGCATTGACTCCGTTTCCTCTCCACATGCCCTACACAAGCTATTTGTTGATAGATGCATTCTGTGGAGCATCTGTTTAGTGGCATAGTGCCCTGTTAAGGCACCGATGGTTAGTCGGGCCTGCCTTCTACTGCCTCCGCATATGAACTTACTCCGTCCTAAGGCGTTTTCACCTAGGAAGGATTTGGAGTGTTTCAGGGTTTCAAGATACTGCACATCAGGCGATCGGCTAGCAACCCATTACTGATGTTATCTGGTATAGTATAGGTATATAGGTAGGTGTATAGGTGGTATAGTGGTATTATTTATAAGAGCCAATCCACAACTATTCCCTCGTTTAGAAGATGTTGTTAGCAGAAATCGACGAGACAATACAAGAATATGCATGCCTCTCTCAAAGACAGCTCTTATGAACAAAAGTATTTTATGTATGGCACCAAGAATCTATAATAAGATCACTTTGACATTTAAAACATTAGATTACAATCAATTTAAAATTAAGGTTAAGAATATGGTAATTGAAAAATGCTATTATACACTAGCGGACTTTTTAAATGACATATTTTGAATTTTTAACTAGGGATTGACTTACATTGTTAAATTTTACTATTTGACTTGATATAATGTTAATTTTAATTATAATAAGTGCCTAACTAATTCTAATCTCATTTGTGTTTATTGATTTTTTATTTTATTTAGGTTCATTCGATTTTATAATTTGTACACCGCAAAAGTACGACATGTTGAAACTATAAATTTAACCTGACACCTATGTACACATGGCTCGAACAAATAAAGTATCTTTATCTTTACCTTTATCTATCTCGGAAGCCTACATTGGTTATGCTAAATAAGGCGTCGGGTCACTAATGGGAAGTATACTTAAAATTAGTGATTTCGGTGCTATATCTACCCCTTGGCATGAGAGTATGTATGTAAGTTCAATTAAGACTAGGAAGACAACTTGACAGTTGCTAAAAAGTTTATCTATTGACTTACCAGTCAACTAGGTACCCAATCCCACACTTTAACCCATACACAATAAAGTCGAGAATGGCAAACACTCACGCGTAAGGAACCACTCGTCGTCACAAATATTGCTGATTACATGCAAGTGACCTTTGATGCTCTCCTCGTTGAAGTGGCTATCGGTCACGTCCCGGCACTCTGAGTTCCAGTCTACGGCGCAGTTGGTCAGCTGCCTCACTGCTCTGTACAAGAATTATGGCTTATAATGAACAATCACCAGCTCATTTTTATGTCGCCACTGCTGGGGCAGGAGCGATCACTATGGATGGATAGAGAGAACAGGGCACGAACCACCAAGCGTGCCCAGTGCGGATTGGTAGTTGTTAACGACTGTTAATGCAGCCGAGACCAACGACTTTACGCGCCTTTCAAAGCACGGAAAAGCTCGATGCACCACTGCACAGCTACGACACCACAATGCACATGAAGCCTTAAGGCTGCTATTCCACCAGAGCTGTTCAAGGTAGCTAAACGGTGCGCGAAAAAAATATCTAACAATAGAATTACTGCATCTTACACCGCAAGGAAAAGGAATCAATCTTATAGGTGGATTTTTTCCTCGCAAACCGCTTAGCTACTTCGCTCAGCAACTCTGGTGGAAAAGCAGTCGTCTAGCTAAAGTGGACCGGCATTACGTCTGTCGAGCAACTGTTCCGTTACTTACACCAATGACAAAAGGGAATAATCGCAAAACTGAATGGGCACAAGACGAAGAAGACATAAAGAACTTACTTGCACCAATCACCTACTTTCGCTGGCATCGGTGGTGCATTCCTACTAGAGTTGTACTGCATCGCCGCTTCCATGTTACAGTTCAGGGCGTATCTGGTGAAGTCCTCGCAATTGATGTTCTTCCCCGCCAATACGTTCTCCTTGTCTTTGCTAAGGGGGTTGACGGGCTCGAACTCCAAGTCGGCGGGCGGCACAGCACGCCTGTTCGGCTGGTCATAGTCATACACTGAAAGATCACTCATACGTTACTTTGGAACAACTCCATACCTTTTGTTTGTTTTGAGATAGTTTACTGATAGCCATTGGACATTTTCAGCGTCTCCGGTTTTTTTTGGGCGGCGAGAAACGCAGCATCAGTCACCCTCACCCAGCCGGCCCACAAGTTGCCTAACACCTCATTTGAAGGACCCTATGTCAAAGAAAGAAGGGAAAACGTGTGCTGATAGACTATTTCATCTTTTGGAAGTACGACAAATAAACGGAATCACCAATTTCTTTGTGCGTGATGGCATGTTCGAGACAGTACAGTGATGACGGTGACTCAGCACGAGTACTTCTATGGAGGAAGGGAAAGGGTGGTTGGGTAAGGTCAAAGAGTTCTTCAGAGCACTCGCCATGATCGCAGCAGAAAACGCTTTCATTTTGTCACAGAGATGGTAAGCACCGAATTTCATCCCATACAATGTAATCCTTGAGCTATCTTATCAACGAACCATCCATACATATGACTGTAACTTCGACTCTTTTGTCAACAGTAATAAAGTTAAGACTTACGAGCCGCATTTATATAACTGGAACTTGATTGGAAAGTGATTGCCAACAACAGGATCTGCTGTATCATTTCATCAGCTTTTCCGTTTGATTAGCATTTCTGAGCGCGATCTATTATTATTTTCTAATTGAAATTGTTCGGTCTGCGAAATTGCCTGTTGTCAAAGTTTGTGTCAGTTTTCGGTGTTTACGACACAGACGTTGATATCGAAACTTTTTTCAAGAATATTTTCCTCTATAGCTTGCTTTTAGTCTTTGGGTGTTTCTGCTTTTTAAAAATCTTTTTACTATTTTATAAATAAGGTTTTACTATGTACTCGTAGAGCCACCCGGCCGCTGGATGCGAGCAACGTCCAACCGGTCGTTGTGGAGATCCTTAAGAGGCATATGTCCAGCAGTGGGCGTCTTTTGGCTGACATGATCTACACTAATATTGACTACACTAAATTTGACGACCTCCTTGGTCGAGTGGCTTGCACACCGTTTTTCATGGTGTCGCCATCTCTGAGGTCCCGGGTTCGATCCCCGGTCGGATCAATTTAGAAATACCTGTTTTTCTAAATTGTTTCGGGTCTGGGTGTTTTCTATGTATAATAAGTATGTATTTAAGTATGTTAAGTATGTTTATTCGTTGTCTAGTTAACCATATAACAAGTTTCTTAAGGAAGCTTTTCTTGGGGTGGCCTGGCTTTAATTGGTGTGAGTGTGGGAAACATTTATTTATTTATTTATTTATTTATTTATTTATTTATTTAATATTATAAAGAGGAAAGCTTTGTATTTTTGTATGTATGTTTGCAACGAATAAACTCAAAAATTACTGGACCGATTTAAAAATTGTTTCACCATTAGCTAATGTGGCAATGGCTATATTAAAAAAAGAAGGAAAAAAGAAATACGGTACGAAGGCCGCCAGGTCAGCTAGTATACAATAAACACAGTATATCGATGGTTATAGTTTTGGAACAAGAACCAAAGCAGCACTTTTTTAGCAAATACACGACACACACACACAACTTTGCTGGGTCAAGGCCTCCATCATTGAATTAATAATCGAATGGTGAATAAAAGTCGCGATCGGCACTGAGATCTTGGTTGCCTTGTTAGGACCTTCTGTACCGGCAGCTAGAGATAAGATAGCCAGTGTATCAGTGCAACTTGCGGGTAGGTAAGGTGCGGACGGCTAATGAAGCAGGATTCTGCTCCACTATAGCTGTTTTCGCGACTGCTGCTTTTGCGTCATTCAAGAGTCATTTGCCTAGCTATCTATAAAAAAGGGCTATCTGGCTCTTACACTTAATGAGTAGGGAGCATTGCTGCATTAAATTCATCTTCATCATCAACTCATTCTATGACCCCACGGCAGGGGCAGGAGCCTTCCCTATGGATGGATAGGGAGAACGGGCCTCCTCAAGATCCAACTCCTTCCTTAAGGCCAGCAGCGCATCTGCGATTACTTTGGTTTTGCGGGTGTCCATGGGCGGCGGTGATTACTTTCCATCAGGTGACCCGCCTGCTCGTTTGCTTCCTTTTAACATTTAAAAAAAAACACCAGCTCGTTTTATATTATCTGGGGCACGAACCTTCCCTATGGATCGGAACAGCACAGAGAGAACGAGCCATATACCACCACGCGGGCTCAGTGCGGATTGGTGGTTGCTAACGACTGCTAATGCAGCCGGGACCAATGACTTTACGTGCCTTCCGAAGCACGGAGGAGTTCGAGATGATACATTTTTGGTCACCCATCCGATGACCGGCCTTTGCGAAAATTGCTTAACTTCAGCACTCGCTGACCGGGTGCGCTGACCACTGCGCCATCGAGCTTCTACATCACACATAGGTACATTGAGCACTAAATTACCATCACTAAAAGGCCTAAATGATGCTACTCTCATGTCTGGCGTTTACGGAAGACCAGTGGCGTGGTGTGTTAACATTATGATTAGCATTCCATGACCGATTTGTGCCGAGTAAAAGCCATTTCATTGGTATTTTTTTAAATAGCATTGAAATTTTTGTAAATGGCATTGAATAAATGATTTTCTATTCTATTCTTTTTTGTTCTATTCACTTTTATAACTGAACTAAAGGTTTAGAAGTAGTGTAGGTACTGGCCGATGACGTAGCATAATAATTTGCAGACTCATTTAGTCATCATGTCTCCAATGAGATTGGTTTGCATAATGCTTCGCAGACAATCAGAACCAAATCGGTATCACTAATGTCGTGCCGTGTCCAAATGTGATGTACTGTTATGTGATGTAGGTACCTACCGTTTGATGAGATCGGGTTATCCAATGAATTGAACGAGATATTGTGGTTAGATGTAATATAAGATTCTATTACGACTGTCTTAAAGTGAGTTATTGTTTACCACATTCGCATCAATTATCCCGGCTGTGATTTGCGAATATCGGTTTAGATATCTGTATTTCATTCGTTACGATGAATAAGGAGCTCAATGGCGCTGCGCTTGGTTTACAATCGTGAATGTTAAGCTACTTTTGCAATGTCGACTCGCGTGATGGGTGACAAAATTTTGCTAAGTTGAGCTCTTGCGTATGCCCCGCTGATGACAGACTACAACGGCAATAGTTAAAGTACAGATAAAGTAAAAAAAGAGAAAAACTGAAAAGAAAAAAACAAGCTCGGACTCAAGGATTTATTTGAAATTACGAGTATATAATTGTTTTTTGTATAGCTGTTTTAGCAGTCGGGTTTTTTGTTTTATTTTAATAATTTGGTTTATTTTATGCTTTTTAGTTTTTTAAAATAAATAACTAAGCATTTCAAAACCTTTATAAAATAATAATATTAAAACGCCCTACTCTTTTAAATAGCAAAGTCATAGCGCATACACCAATTGTCAATAATTTGATTAAGTATGGCGTAAAAACGAAACTCTTAACATCTAGTACTTTTGACTGACAAGTTCTTTGAGTTTTTTAAACATGAGAATACTCGTAAAATCTGCTAATATTCCCGAAAACAAAACACCATAAAACATTGTTGTGAATGAAAATTATTAACTACATCTACGTCCATAGAAAAATTGGCGATATTCTTTAAATTCCGTAGACGTTGTAAATCGTTTAAAAAATGTTGATCATGTGGTTTTTTTATTTTTTATTTTTATAAATAAATAAATAAAATAAATTTTATTTATTTCAGGCTGTTGCCCATAATATTGTTAGTATACAAATGACTTAAAAACTATGTTAGTAACTACAAAAATTAATTTAGATATCTGCCGCTCTCTGGGGCTCAGAATTAATTTAACTAATTTTATAGCCTATGTCACTTTACAGTCAAAACAAATCTAACGATACCTCATAATTATGTTAAAGTCCACCATGCCGTTTGGGCTGTAGGGCGTGCCAAAGAAAGAAAAACATACATACATACATACATACATACATACATACATACATACATACATACATACATACATACATACATACATACATACATACATACATACATACATACATACATACATACATACATACATACATACATACATACATACATACATACATACATACATACATACATACATACATACATACATACATACATACATACATACATACATACATACATACATACATACATACATACATACATACATACATACATACATACATACATACATACATACATACATACATACATAAGCCGGGTATAAAGAAAAAAGAGGACTTTTGCGAAACGGTGGGAAAAACACAGGAACGGTGGAAAAATACCTTTATTCTGAGATTCAAGAGCCCAGTACGTATGTACGTACGTAAAAGCTAGGCACCGGACTCTTGAATCTCGGATCAAACGTTCCAACCGACAGAATAAAATATATGTATAAATGTTTGTTGCATAAAGCTGTGTTAGGAAATACAAATAAAACTAAAAATTCTCACAGTAGAGCACCAACGAGAAATGAGGAATGATTTCTTCAAGTTTTCTATAGAGATAAGCACTTTTATTCACACACAACTCACAAACGCCAGTGTGTGATCACAGGAGCCCGGAGCAAGCTCATTATCATCAGGAACCTATTAAAGACAGACAATATTTTCAATAAGTTTTCTCTATAGGAGCTAGATATCAAACGAGCTAGGATTCGCGCAGAGACGGATTTGGGAGCTCACTTAAACCTATTGTTTGATTGTAAATTTTACATTTACTAATGTTATCAAGTCTATAATTTATCTATGTATAATGTTATTATTATTATTTTATTTTGTTAATAAATTTTCATCATTAATATTAAGGTAATCAATTTTTTTGCGTTTAATAATTTTATACCTAATTTAAAATCTCAATCCAATTTTGTAATGGAATGCTTTTTTAATGAATAACTTGAAGTTTAAACTTAAGATTGCATTAAGGGGGTGCAGCGCGGAATTTGGAAATTTACGTGTTTTTAAGTCACTGGTGCTAGGCGCTGAATAGGTCTTATACATTAAAAGGACTAGTGTAGGTTAGCTTGATCCTTTCACAAGGTCTGCAGAAAACTGCAGAAACAATACGTAAAATAATGATATCTAAAAACTTATTTCTTCAGAAACTTTTTAAATATAGCACAAATGAAACAATGATCCGACATCAAAATGTTTGTATTGATATTCCGCAGGCCACTGTTGTCTTATTTTTCAATTAAAAAACATGAATATGAAAATATTAAGACTTTTCTTATTTTTTATCCAAACGCCTATGATTATATGAAAGTTAACATTGCTGTAATTAAATCACCAGCCTACTCTGTACAGATATTAGTGTGCGAGCGTATTCGTAGTCGTGCGCCGTTGTCACACCACTGCCACGCGCCGCTCGCTCGTTATCATAAAGAAACTTAAAACTCGCAGTTTTGCGTCTGCGCTGCACCCCCTTAAGATAGTGATATAATTTTGTAATAATTGTTAATTGAGCGAGCAGACAAGTTTTTTTCTTAAAGACCCTTACTCCCTCCCCGAGCATCTGGTTTTGAAGCCAAGCATTGTGCGCTTGTTTACCCGAATGTAATATTCCACCATCCTCCCGTTTTATGTGCACAGTGCACCACACTAGCCTTTTGTTCAGGACTTGCCAGGCTCGCCCCACTGGGATTTGATACTCAATTTAGTGCGGAGTCTGATTTAAAGCCGTGAACTTTGTTTTAATGTATGTGCACAGTCTAAATTATGTCGAGAACTGACGCAGATAGCGGCTAACAGAAAGTTTGGGTGTTTGAGTTAGTTGTTTGAGGAAAAGTAGACTACTTTTATAAGCGGTTTTACCATTCCAAAAAAAGCTTATAGAGACGTCTGTAAAGATCTGTAAGTCAATCATTTACGAAAGACTTTCAGACAATAATCGGGGAACAGTAAACTTATTTGATTTGCTTGACAAATGAAAGGCAAAAGCTTATTTTTAAATAAGGGTGGTCTT
Source organism: Eudonia mercurella (assembly GCA_963082485.1). NCBI lineage: Eukaryota > Metazoa > Arthropoda > Insecta > Lepidoptera > Crambidae > Eudonia > Eudonia mercurella. The sequence continues at coordinate 4,463,111 of OY720046.1, read as the reverse complement.
TAAATACATATATAATACATATAAAATACGATTACACTTGAGCTCTAAAGTTTACGCGAACACTACACATAAAGGGTCTTACAAATAAACAAAGAATAAACTCGAAGTAGTTGTTCCGTGTTTTGTCTCTTTTACTCTAATTTGAAATGACGTTTACATAACAGGAACAAAACACGGAATAACAATGAGGAAGATGTAAATGATAACTAATCGCGATTGCTTAGTCTTAAAAAAACGCGTAATGAATTGTGATAACAACTACGTAAAAATCAAGACGATATCATAAAAATTGAATTTTTTATGAATTAATCAATTTGGGAGCACCGAAACTGCCTACCCGCGCCCGCGTGATCTCTGTGACGTCACATCGCCGGTCGCTGCCTGCCCCGCCCGCCGCGCCGCTCGGCCGCCCCGCATACGACGCGATGGTTTTTCTTTTAAGTAATTCACTTTGGCTACCTACTTTCATGCGTTTGTTTTCTATCTATAAGTACCTAGTAGGTAATAGTGCTACCTGTAGTCTAAATGGAGCCAGGATTTTCACGTGGACAATCAAATAATTTGCCGTAAGTTGACCTTGCGGAATATTTCACAAATCATGCGAAGTGATATAGATATATAGTATAGTAGATACCTATTTAAGTACCTACCCTCTAAGCAGTGAGTGTGGGTGTGGTACGATATTATGCATAAAGTACTTAATTATAGTAAAAGTAGTTTGTTTTTAAGTCACTACTATGAAATTCATTATTTCGTTGTGAGTTGTGGCTGAGGTGTGCGTATTTAAAGGCCTTTTTTTAGCTTCCCAGTTGGTAACCAGATTGCGAGCTTATTGTTTGCGACACTATTGTTGTAGGTACTTAATACAAACAATATGCGCGGAAAGAATAGTTTTCGTCTAGGTACTAGTGCTGTCCATTTTTGCAATCTCTTATCAATAAAAATGAGTTTCGTTCTATAATGTGTTAAAACAATAAGCTAAAAGAAGACGTCATGTTTTAATAGTTGTAGTTGGGTGTAAGTCAGTAAAGGCAAGAATTACACCCAAGCATAAGGTCAGAACCACGCCATATCACTGTAAATTTGTTTGTGATGAAATAGCTTGAAAAATTTTAAGTCTGGATTTTAAAGGTTGTGCGGCAAGTAGAGGAAGATGTAAACATACTATGGCATTGGTCATGTGGTTACATAGACGTGAGTGAGGAGCCTGCTTGCACAGAAATTACATGTTATTGGATGAAACCAAAACTGTCGCAAGTTGGGTCTCAGTTGAAATTTATAAAAGCCAAAGATATGGGCAACCGGAGAAATCCCCTCAGATTATGACTTACTTTCACCCAACTGAAGATATACAAAAAGTATCAATGTATTATCTCCTTGAGATAATTTTCGGTGTCCGATTCAATCTGCAATAAGTTTTTGTTGTAAATCGCTTAATTTAAGAATGGGTGGATTTTGGGTTAAAATTTATATTTTATCAATATTTTTTTCTGTGAGGATCTGAGGACTTTTATAAAAAGTTCACCTCTGAATAGCATAGGCTTGCTAGTCGTACTTGCAGTTTGATACTATGCATTTCCTGTTTTTTTTATATTGGGTGGCGCAAATGTCACGACGGGGTTAAAATTGGTTACAACTTTTAATTTTTTTAAATTCATCTTAATTATTATGAGATAATAAAAAAACACTCATGGAGATATTTTTGAGTTAGGTTTTAAAAATTACATCACGTAAATGACCACCATTTTCAGCCTCACAAAGGCGGGCTCTATCGAGAGCACTTCTCATTACTTTCCTCAGAACATGAGGAGTTAGCAACTGCATTTTAGCTCGGATGTTGACCTTCAGCTTGATTATCCTGGGTTTATTAATGAACACCTTGTCTTTTAAATAACCCCAGAGAAAATAATCTGGTGCTGTTAAATTTGGGGAACGAGCGGGACAGTAAAATGTTGAAAATAACGAGATGCATTAAATAATGAGAAAACTTTATCGATAAAATGTCACTACACTATCTTCTACACAAACACAACGCATCTATCATCAACACATTTTGTAATACTAACCTACATTTCACAATAAAGTATACTATTACTATCAAAGCAGTCGGAAAGGTAGATCTTGTTAAATTATAATAATCATTTATTTCAAGATTACATTCTGTTAAAATAACATATCAAATTATAAATGTCAAATATACAAAATCTGTGAAAAACTTCGTCAAATTACTTGAACTTAATAGGCGAATACTGTAAGCAAGTACGAACGAGTATCTCATATCAATTATTTATTACACAAATAGTACCTAATATATAGTTACTTCTTACCTATAATGCAAAAATGTATAGACATAATTAGTACCTACTCGCATTAAAATGATCTTCGCAACAATGTCTACTTGTTTTGGTAGATAACGTCTCCTCCCTTCTCATCAAGTTACACCACTTGTTTCTTAGTTTTTTGTCATTTGGAACATGAAAAAAGTACTTTTCCGGTGTGCTGATTGTTGTATTAGTACATAAAAGTACTATACAATATCTATACGGTATTTTTTTCCATATTTACCAAATATAAACGAAGATAATTAAAGTAACGCAAAAACAATGCTTCGGATACAGCGCGCGAACGAGCAAGGACCGGCGATGTGACGTCACGCGCTAAGCGGTCAAGCGCGCTCTGGATTTAAGAACTCCCAAGTTCAAAAAATTGTTAAAAATACAGTTTTAAAGATATCGTAAAAATTCTTTCACTATTATTATTAAGATTTTAAGTTTGATTTTTCTAGATAATAAAATAAAAACACTCATCTTCCTCATTAGGGGGACGTCTTGGCGGGAAAGTGAAGAGTCATGTCTGCGGTTTTGTTTTATTTTCTAAAATTTGTGCTATGTCGAATATTAATGTGAAATAATGGTGGATTATTAACCGTTAAGTGTTCGTGAGTGTGCATGATTGTTGGCAAATGAAACAAAACAGTGCAACGTCACTTTTCAAATTCTCCCAAGAAGTCCGCCCGAGGACTTAGTAAAGCCCCACATCTTTACTGAGATACTCGAGGGGTTGGGGGGTATATCATTTCTCATTTCTCATTTCTATTATCATTCATCATCATCATACAAGATGGAAATATTGTTTGTTTATTTATAACTTGTAAGGAAAATTACTTTGACACTGGCTAAATGTGCTAACCGCACGAAGCCATCAACTAAAGGAAAAAAAAAACAATTACGAGCTTCTTCTTTGTTTATTTGTAAGATGTCAAATAAACGCGATTGTGCATACCCTCGCGTCAGTTCTACACATGTATTATTATTTTAATCTATACTAATATTATAAAGCTGAAAAGTTTGTTTGCTTGTTTGTTTGTTTGTTTGTTTGGTTGAACGCGCTAATCTCAGGAACTACTGGTTCAAATTAAAAAAATATTTTTGTGTTGAATAGTTCATTTATTGAGAAAGGCTATAGGTTATTAAATCACGCTATGACTAATAGGAGTGGAGCAGCAATGAAAAATGTTGCAAAAACGGGAAAATTAGATTGTTCGCTAATTAACGCGGGTGAAACCGCGATGACCGGCTTTTGCGAAAGTTGCTTAACCTCAGCATTTGCAAATCGGGCGCGTTAACCACTGGCCATCGAGCTTTTCAGCTACTATGTTATGACAGACGTAGTGTAACGCGTAATGACCTAGAAATCCGCTCGCCGCGTCGCGTGTCGCAAGACGCTCGCGCTTGTGGATAATGCCTTAGAGTTTGGCTAGTCGAATATCCAAATACCTTATCTTGGCAGTTAATCTGACCGATTTAGTGGAGTTACGTTATGCGGAATGTGATTGCAACAGTAATGGCCGCTATAGTTTTTTTTTGTTTTTACGGATATATGGTTTTGTTTAAGGGGAACGTTCGGTTGCTGAATGGGAACATCCAGGATTGAATGTGAGAAATCGTGGTTCGATAAAGGTAAATTTATCTACATGAGCTGCCTATAAGAAGTAAGATAATTTTTTTATATTTAATCGAGATTTAAACAATATTTGTCGAATATTAACTTTGGTCTAAATTCTATCATAGACTGTAGGACTGTAGGACGTACAATGCTTTATCTAAAAATAGTGATCTTGATTTGAGCATGTTTTTGCTTAAACTCAAAAGTGTGTTTAGTAAAAATATATTTTTTTTTCTTACAGACATTTGTATTTTGCACTGTTTTAAGTTTTTCATATATTTTAGGTTATGGGTGCACCGTCCGTAAGTGACAAGTGTTATATATTTTATTTGAAATGTCTTCGTCCATATTTATTTGATGCCGCGCGGCTATACTAATTTTGTTTGGGGAATTTAAGGTGCTTAATGAAAAATAATAATTTAAATAACCGTCTGTTAAATCGAAAATGTGAGACGGACAATTTTGTCTAAACAATCACCAATGTCTAAAACATTGGTGATTGTTTAAACAAAATCAGAGGTACAATAATTTAGCTTTAGGTACTTTATGATATCAAATAGACGCCGCCACTCGTTTTCAAATTTTTGGCCAACTTTAAATAATATTATAGAAAAAACTATTGTGTGTTATGAATTTATGTATCGGACTAATTGTAAACACGTTCCCTTTGATACTAAATATATATATATATTTTTTTATTTAATACGATAGTGTTTTCAATTATATCAACTTAACCGTGACTGCATTTTTGTTTTTTTCGGTCGGCGCACCCTTTATATAAAAAGTAAGGGTATTTTATTATTCTGCATGCTGTGTTTTTCTTAATTCCAACTTAATTGTTTTTTTTTTAAATGACTGTGTAATGTTTTAAGCGTTGAAGAACCAAATTTTTTTTTAAAACCCACGGTTTGAATAGTCTCGCACAAGCATATTAGATTACTGACGAAGGTGAGAAGACTTTTATTAATATGTGATGTATAGCAGATTAAATAATAATGTATATTGAAAAGAATTTGAGCTTAATTAGAGGAATAGATAAAAAAGGATCCCCTGTTTTTTATCTAAAAATAAAACATTTTTATTTCTGCTAATGAAACAACAATTTTTAGGCATCTACTCGCATTTATTTTACCTTAGTATTATTTGATTTTATACTGACGTTTATATAATTTAAGTTTATATAACTTTTAATATTGGACCAACTTCCTAACTCGAAAAAAAAAGTCAGCTGTTCCATACAAAACATCAATATTCATTCGACCAAAATGTATGGAACAGCTGATTTTTTTTTCGAGTAAGGGAGTTGGTCTATTAGAAAGAGTTGTTCAGTTGTATCACGGGAGTCATCTCAGAAGGTTTGGATGGTGATAAAAAAAGTCGACCTGTATAATAACCAGTGATCGGAATAGGTAGAGCTATTTTGGTTCATTGACCGCAAACGTATATGTTAATATAGATATACCCCGGGATTTCGACTACAATACCGGGATTTTAAAAACAAAAAATAAATGAATGAAGGTAACAGAAAAATGTAATAGATCATGTAACGGATTCCACTGGTGATTGTTTCGGAAATGTCGCGTACTTCACTGTGGTTTCATCCTTATACCTCATTGTAAGCATCGCGCGATGTGTGGCTTCGTAAGAATTGTCAAGCTTTTAGTTAAGTAACTTCCAACTCAAATGAAATCCCGGGATTAATTTTGAAACTGCGGGACGTAGGGCATGTCCATATTATTACATCGTATTACATTTCGTATAAAAGTACCAAAAATAGCTCTACCTATTCCGATCTCTGATAATAACCGTTTACTGTGTCCGTAATGCACGCTGCAACTCCACGTTTACGCTTCTCATCGTACACGAACGCGAGTAACAATAATTACGAAAACAGAATGAATTTACTTTACTAATATTTCATCATCATCATCATCATCATCATCATCATCAGCATCTCAGCCAAAAGACGTCCTCACTCTGCAGCCCTGAACCACCGGTAGCTTGGGCCCTGCCCCGCTGCTGGTGGTACTCTAGGATTAGGTTTTTATAATGTTTTATTGCTATTATATTAAATTATTGTAAAAATCTAGTTCTAAGAAAGAAAATAAAGAAAGGAGATAATAATAATATATTTTAATTTTTTTACGAATATTTGTTTTTTTTTTTTAATTATTAAATTTTAGCCTTTGCCCAGGAGGGGGCCGAATCACCTTTAAAGGATATCTATACTAATATTATAAAGAGCATTTTGCAACGAATAAACTCAAAAACTACTGGAACGATTAAAAAAATTCTTTTACCATTAGAATGCTACATTAGCGCTGAGTAACATAGGCTATATTAAAAAAAACATACGAAGTCCGCCGGTCAGCTCGTCTATTATAAATCAGATTTAAGTGGTCAATGTTTTGAGCATAAAATCATTTCATCAAAATAAGTTTCATTGTTGTATTGTGGTTATATTTTATTTTCAGCAGTGATCATGACTAGGTAGGGTTGCCACCTTTTTTTTGTGCAAATAAAGTAAGTACATAGGTTATTAAAAGGTAGAACAAAAAAGTACAGTGTGTCAAAATAAAGTACAATTATTTATTTCGCTTAAATACATACTTCTCATTGCTTTTAGCAACTTTTAACAATAAATTATCACTGCTACATAGCTGCACAGCAACTTTTTTGTGTTGTATATGTAAAAAGAATCCCAGAGAATTAAAATATGTGAAATAAAGTATTTTCGCGTACTTTATTGTTCTCTTAAAGTATAGAGTACAATCACCCGAAATAACGTACAATACTTTATGATAAAGTACGGGTGGCAACCCTATTCATGATCGGTCATGGTCGGTCGGTCACAGGGAGACAAACGCATTAACATTAATTTGTGTATCGTATTGTGTCATATTAACTGACATATTGTTGTGTACAACAAAAATATAGTTTTTAGATTCAGAAAAAAATCGTCAACTTTTTTTAAAAGTTTTCATATAAAATGTTTAAATAATTTTTTAATGCAAATTTTGTTGCGCACAAATTACAAAAACACAAATGTTGAAAAAGTTTCCACGAGCAGGATTTGAACCTGCACCCTTCTGACATACCGGGTCAGGTGCTCTTCCAATTCAGCTATCGTGGTTCTAACCAGCCCGCCGAAATTATTCAACACTTTTTACTTTGAAAGCCAAAGGCGCCTATTCAATGTCAACAACTACCGTCACTAACCACGTTAGAACTTACTAGTTTTTGTAATAAATTTTTATATATATTTTTTCGCGATTTCCACGATCCGTTCCCAACCACTTTCGCCACATTAAACAGGGCCCAATTACACCCGTTACCGCCATCTGTGCTCGCTAATGAATTAACTTTGGACACCTAACGGGGACCCGTTTAAAAGTGTAACTCCAACTTTACCCCTGTACAAAGTTGGGTGTAAAAATTTAAACACATTCGCTAATTTGCTTAGGGGTTAACGGTGTAACTTCTTAACGGGGGTTTGTTTGTCTGCATTGGGGTGGAGTGGACAAGTTATTTTTATGGTGTAACTTATAATAACTCTGTGTTCTGAGATTTATATGACTTTGACTTTAGGCGAGCGCAAGTGATTTTTTATAACGGCGTCGTTAGGTGCTTTGAGAGGTTGATGTGGATTGTGAACAATAAATAAAACATGTGACTGTTTCAATGTTTCTAGAACGATAACTTTTACAATAATTTCGCTATAACATTTTTCTATGACAAGCGTTATTACTAACTTTACAAAACAAACAAATCTACCGGGTCCAATTGTAAATCTAATCCATTCTCGAATCCACTGAACACGCACAGAAAATTTCATTAAAATCGGTCAGCCGTTTAGAAGGACTTCAATAACATACACACGCACAGAAGATTTTTATATAATACAAAGATAAGATGATTAAAGTAATTAGCTTACATATCGTCCCACCAAAAGCCACCAACATTGAATTTAAGTCATCGCTACAATTGATAAGTGTTGGCTTAATCTTCACGCTTGCCAAATGCGGGTTGGTGATTGAAAACCCGGGTACTATCATCATCATCATCTCAGCCAAAAGATGTCCACTGCTGGACAAAGGCTTTCCCTACGGATCACCACAACGACCGGTTTTTCTGCTGCTAGCATTTAGCGGCTTCCTGTGACCTTCATCAAATTGGTTCACCTTGTTGGAGGCCTGTCCAAAAGAACAACAAAAAAAATCAGAAACACGTTGCTTGACCTACGAATTGAACCCAGGGCCACTGAATAACGGGCCTAGCGCGTTACCACTCACCCACTAAAGCATTTGATGTATATGTTTACATTGTTTTTTGGCTTTCTGTGACTGTTTAATAAATATTGCAGTCATTATCATCTTCATCATCAACTACTTTTTATGTCCCAACTGCTGGGGCACGAGCATTCCCAATGGATGGATAATGGGCCTAAACCACCACGTGGCACTGCTAGCGCAACCGAGACCAACGGCTTTTTGTGCCTTCTGAAGCACGAAGGAGCTCGAGATGATAAATTTTTGGTCACCCATCCGATGACCGGCCTTTGAAAAAGTTGCTCAGCACTCGCAGACCTGGCGCATCAACCACTGCGCTATCGAGCTCCTGAAAGAGAAAATTGTTGGTAATGTCATTATTTTCTTCATTCAAAACTTGAATTCTCATCCATGTTTAAAAATATAATTAACAATTGAACACGACAGCTCTCTCAAATGTATTAACAGCGAGTTCCGACATTGCAGACACTCAATTATTCCTGTTGTCAATTTGTGCTTCATTAATTACCATGATATTATTTTAAGTTAGCAGAGAGCATGCATCTGAAACGGTGCAGTGATAATAAATATAGATAATAATTTGGTTTCAGTTTCCTAACAAATATTATCAATAAATACTTTGTTGGTTTTATATGTATGTATGTTTATGTAATGTATGTGTTATGTAAGTATATGTACTATATATACATTATATATATGTGTCTTTTTATGTACTGTTATATGATTCTATTATATTCTACTGTATTTGCGCACTTCCCCTATCTCCTTCTTGGGTTCCTAAACCAAAGGTTGTCTGGAAGAGATCGCTTAAAGCGATAAGACCGCCTTTGCCCATGCTAGCTTTAAGATTATGTGTACTTGTTTTTTGTTTTTATTTGTGTGAGCAATAAAGTATTTATCTATCTCTATAGCTATCTATCTAAATACGATTATCAACGTGATGCATTAAAGTTTGAAATAAAGTGAAATGAGATGAAACAAGGCCTCCAACAAGAAGGACCGACGTTCTGGTAAAGGTCGCGGGAACCCGCTGGATGCGAGCAGCACAAAACCGGTCGTTGTGTGTCTGTCCAGCACTGGACGTCTTTTTGCTGAGATGATGATGATGATGATGATGATGATGACGAAGCTTTATTCAAGTAAACTTACTAATTAAGCACTTTTTATGAATCATCACAAGATATGTCGCCTACCACCCATTCAGGAAATTTTTGAGCTGTGCCGAAGAACGAACGCAAGAAACTGCACATATTTATATAGAAGTAACGACATTTACAAAATTATACGAGTACCTACGTCGTCACCAAATTATCCTATAACTTAGGAATGTTTTCGTTGGAGTGTTGATGGAATAAATACCTATATGGCTTCTGGCCTCATCATCTGGCAAATTCTCATCTTTACACATATGTACACATTTTCGTAATTGCTCAAACATACAAAATTTGGTTTTGTGTTTATGTTTGACGCTAATATAAACATGACTTATAATTGAAGAGGGAGGGGATGCAATTTTCCTTTTTATTGTTTTATATAAGCAATAAAAAATGTGGTGTTCAATTCACAAATGAAAATAACCAAAACTATGAGCAGATCATAAAGCTTGGCCCTCAAACCAAGTTAACTATTTGTTGTTGTACACAAATTGTAGTAACAACAAACTTTTTACAATTTCCTACGCGACATAACTTAAAGCTTTAACTAAGTTAGAAACCATCAATATAACACTCAATATAGATAATACTATACTACAACATACTTGTAACAAGAACTATACGCAAGCAAGGGTTATCGGTAACACTAAAGTTTGCTCAATTCCGTACAGAGCCAAGTCTCGAGACACAGCAGGCACTAATGAGCTATTGCAGCTTGTATCTTAAGACTTGGAGCGAGACATATATTCCTGTGTATACCTTGTCAATGTTTCGAAGTTTGCGACGTTCCTCGAATGTAGGGTGAGCAATATAAATGGTAAAATATTGAAAAAAAAGACAAAGTGTCGAAAAAATTCCACGAGCGGGATTCGAATCCGCACCCCATGACATACCGTGTCAGGTGCACTGCCAACTATGCCATCGTGGCTCGAGTCACGTGGCACGTTCATGGGGTGTGGGTTCGAATCCCGCTCGTGGAATTTTTTCAACACTTTCTCTTTTTTCAAATTGTAATTTGTTCGCAATAATATTTGCGTAAAATTATATGTAAATAATCAAAAATATGGAAAGATAAGATATCTTTTTATAACAACTATACGGTACAGTATTTAAACATGTTCAATTAGATCAGTTAATGACAGAAAATTGAAAAATATTAATTTTTTAGTTGATTCTTACATTAGGATACCTTATGTAAATTAATAATGCTTTACATAAACCGGGGCTAGAGACGACCCCGAGTTACATAAGACTCGCTCCTCTTCTCGCTTCTAAAAAGCTCTAAAATCTCGACGAGGGGAGGGGAGGTCTCACTCAATAACTTTTAATAAAATGTAACTCTTAATACAATGTAATAAGAGTCAAAACTAATCAAAGGGTGATCAGTGATCACGAGTGGCAAGCACTCAAGTGCACTTGTGGCAAACAGGGTGGTCCTGAAGAACTTTTTTTTTAAATATTAAAAGGAGGCAAATGAGCAGGCGGGTCACCTGATGGGAAGAAATCGCCGCCGCCCATGGACCAAACCAAAGTAATAGCAGATGCGTTACCGGCCTTGACGAAGAAGTTGGATCTTGAGGAGGGAGTAAGAATTGGGAGGGGGGAGGGGTGAGAGATGGGCCTCCGGTATTTTCACTCACTGGACGAAACACAACAACAACGAGTGCCATTGTTTCACGCCGATATTCTGTGAGAGGGTGGTATTACGCCGGGCGAGCAGGCCTATTTCGTGCTGCAACGCAGCGTGACTCTACCACTCAGACAGTGTCACTCATTTAGCACCACCCAGGGTTTACGTGTTGAGTCTCAAGGGTAAACCTACCGACGCAAGTAACTTTAACCCCCAAAAATGTTTTGTATGTCGCTCATATTCGACGAATACCAATTAATAATTATTACTGCAAATCTATTTTTTTTTAAATAAAACCTTTTTTTGTATTTAACTAATCAAATAAACGGTAAAAAAGTAAAGGCTCCCAGTTCACGACCGACTTTTTGTAGGACCGATAATCGGACCGATTTTTTCTCAAAGGTTTTTAGTACCTTTTTTTTGGCCCCGCAGATGGGGCACCCACCTGCTATAACTATATATGTATATTTCGATATTATATTAGAAGATGACGCGAGGGCCTCGCCTTCACAGCGATCAAAAGCGAGAGAGTTAGGCGGTCGGCCCCCTGGTCCGATGATCAGTGCCCGATTTTTTAGTCGGTGAAAATGAAACGTATGGAGTTCTATATTTAAATCTATATTTCAATGTCTGTATTTTAATGTTAAATCGGTACTAAAGTTCGCTTCGACGACGCTCGCCGCGCACCCCCGTGTGCCGCGCGCTCTCACCGCTCCGCACGTCTCTACGCTACGTCATCGTTTTCGTAAGGTACTCAAAGCGATATCTGATTAAGAATCGCTCTTTTGCGATTACGTAAGTTAGTGACTACTACAAGTAAAGTGTAGTAGGCAATAACGGAAGTTTTCGCCGGCGTTTTCAGCTGGTGGATACCTACCGGTGCTAACTATGTGATGTGATGTGATGTGATGTGATGTGAGAGATAATTGAGCGTGTTGATAGGGTCAGGAATCTGGGACTGACCATTGATGACCGCCTTAACTTCGAAAGTCATATCATCGAATGTGCTAGAAACTGTTTTTATCGTTTGAGAATTTTATATAAGTTAAGACCCTACTTAAGCGAAGAGCTCAGAACCAAACTTTGTGAGTCTTTGGTTTTATCCAAATTTAATTATTGTGATACAGTTTATGGACCATGCCTTCTGACCAGGTCAGTCAAGCTCATTCAGCGAGTGCAGAATGCATGTGCTCGTTTCTGCTATCATATACCACCTCGCTCTCATGTTACTCCCTTCCTCAACGCAGCAAATTGGCTGAAGATGGAGGCTCGCAGGAAGCTTCATCTTGCGACCTTGATGTTTGGTGTTGTCACCACGGGGAAGCCAGGGTATCTTTTCGAAAAGCTGGATTGGGCCCATGAACGCAGCAGGTATCCTAAGAGAATCATTACTCACATATTCTCTACTCCTAAACATCGTACTGTGGCTTTTCGTGGGTCATTCAGATTTGCTGCCTCTCGGTGCTGGAACGATCTCCCGCCGCCGATGCGTGACCTTAAAACAAAGCAAACGTTCAATAGAAAACTCAAAACGCATCTATTAAAGTTACAAATGGATGACTCTCAATTAATAACTAATTGATTTACCTGATCGTTACACACGTCTTGCTTGGCGCAGGTCTGAGATTGCGTCCCACCACCGTAGAGGCAAGCAACCCTTTTCCTCCTTCCCGTTTTTTTGCCTGACTTTCATAGCATCCCCACTAAGTCTGTGCCTCCATCCAACATATTCTTCTTTTGTTTAAAAAACAGTTCACATTTAAATATTTAACATATTTTGTTTTTTGATTTATTATTATTCTAAGTTATATCTAAGTTATTATATCTAAGTTATTTTTATAATATAGACATTTTGTTTGTCGGCGTCGCGGCGCGTCGTCTCCATCCGGCCCTGTCAGAATAACAGCGCTTCTACGGCACTCAGCCCATCTTTGAGTGTCGTGGAGGCATTATGCTGAGACAGGGTCCTTGTTGGCCTCACAATTTAATTTGCATAAGTTTATAGAATTAAGATCAAAATTTTGTTTAATATTATTTGTTTATTGTAATGTTTTTCTTACTAAAATTATGAATTTTTGTATTGTTTGGTTTTTTAAACTTTTATGTAAACTTTTGTTATGTTTTGTTATTTCTCGGTTTATGTTTATTTGTACTTTATTATTTTATCATGCTCTTCAGTTTTATTTTTATTTCGTTGTGAAGTCAATAAATATATTTTCTTTCTTTCTTTCTTTCTTTCAACTAAGCCAGTCGCGTCAAGCACGGACCCGGTGTGCTACCTAAGGCCCTTCAGGCCTTGGGGAAACCGGAGGACCTGAGCCCATTGAACCTAGGTCTGCCTAGGGGTTATATTAATATTATATTACTATTATTACTCGTTTAGAAAACCTAATCCTAGAGTACCACCAACAGCAGGGCAGGGCCCAAGCTACCGGTGGTCAGGGCTGCAGAGTGAGGAACCTTCTGACAATACGTGCCGTGTCTAGGAGTACTGCCTTTTGCATCTGACCCTTAACCCAACCTTTCAGCGAGAGCCTCTCTAGGTGTTGATCGAGGCTCTTCGCTATCAGACCGTTTGCCGAAACGACTATCGGTACAATAATGGTTGAATCCACATCCCACATGGCGGTAACCTCGTGAGCCAAGTCAAGGTACTTACTGAGCTTGTCCTTCTCGGCTTTCACAAGGTTCTCATCATGAGGTATGGTGATATCTACCAGTATTGCCCGGCGCTGGGATCGGTCGACCACCACGATATTAGGCTTATTGGCGACAATAGTCCTGTCCGTAATGATAGAGCGATCCCAGTAAAGCGTTGCATGACCATTTTCCAATACTGGCGCAGGTGCGTACTTATAGTACGGCACCTCCGATTCAACAAGGCCATATCCATATCATATATTATTATTATTATTATTAATTGTACTTTTTTTTAATCTTACAGGTAACCACTTGCCCTTCAATCTTTCCTAATGTTAAGTGATGATAAGGCCGACGAAGGTAGAAGCACACTTCACCCGGAATCCTCCACTACTGAGACACTGGCTCTCTTAAACGTGTTGGGTAATTGGAATCACCTTGCACAAAACGCTTCCAATTTCCCATTAGTTGAAGATTGCCTGTTGTAACGTGAATACTCGTTTATCCTTATCCTCACGTAACGCATTAACGATAAAAATAAATCAAATTAAAACGTAAATAAATGACTTAATACTGTCCCACTGCTTGCCAAAGCCCTTTGAAATTTCATCACTTTAAATAATTAGTATTGGCTTACCAGGTTTATAATAAGGAAATAATTTATTTGTATTACAAAATAAATAGTTGTAACGCAAATTTATTATTTGGTCAGCAGAATTATACAATCGGTCAGCATAAGAAAGAAATTTTTTCCCGAGCAAAGTGCAGCGTAGCGAGGGCCAGTCACGGAAGAGGGGAGCGGCATAAGACTGCTGTTCAGAATGATATAAGTTGCAGACTGATTTAGAAATATTTGCTGACCATAAGTTGCTGCCCAACTAGCTGTTTTAGCTAACCGATTACATTTTTTTGCTAACAAAAATACGAATATTTTTCTAACCGTTTAAATAACACTCTTATTATAATATGTAAGTATCCGATATTTCGGCAAAGTTGCATGCAATAAATATCGGATACTCACTTGGTAAGGATCCCGTTAATAATTACTCTAATGCAAAGTGACCATGATAGTTTAAATAGGTATTGGCTTTTTGAGCGTTTTGAAATTCGCCAACCGAGGCGTTTAAAAAATTTATTTTTAAATAGTAATAAATAGTAAAATGTTAAAACATAGTAAAATTGCATTAAATTTATACAGGGTGTTCGGCAAAGCAGAAGTCGCAAATACTCGAATCTCTGCAATTGCGTAGAGATGTTGCGTCACTCAGCGTGTTTTACCGCTTATACCATGGCAAGTGCTCTGAAGAGCTATTCTGACCTCATCCCACCTTCTCTCTTCCTTCATAAAAGTAAATGTGCTGCTCTTCGGAGTAACTGCTTCACTGTCTCAAATATCCCATCGCGCACAAAGTTTGGTGACTCGTTTCTTTGTCGCGCCTCCAAAAGATGGAATAGTCTACCAGCACACGTTTTCCCTCCTTCCTATGATATGGGGTCCTTTAAAAGAAGCGTGGAGAAGCACCTTGTGGGCCGGCAGAGTGAGGTTAACTGATGCTACGTTTGTTTTCACGCTGCACCAGTTATCCTCGGACTCCGAGTGGATCGGATCCAGTGGACTCCATTTCCACTTAACATCATGTGGGATGGAGTCATTTCCGAGCTACCTATAAAAAATGTATATGTATAATCCCGAAACATAGCCACGCAACTAAGTAAACATAACTCCGAGGCAACATGCAAAATAATATTTATGAAGATTTACTTTTCCTCTGACATGTTTTTATTTCTGTTTTGTTTGGATTATTAGGTTGACTAACAAGAACAATGTACCAGCTGGACCTACGGTTGTCACTTAACAATTTTACTTTGTAACAAACAACCTTAATATCTCGGCCATATGGTGCTTTCCTGGTATGTTTATAATTCTCTGGGGTTGTACGACCTGTGCTTTATCTGCCATATTCAGGATTATACAGGTCTTACCAAACTCGATCAAACAGTTGAATTAAATTTTAGTCATTGAGTTTGAACGTTTCAGTCACATAATTTGACAAATGACACTACCATTAGGTACTCTACCAGTCTAGCTGATGTCAAGTGCAAATGAAGTTCAAACGCGAAGAAAACTAGTGCTAAAGTCCCACCCAAAAGCTAATACGAGTAAAACTAAAATTGAGGTAGAAGACAATTTATTTACAGCAATTTCGTCACCGCGATGCAGCACTGCGTAGCAACGCGCCATCACAACGCCATCTGTTACATTTTATATGTACTAATAACTAAAGTAAACTTACTTACTTACTCCGCTGGCTTAGTGACCCGTAGTGGATCTTGGCCTCCGACACCACAAGACGCCAATCTTGGTTTTTACCCTCTCAGACCACTGGTCAGTCTGGAGCCCTTGTGGACATTCACAACTTCATCCTTCCAGCGGTACCTAGGACGCCCAATCTGCCGACGCCCGTTTGGCCATCCCATGTATGCTCTCTTCACTGCCCGATTTTCTTCCATTCTCTCCACGTGCCCAAACTCAAATGATAGGAGAGGAGGTGGGAAGTGCTATAATACTCGTATAAGAGCTCTGGAGTTGTATAGTTTGTATCATTATAGGCTTCTTCTGATTCCAAATTTTAGTTAAATAAACATTAAAGTTTTATAAAGGGGATTAACCCAAAAGTCACGGGCACAATCAGCGCGGGTGCTAAACCGAATCAACACTGGGATAGGAATGGAGGTGGGAAGTGCTATAACACTCGTACAAGAGCTTTAAAGTTGTATAGTTTGTCTTATTATAGCCTTCTCCCTAATTCAAATTTTAAAGTTTTAACTAACCCCTCCAATTAAAGCTGCGACTTATAATTGAACGCAAAATTTGTAGCAAATAAGTTACCATTCTTTAAAATTTTCTTGCGGGGTTTGAACCAAAACACATTTACCAAACCATATTTACATATGCAAAGTAAGAGTAGGTGGTTTACACATACAAAGTAAGGTCCAACCGAGGCAGTTTTGTGAACATAATATTGTTCACAAAACTGCCTCGGTTGGACAACGTCTAACGCGGTAACGCATAACTGGAAGTACATCTGGACGACATGTGGGTTCAAATCCGCATGTTTCCAAAAATGTTTCTTGCCGTAGTCCAGTTATAAAAATAAGGTCACTAAGGGACAGTTATGGATGTCTCAAAACCGTAGAATAATGGGCTTTTTAAGCTAACCACAAAATATGTACCGATTGACAAAACTGAAAACATCACCGATTATAATTCGTAGGTACACATGCCTGCACATCAGATTACAAAATGTCAACTTTCCTTAATATACTTTGAACTTTACGTATATGACAGAAAATTGATATTGCTTAATTATTTACAAACAAAGACAAAAACAATCATCCCCATCAGACAGAGTGCCCAGTAAGCTAGCAGCATTGCCACATTGGATAGCTATACTTATACGCTGGCCCAAGTAGTTTCTAGCTCTGGGGTCCCGGGTGGTTTCTACTAATTTAATAGAAATATCTTTAAAGAGTTCGTGAGCACCCAGGCTCCATGGACTTAGGTCCATAGTCCAAAGTCTCTACCCCAAACTGCTCAAATATGATATCCTCAATCAGATTCTCATACTTTCGCCGTTTAAGGTTCTCTGCATGATTTGCAGCCGCACCAGCGCTAACAGAAGTGCTTGAAATGTTGAAAAAAAAAGACAAATGGTTGAACATCTATTGAAGAAATTTGTCGTCTCATCGTCAGTCGTCTGTACAGCAAATTACAAACTGTAATTTTTCGCCATCACAACTTGATACGGGCAATCACACTTAGCTTACAGAACTACGATTAACAAATGGATCGGAGAAACTCTAAAACTCTAAAGCCTCAGTATAATATTTAGTTCGCGCACTAACAACAAGAAATAACATTAATATAGCTTGACGGAGATTGATGGTACGTAAACAAGATAAAGTTATCAACGGCAATGCCGACGTACTGCTGCCTATATTGATAATAATTCGCCGTAAACCTTGATGGAGAATGACATAGCCTGTTGTGGTTATTAATACGGTTTACTCTTGTGATATTAAACCTAATTGCTTGTTACATTAACTAAATTAACCTCTTGTACAAAGCTAAGTATCTTGCTGGAGTCTTCTTAGCAGAATCAACCTTGCGAACCAGCAGCAGAATCGCATAACGTATATGTGTTGTTTATTAAGTAACAATATTTAATTTTTTTGAACTTATTGGAGTGAATTAATTATTTAGAGAAATACATATTTTTTAAAAGAACAATGAACCTAAAACTAAATAACTAAAATAAATTATTAAAAGGAGTCCCTTTAGGCAAGGTTCCGAAGATACTGGCAGCGTTCCCCCTTTGAATAGCTAGACTAATTCTTTTTTCAAGGTAGCTGCCAGCTCTTCGGTCTCCTATGATGTCGACTAACCTTTTTGCTATTTCCTTAAAAAGCCTTATAGCGCTAGGACCCCACGGACCAAGGGTCTCGAGACCGAATGGGACAAAAAATAATAATTATATATTTTAAGTATTTTTGTGTGTACTTATAGTATGTTTTAATATATTTTTGTGTTTTTTTTTATGTGACTACTTGACGTGCATAAGTGCAATTTTTATGCCTAAATAGAATAAAGGATTTTCATTTTATTTCATTTATGAGTCCAAAAATATTTAAGCACTTTTGTACCTTGGCAAAGTAATCTATCAACTTTCCATGGCAACCACTTACAATTGAGCCGTTACGATAGTGCGGTAGGGACCTATTCTGATGAGATATTATTGGATTAGAAGATGGGTGACCAAATGCCCAGGCCTGATAGAGACTTCATATATAAGAGAACACCAGCAAATTGGTTAAAGTATTAGTATATAATCAATTTTCATTCTTAATGAAAATAAAACATGGTGTTTGTTTGTCTTTGCTTTGTATGGTTAGCACATTTAGCCAGTGTCAAAGTATATTTCTTACAAGTTATTTATATAGATTTTCTTTTGATAATATATGATGATGAAGAATAATAGTAATGAGAAGTGAGAAATGATATACCCCCCAACCCCTTGAGAATATCAGTAAACAGGTGGGGCTTTACTAAGACCTCACGCGGACTTTTTGGGAGAATTTTAAAAGTGACGTTGATCTGTTTTGTTTTATTTTCGAAACCTAATGCACGTTCACGAACACTGGACGGTTACTAATCCACTATTATTTCATATTAATATTTTTTTTAATTCTTACACCTCCAACATAATCGAAACTTTTCTTTATTTATTCTACTCTTTCGTTCCAGTTCTCTCTTTCATGCCTCTACTTTCATTCTTCATACTACTCTTCCATACATCATCTATTGTACTTTTGCAGGTGGGATGCCCGTCTATTGTAACTTTCACTTTTAATCTTTATTTATATATTCTCTTTTTAGGAGCAAAAAGGTACACAAAAAAGTTTTTTATTTTTACATTATACTTATCTGCTAAGATAACTTATACTAATCTTATTTTATTACAATTTCTTATTCTAGGTATTTTTTACAATTTTAGTTACACTCTGGAGATTACATATTATATTTTATAAGTAGAGATAAAACAGAGGAAAACTTATTTGCTTTTTAATTTTGCTTGCCGCTCTATAATCTATATTATAGGCGAAACAAAAACTTACATACTAGTCCTCATTTCTATTATTTGCTAATTTGCATATTATTAAACAGTACTCTACAAAGTCTTCTACCGTGTTCTTACACGAGATAAGATCGTGTAAGTTTTCATGTCTTGGTGTTTTACCATTGAAAATGGTTATCAGATGCAAATCGCCTGAAACGTATTTTTGGCCATAGCTCCGAGGATTTTGGGAGAGTCAAGATGAAAATAGAACCAAAAGTTGAGGAATTTATCGAGACACGTGTCAGTGTTTGAATTTTGAAAAGAAGATGAAAAATTTTTTGGAATTTTGAAAAATGTAAAAAAATTCGGGTTTTTTGGGGGGTGTTTGTATACTAAATTGAAAATATATAAAAAACCGACTTGAGAAAAAAAGAAAAAAGTGTCCTAGGGTATTAGGTTAGCTACAAAATAGCGAAAACATTTTGAAAATCGGTTAATAATTGTGACGAGTAGGTGGTCCCTTTAGATTTGGTATTGTAGCTTCTTTGATTATTGACCGATCGTCATGGTAATGGTGTTAAAAGATGCGGATGCAGGCGAGAAGTGCATACAAGTTAGAATTTTGAAAAACGGTTAATTAATTAAAAAATAAATAATAATAAAAAAATAAAATTAACTTTTACTCTTAACCAACTGCGATCGCCAATCCGCCTGCCAAGCGTGGCGATTACGACAAATACCCCTCATGGAGATCCGTGGGGGAGGCCTTTGTCCAGCAGTGGACGTCTTTTGGCTGAGATGATGATGATGATGATGAAAATTAACTTGTAATGTGTTATTTAAAATTAAATGTTTTTTTTTCATAAATTGTTATATTCATTTTGGGGAATGCGAAATCTGTGATTTTTTTCTAATTTTTGTTCCAGGTTGAACCTTAATGCGCCTGAGGAGGGACAATTTATTAGCAGGTGAGGGACGGTCTCTTCGACGTCAGGGTCACACACACAATATGACGGGCTCGCCCTGCACTTGAAGCGGTTCAAATATTGGGCGAACCCCCCATGCCCTGCTAAAATTGGCGTCAGTGGTCCACTTGGTCAAATCTTCCTAATTATCTTACTTCTACACTAATATTCGACATCACACAAATTTTAGAAAATAAAACGAAACCACAGACATGACTTTTCAATTTCCCGCCAAAAATCCCTGACATGGTTGTTATTAGTTAATAATTACTCTTTTAAAAAGTTACGGCTTAAAATATCTGGACATATAGGAAATGTTACATGGGACTTTAAATGTTGTTCAAATTGGGAGAGCCATTAGGCCCAGCTGTTTTTCTAACAACTCCTATGGAAACTCTAACAAAACCGTAAGCATAATGTTTCAATTATTCATTGACCTTCGGATAGATTATTTGCGTAATTATTATTCGGGCAATAAAGATAGTGGTAACACGTATCTTGTGGCCATTAGTTAATCTGTTTAGGTAGGTTACTAAAAGGACACTGAAGGACTTTAAGTTCGAGTAACTATTACGAAATTGAACAAAGTTTACAATAAACACAATATATACATCCATAACCTTCACGTCCTTTTCCCATAAAGGGGTAGAGAGAGCATCAAATTCACCAATTTTGTACACTCTCGCCACACTCGCCTTTAGTGACCAAGACGTCACATCTGAGTGGTAGAGCCACGCTGCGTTGCAGCACGAAATTAGCCGGCTCGCCCGGCGTAATACCACCCTCTCACAGAATATCGGCGTGAAACAATGGCACACGTTGCTGTTGTGTTTCGTCCGGTGAGTGAAAGTACCGGAGGCCCATCTCTCACCCCTCCCTCCCCAATTCCTACTCCTTCCTCAAGATCCAACTCCTTCCTCAAAGCCGGCAGCGCATCTGCGATTACTTTGTTTTTGCGGGTGTCCATGGGCGGCGGTGATTACTTTCCATCAGGTGACCCGCTTGCTCGTTTGCCTCCTTTTAACATAAAAATAAATAAATAATAATCTATATACATATAATGACTTGTCCTGACTGATTCATCATCGCTGAGCCTAAACCACTGGAGCTAATTAGATGAAATTTGGACTGTAGGTTAATTGAGTGACGTAACCAGCTACTAAGAAAGGATTTTACAGAAATCACGCCCTAAGAGGGTCAAATAGGGGGTGAAAGTTTGTATGAATCAAAAAATGAAATCGTTATTTTTGAAGTGATAACCGTTGAAGTAATAATAATAATTTAAGACAAATCTTCTTCTTCGAAATCATAAATTTCTAACATATCACGTGACCTACAGGGTTAGGGCAGCTAGTATCCTCAATCATTTGAATAATTTGAATAATAGTGTAAAAATTTGCTGAACATTTATCCATTTTGGGAAGCAAAAATAATATTTGTACAGTCATTTAATTTATTTCGTACTTAGGCTTAGGGTCTAAAAAATATTTCTGGTGAGCGCTTAAATTATGCCCAATGTTTAATCATTGTTTACAGTTTATCCTCTGCTACCATAAGATGCTTAAAACTAAAGACTTAAACTAATTAACCTAATCAAATGTCTAACACTTACGTGCACTCCAGTGTACTCACTGGCGTAAGCGGAGGGCGACCCTCCCTGGGTCAGATCCGACCACCTGTGCGATGTGGTGGCAATGTCACTGATCCTAAGCGACCCCCTTGGAGCTCCAAACCCTGAACGACCACGCACTCCGCACTTGGTCCGCACTCACGCACTCACACGCGCCTACGCGGTTACCCGTAGGCGAATTGTCATTCCGCACGCATAGAAGGACAGTTCCTTGATACTTATTTGTCACGTTTAACGCGGCACTCCCAAAGGGCACGTGAACAAACGCAAAACGACCGATTTCACCAGTTATATTTAACAAAACAAGGGCGCGTTCCAAACGCGTGGTTTCCGTGTGTCTAACACTAAGGAAGCCGAGACACTAAGATGGCGGCCATCTGCTCGCGTGCGCGCAGACCGGGCGGCGCCGTACACTCTTTTCATAAGGCGTCAACAGACGGCCAGCGCCATCTGTGATGCCGTATCAAAACTACATTGTATTTGGAACATTCCCCCGTCCCGGGCTGAAGGCTCAGACCGTTAGCTCATTCAACCGGGAGACGAGAGAGTGTTGCCATGGCTCGTCTCAGAATCGAACCACCGACCAACACCTCCGCGACGCGTGGAGTCCCATCGGGACCCATTAATAACTTTAAGATGCGGCCCCGGCGCCAAACCAAGGAAGGCAAGTTGGCCTCCTTCAATAATACTAAATCCCCTTCCCGAGGGGGCTCAGTCCTGTCTGTCCACTTCACCCTTTGCTGCAGCAAATGCAAGTATTCAACGGACCAGCGGTACCAGAAATTCTGGCCCATCTGCTGCAGCATTTGATAACGCGACAACCGGGTGGTACGTTCTTCCCTCCAAGGGTATTCCGGCAGAGCAGTGAGCGGCTGCCCGATCAAAAAATGTCCAGGAGTCAAGACCTCCAGATCGTTTGGATCAGGGGACAGGGGACAGAGAGGACGAGAGTTGAGGACCGCTTCCACCTTACAAAGCACGGTGGCAAGCTCCTCAAAGGTTAAAACCGTTTCTCCAATGACGCGGCGGAGGTGGGTCTTTGCGGACTTAACAGCCGCCTCAAAGATTCCTCCCCAGTGTGGGCAATTTGGTGGACTGAACCGCCAAGTTACCCCCTTCCGGGCGAGCGTCTGACTTTAACTATCTACGTTATTTTCTAAAAATTTGTAGACATCATTTAGATAGTTAGCGGTACCCCTATAGTTTGTGCCATTGTCGGAACGGATAAGTGAGGGCAGACCCCTACGCGACACGAAGCGATCCAACGCGGCGACGAAAGCCTCCGTAGACAACGCGGAGACCACCTCCAGGTGGACGGCCTTCGTGGCCAAGCACACAAATACGCACAAGTATGCCTTTACGACCCGTGCGTTGCGAAGAGTGGTCGTCTTCACAGAGAACGGTCCGGCAAAGTCCGTGGCTACCCCCGAAAATGGACGAGACTGGGTGACTCGGTCCGATGGCAGATCCCCCATCTGCGGCTGCATGAGTGAAGCCCGAAGCCGGTAACACGGCAGACACCGGAACAGCACTCCTCGAACGGCTCTTCGAGCCGACAAAATCCAAAATTCCCTCTGCAGGATGGCCAGTAACGCGCCGCACCCCGCATGCGCATTACGAATGTGGCGATCGGACACCAGGAGCTTAACCAGCGGTCCATCCTTCGGCAGGAGTAGGGGGTGTCGAGTCCCGTAAGGCAGGTCGGCTTTCCGTAATCGGCCTCCAACACGCAAAAGCCCCTCCGGATCTGTAAAAGGATTTAACCGAGCGACAGCTCCCTTCAGCTTGGCGCGACCCTCACGCAGCACCCGCAGCTCAGCCTTGAAGCGCTCCGCCTGCAGTACCCGGACCCAGTGCAGTAGCGAGCTCTGACGCTCCTCTGCACTTACAACTGGGGACAAAAGTCTATCTCGCGGATGTCGGCAGTTGTGGATGAACCGTTTCATCCAGCTGGTCACCGCCAGCAATTTGTCCAGACTGCTGTATCGTTCAGGCAGCCAGTCGGGGTCTATATCTGTCTCCACGGCCAGGGTATGCACACGCATGCCGGGTAGAATCTGGACCTTCCTGTCCAGCCGCTGGACAGGCCAAGAGGTCTCGGGCGACTTCAGCCACCCTGGTCCCCACCAGAGATGATGAGCTGCCAACTCTGGAGCAGTGCAGCCCCGGGAAGCACAGTCCGCTGGATTTATGTCGCCTGGGACGTATCTCCAAGTGATTAGAACTCCGATCTCCTGTATTTGGGAAACCCGGTTCCCTACAAAGATTTCCAAATTATAATGCGACGCGCGCAACCATGCCAGCGCGACCTGACTATCTGACCACGCAAAGACATCCCGGATGTTTACGGTGGCGGCTAACTCCCGATGAACATGGCTTAACAGCCTGGCTAAAAGATGAGCCCCGCTCAACTCCAACTTGGGGATGGTCAGACGGGTTCGGATTGGAGCAACCTTGCTCTTGGCTAAGAGCAGTATGACGTTGACCCGGCCCTCGGAATCAACGGTGCGTAGATACACTGCCGCAGCGTACCCTCGCTCGGAAGCATCACAGAAGCCATGCAGGCTCGCTTGAGATTTGCCCGGAGGCAAAATTCGACGAGGTAAGGCAACCCGGTTGACTTCCTCCATGGTGGAGATCAACTCGAGCCAGGTGTTCAATGGCGGCCCGATGAGCGGCTCATCCCACGAGACGCCTAGCATCCACAGCTGCTGCAGCAGGCACTTAGCTGAAAAGATCACCGGACTAATCCACCCGTTCGGATCAAACATGCGTGCAATAGTGGACAGCACCGTCCTCTTGCTCCAAATGCTCCGGGACTCCAGGTCCACCTGGAAAGTGAAAATGTCGTGTACGGGTTGATACTGCATACCCAGCACCGCTATCATGTTGGGGTCCTCCGCATCTGCGAACAAAGTGGGGTTCTGCTGGTGCTCCTCTGGTATCCCCTCTAGCAGACCCGGCTCGTTAGACAGCCACTTCCGCAACTCGTATCCCCCGGCTGCAAGAAGTGCGATCAGTTCATCCCGCAGTGTGAGGGCCTCCTCGACACTCTCGGCCCCGGTGCACACGTCGTCGACGTACAGGTCACGTGTCAGCACGGCGGCGGCACGGGGAAAGCGGGCCCGCTCTCGCTCGGCCAGCTCCAACAAGGATCGGATTGCGATGTATGGACTGGACTTCAACCCATATGTGTTGGTGTTGAGTTCGTAGACGGTCACCGGGTCCTCCGGGTGTTCACGCCAGAGGATGAGCTGGTAGCGCCTGTCATCCGGATGAATGACCGTCTGTCTGAACATCATCCGGATGTCAGCTCCCAACACCACCTGATGTCTTCTAAAGTTCAGGATGATATCGACAACGTCCCGGTGCAACTTGGGACCAGAATGGAGACACTGGTTCAAGGATACCCCCGTAGACGTGGGGGCTGATCCGTCAAACACGGTTCTCAATTTGCCTGAGCAAGCCTTTACCACGGCATGGTGAGGCAGGAAGTAGTGCCCAGTTGAGCTCCAATCAACTCGAGCCGGAGACATGTGACCCAAAGCCTCATACTCGCGCATAAACGCAATGTATTTGTCCCGAAGGACTGGGTCACGCCGCATGCGCCGTTCCATGGCCAGCAGCCTCTTCTCCGCCAAAGCCCTGGACTGCCCTAGAACAGGAGGGGAGGCAATAAAAGGAAGCCTGGTCACAAACCTCCCGGACCTAGATCGTGACGTGTTAGCCTGATAGAAGGCCTCACACTCCACATGGTCGGGATCCACCCTAGGGACCAGGGGGAGTTCCTCAATCTCCCAAAACCTCTGCATCGTCTTGGCCAAGGATGCAGACAAGATGATCTTGGACTCATCCGGAGTCGGGTCGTCAACGACCGGCCCCATAATTGAAAATCCAAAAAGCGTGGACACTGCCACCAATGAAGAGGGACCCAAAGCCCTTTGGGATCCTAGCAGGATCCATCCAAGGACATCCGACCCTAAGAGGAGATCCACCGGAGCCGGATGATCAAAGAGTGGGTCGGCCAGATTTAGGCCCTTTGTAACTGCGCGTGTACTAGAGGGCAGATCGGTAGAAGGCTGCCAGCCCACAATGGTGTCCATCACCGTGGCTGCTACCGAAATCCTCAAAGTAGAGGAATGTACCGCGGAGAAGGTGACTTGGGTTTGGCCCATCAAACCTCTAACCTCCATACCACCAACCCCGAGTAGCGGCATCGAGGGGGCCTTCATGCCCAGACCCAGTTTTTGTGCCACTCGAGTGGACAACAGGCAGCCTTGGGCCCCTGAGTCCAACAAGGCTCTGAGGGTGACCGAGTCTCCCTGAGGGCCCCAAACGCGGACAGCCGCAGTAGGGAGCAGAACCGTCCGCGGGTCTGCTCTCGAAGGGGGGCAGGCTAGCTATGCCCTTTGGGCTTCCCTCTCCTCTTGGGCCCCCAAATAAAAGTATGGCCGGCGGGTGCACATGGCCATCCTCGGAAGGGCGTAGTCCGCCGCCCTACCATATCTGGGATAGGGCGGGTGGTACTCCAGCCGGGGGTACTCGTGGAGCGGCGGCGAGAACCGCCTTGGCCCCGGCGGGTCGCGCTGCTCCACGCTAGCGCGCACAGGTGCCCATGCAGGAGGGGATCCCGGGTCAGCTGTCGGGCCCCCGCCCGTAGGGCCCCAGCTCACACAACGTCCGGCTGTTGGCAGATGCACATGCCCGCCAGCTGTTGGCGTTGCCGTTGGACGCTCTGCTACCAGAAATGTGGTAGCGGTTGGTGAGGAGCTCCCATGCCGTCCCATATTGGGCATCCTCAACCTTTAGATGCTGGACGAGTGCCCTTGCCTCGCCCTGCAGTGTGGACAGCAGGTACGCCATCTTCTGACCCCGGGTCAAGTCGTCCCGGCTGTCTACCAGCGACACAAACATGTTTTGGTAGGCGACCCACTCCTCCACGCAGCCGTCAAAACTGCCCAGCTGTATCGTGGGAAGCCTACCCACAATCGCCGCTCCTCCCGCTGGCGATGGTGCTGGAGGTACGGGCTCGCCCGCCCTGCGGCGTCTGATGTCGCAGGCCACCTGCGTGACCTCGTCGCAGATCTCCATGATCTGGGCGAAATCCGCTTCACAGGACGCCCAGACTTCCTCGCTTGGTGGCGGGGTGGACTCTGACACCGCCATCATAGCCGATTCCGCCGAGGTCACCCGCGACCCCAACTGTTCCGCCCGCGCCAACACGGCATCTTCCCTATCCTTTCGGGTCAATAACCCCCGTACTGCCAGGAACCAACGCAACTCTTTCGCAAGGACCGCCTTCGCCATCGCGTTGAGGGAGATGTAAAATAAATAAACAACTACCTAGTTGATATTAGCGGGAGCGGGAAAACCGCCGACAATAGCACAGACGACAGTGGTAGTACCTAACACAAGTTATGGCTACGATAACAATTTCCCAAATTGTGAGGTGCACAATGCAACAACAAGTAACGTGCCACACTCGTAAAAACAAAACAAAAGGTAATACCTAAAATTAACTTAAACTAGGCCGCTAGAATAAACTTTATAACAAAATGTTATTACAACGTTACAACAAAAAATAACAATATCAAATAACCAAAATACAATAACCAACTTGGATAGGCCTATGTCCAGCAGTGGACGTGTATAGGCTGATAAAGTTAAGTCGTTAACGTTAACGACGTCACTATAAAGTGCTTAGCTAACAACAAGTTGAGATACCTACCTACCCACTTTAACTAATAAAAAATAAAAAGGTGTTGAATTTAACAATGTTGAGGCGAGATTAACTACGCTCTGCTACCAGAAAATGTTTACAGTTTATCCTCTGCTACCATAAGATGCTTAAAACTAAAGACTTAAACTAATTAACCTAATCAAATGTCTAACACTTACGTGCACTCCAGTGTACTCACTGGCGTAAGCGGCGGGCGACCCTCCCTGGGTCAGATCCGACCGCCTGTGCGATGTGGTGGCAATGTCACTGATCCTAAGCGACCCCCTTGGAGCTCCAAACCCTGAACGACCACGCACTCCGCACTTGGTCCGCACTCACGCACTCACACGCGCCTACGCGGTTACCCGTAGGCGAATTGTCATTCCGCACGCATAGAAGGACAGTTCATTGATACTTATTTGTCACGTTTAACGCGGCATTCCCAAAGGGCACGTGAACAAACGCAAAACGACCGATTTCACCAGTTATATTTAACAAAACAAGGGCGCGTTCCAAACGCGTGGTTTCCGTGTGTCTAACACTAAGGAAGCCGAGACACTAAGATGGCGGCCATCTGCTCGCGTGCGCGCAGACCGGGCGGCGCCGTACACTCTTTTCATAAGGCGTCAACAGACGGCCAGCGCCATCTGTGATGCCGTATCAAAACTACATTGTATTTGGAACAATCATGATCATCATCATCATCATTTTATAATGAATGAACACAAGTCGTGTCCACGTGAGCAAATCCGCGAGCAAAAGCTAGTTTAGCATAAAGTAGGGCTCCATGAGTAGTAGGGCTGCATCTTAGAACCCTTATCCCTCACGACTAAGGTGAGAGGACTAAAGAGCCGACGCTCTTACGACATGCACGGCAAGTTAGGCAACTGATACAGTATTCTTACGTCCCAGACCAGGATGAGTACCAGACTAGAGAGGGATAAATATAATAAACACCTACGCACAATTTTGGTTACGAAAATTATTTGACACTTTTCATTGATTTAATAGTAATTATAATTCTTTAACATATATTTTCCCTGAAGTGTGTCTCCTGAATGTGGTGTGATCGCGTAAATTTTAATTTTAATGGTCAAAATACAAATTATAAACAATTTCATCATCATCATCATCATCAGCTCATTTATGTCCCCACTGCTGGGGCACGAGCCTTCCCTATGGATGGATAGGGAGAACGGGCCATGAACCACCACGCGGGCCCAGTGCGGATTGGTGGTTGTTAACGACTGCTAATGCAGCCGGGACCAACGGCTTAACGTGCCTTCCGAAGCACGGAGGAGCTCGAGATGATAAATTTTTGGTCACCCATCCGATGACCGGCCTTTGCGAAAGTTGCTTAACCTCAGCACTCGCAGACCGGGCGCGTTAACCACTGCGCCATCGAGCTTCTTTGAATGGTTTTGAATTTGAATTTGAATGGTATGAATACCTTTTTTGCTACTAATGATAAGAAAACAATTTCGAGAAATGTGTTCTCTTTTTACTTTTTACAATGAACAATCATAGATCTAAGTATAATTAATATTGTTATTTATTATGTTATTAGCTTCTTTTATTTCCTTAATAAATAAACTATATTACATAAAAAAATAAATGAAATTAACAAAATAATAAAAATTTAATTAAAAACATCAATGATACAAAAATACAATTCACAATTATTTCAAAATAAAAATGAAAAGTAAAAATATTCGTTGACTATTAAATAAACAAGAATTTAATATGTAATATAATTCAATATTTTTGACCTTTAACACGCACAAACAAATATCATCATCAGCATCATCATCATCTCAGCCAAAAGACGTCCACTGCTGGACAAAGGCCTCCCCCAAGGATCTCCACAACGACCGGTTTAAAAAAAAAAAAACAAATATCCCGCATTATAATTCTTCTTTTACTTTTTTACATTTATATCAGTTATCCGTAGTAAATAGACAACCGGTGGTTTGAAACGAATAAGTAAAAGTTATTTATATACTAAACAATTTGGTGAGATCTACATTGCTGTCATTTCAATGTTAGCAGCGTACGTAAGAGATGTTCCAACTGTTTTAAATGAAATCGAATCAATTGGAATTTAATTGTTTATCTTTTATCAAATTATGTCATATCTTTGTTGAAATATCTATATACTCGTATGATATAAAAAAAACGTAATAACAGCGTTTCGATAGATGTAGAACATAATCGATTCCCGATTCATTAGTTCAATTAACCGTATTGATTCTACAGTAGCTCTTCAATACCTACCTCCCTATTTTTGCTCACTCGCTCACTGGCTCCCGTAGTTGTGTAGTGCGTTTTTATGTATATTTCTGGATTTCTTTTGATAACCTGGCTAATATCTTGCAGTAACATTTATGGACTTTGTGATCTGCTCGAACAATAACTTTGCATTGACAACGGACAATATATTGTAACCTCAAAATCTGATCCTACGATTTCCATAATTGTCCGTGTTTAAATAAATCCCAGCTGAGTATTTATGACTTTTTTACAAAACAACGGGCATAATTTCATAGCTGTGCATTGATTAGGCCATCAATGTATGGAGGCTTAGCAATGTCCTTTGGCCCAGCTGTCGAAAAGGTTCACCACCCTTGATCTAGAATTCTAGAGTCTGTATTAAACCATAATTGGCGTCTCTAAGTGTTCTAGTAATTGCGATTAGTGTTAGCCAAATGAGTTTAACTTCCCCCTATTACGTACGCACACGTGTAACGGCGCCAAAGTATCTAAATCTATCACAACAACATGACCGGTCTATATCGAACGATCAAGATTAACACATCGCATTACAAGCAACATTACAGGCGAACAGGCGAGCGTCTTGATGAATTATTAATTCGTTTAAGAGGATCCCAGTTTGTGCACAGCGAAGATCTGGGATAATGGACGATACGGGACTAAGCGGGTGGGACAGACTTTAGGGCTTACTTCTGTCCACACAAAATAAGGAGACCCATAGTAGGTAAGCTTCATAGAAACGCGTTCGAGGAACGCTCACATAGAAAATCTAACAATGGCCGGCCTATATCGAACGATCAAGATTAACACATCGCATTACATATTCTGTGTTACAAGCAGCATTACAGGCGAGCGTCTTGATGAATTATTAATTCATTTAAGAGGATCCCAGTTTGTCCACAGCCGAGATGTGGGATAATGGACGATACGGGACTAAGCGGGATGGACAGACTTTAGGGCTTACTTCCGTCCATACAAAATAAGGAGACCCATAGTAGGTAAGCTTCAATGCAGCACCTACTGTGTGACTGCGACTCTCTGGCTGGGAAAAGAATGGGACTCCTGGGGTCGGCTTATCCGAGACCGGAGGACTTCAGGCTCTTCGCTCTTAAGGACGTGGCCAAACTTATGGCATCTATCTTTACAGAGGAAGAAGAGTGAAAAGACGGGGTTGCACAAAAGATCCCGATGGGTCGAAGTGTTACTGCAAGAGGGAAACCTCAGCAGGCCCCACTAAGATAAGATAAGATAAGGTAAGCTTCATAGAAACGCGCTCGAGTAACGAGTAACTCACACGGACACGGAATCTCGCAACAGCTGCGGTCGGACTGTTCCGCAGGCTTATTACTGAAAAAGCAACCAGTTGCTAATTGCACAATGCCAACACGACCACAGATTACTTAATAGTTACTACACACGACTGCTACTAGTTGCTGTTGCTACAATCGGTCGGTTAAATTTAGAGCGCCGTCATGCACTTTTAGTTCGTTTGTCGCTCGCTTGTGGCGCCAACGTAGCGTTATATGTTCCGTAACACGAATATGTGTTTTGGTTGCGATAAATTGTAAAGATCGGTAATATCCTGCTTTTTTTGGACTGCGAATGACTCCATCGAGTGTTCGGGGTTCTGCAAAAGCGGTAGACGGATGTCGGTTTAGTGGGTCGGTCACAGCCCATCAAGTGATGAACCCTACACACCTCCTGGGTTTGCAACAGCCCGGTCGAGACGGTCGGGATGCAGATTCCGCTCCGGTTTAGCCTGCCGAACTGTTCCTTGAGAGGGTATATATGTGCGTTGCTCGAGCGCGATATACTCGTATTAAGCTTACCTTCTGACTGTCTCTTTATCGCTGTCGAGTTGTTTTCTAGGGTGTTAAAAGATTGTCAGCGCTTTTTTTCCTGGTGTAATCAGATTTGTCGTCCTTTTGTGATGTCTGATACTGGAATGTTAAGCCCGATGTTTTGATATTACACATAAATAATGGGTCCCGTTGTTAGGCTGTAATATACACAAAGAATATGAGTTTTATATTTTGGGAACGGACATTTTGTTGTGTACTGCGTGCGTAACGTGAACAAAACAATGTAAATGACTTTATTGAAATGGTTACAGACATGCTTAGCGTGAGTTTTATTCGTCATTTGATGATGTTAACGACAACGAGAAATGGAAATTGTTTAACTGAGGAAGCGTCAAGTGCTGCAATAATTCCATAAAATTTTTTGTTTTTCCTAAGTGATCGTTTTTTTGAGATTAATGATTGCCTCAAAGAGCATTTTCAGCTTCACCGGACTTTTTGGGGGCGGTGAGAAACTTTAAGGGTTCCTCAAGCCGTGTACAACGAAACACCGTCATCAGAGGAGAAGCTTTTTGTATCGGATCGAGACTTTGTGATCGATTAGCAAATACCTTCAACTTGCTTTAGGTATTATAACATCGATAGCGATGGTACTTACATGTTTTATAATTACGTGACGTTGTGAGATACTCCGGTGTGATTGTAATACCTAATTTTTTACTAGGTTAAATGCTTTGCGGCCGGGACTAGGGGCGATCCCGGGTATACGGGTCTCTCGTTCTTTTCCCTCGTCCATCCTCGAAATTCTCGACGATGGAAGAAGAGGAGGTTTACCCACTAAAAACATGTAACATCCCTTCTCTGCCACAGGTAGGTATGAAACGTTATATTTTCTTTATTAGAAGAGGGTTTGCTGTTATCCCCTTTTAGCCTTAACCGTGTCACCGGACCTAAAGTTGGTGGCGGGAAACTTAAAGGGTTCCTCAAACCGCGTGATCGAAATATCCTCAGAGGGTTTCTGGAGGGGATGGCATCACGCAAGCGTGACCCCGTCCCTTACAAGATTCTCCGAGGTGTTCGGATTGGATCGAACTCGGGATTTCATAATATATTTCTTCTTAACACAATTTCTTAATGTATAGTCGAGGAACGTTACCATACATCACGAGGTCATCAACATGGGGTTAGGGGTGACCCCAGGTTATATGGGATTCTTCCTCTCTTCATTTTTCCAGTCATTAAAAGCTCGATAAGGAGGAGAGGTTGATCCAAAAAAACTAGTACCATCCCTCCTCTGCAACGAGGTTGGCTCGGGTTCACGCCATATATTTCTTCTTCATTCAAACTTCATTACGCTCTATCGCTACACGTTACTGGATATCCTTCTTAATGTGACGTTGAGGAACGTTACCACTCATCACAAAGTCATCAATACGGAGTTAGCGGTGTGCCAGGGTTATATTATAGGATTCTCTTTTTCTTTCTTCGTCCAGTTACAAAAAGCTTGACGATGAGAGAGTAGGTCTACTTATTAAAAAACCTTGTCCCTTCTCTGCAACGAGGCTGGCTCAGGCTCACGCCATTATTTCTTCTTTACACAAATTTCATTACACGTAACTGGATAATAATAAACCAAATCCATTTGCAACAAATCCTTCTTAATGTGACGTTGAGGAACGTTACCGCACATCACGAGGTCATCAATACAGAAGTGAATATCTCAATAAATTTGAATATGTACGCTGTATATTTCACTTAGCCTCTGATTTGGTTGGGGCTCCGTAAATCCAGTAATAAAATGGGGAACAATATATTTTTATCACTAAAGCGTGTGCAGTAAACATAACTCTTGTTTTGGTAGGCAAATAGATTTTTTTTTCGGCTGAGCTATCTACTCAGTTTTATTACTCAGTGTTGTGATAATATGGTAAAGTGTGTTTGTTTGTTTGTTTGTTTAAACTTACTTTATGTCAAAACGGAATATCGGATCGACGTGGTTGCTTTTTTATTGATATAACTGGAGAGGAGTGTCATTATTATGTTTAGCGGGGATTAAAGCTATGGAACGCGAAAGAGGTCATTTTATTACAGTGCATTTATTTTCTTAAGGGGGTGCAGCGCGGACGCAAAACTGCGTGTTTCAAGTTTCTTTATGATAGCGAGCGAGCGGCGCGTGGCAGTGGTGTGACAACGGCGCACGACTACGAATACGCACGCACACTAATATCTGTACAGAGTAGGCTGCTGATTTAATTAGAGCAATGTTTACTTTCGTAAAATCATAGGCGTTTGGGTAAAAATTATAAAAGCCTTAATATTTTCATATTCATGTTTTTTAATTGAAAATTAAGACAACAGTGGCCTGCGGAATATTAATACAAACATTTTGATGTCAGATCATTGTTTCATTTGTGCTGCATTAAAAAGGTTTTTGAAGAAATAAGTTTTTATATATCATTACTTTTACGTATTGTTAATGCAGGTTCTGGGTATTTGTTTCAAATTCCAAGACAACCATGCCCTTGAGAAAGGATCAAGCTAACCTAAACTAGTCTTTTTAATGTATATGACCTATTCAGCGCCTAGCACCAGTGACTTAAAAAACACGTAAATTTTCGAAATTCCGCGCTTAATGTCTCTCGGCATATGTTCATGTCTGTCGTCGGATTTATATCAGAGGACCATTGCACTTGGCGCTGGCCCGACGCTCTCAATCGACTTGGAATTATATAGAGATGCTACTACTATTTTTACTTATTATAATATTATTTTAGATCGGGGGTAGACTTACATACATACATACATACCATCACGCCTTTTTCCCAACGGGGTAGGCAGAGACCACATCCTTCCAATTGCTACGGTCCTGACACACCTCTTGCGCCTCCTCCACTCTCATTACTATTATATTATTGGGGTAGACTTACTGTGCCATATGTAGTTTTACAGCTCTATATAGTACTTAGGGCAATTAAAACAAAACAACAATAAAGTTCGTTGTTCTTAATATAAATTATTATACCTATAGGATAAATCTAATAATTAATGTACATGGAAATTAATATTCCATTGCATTCGGAAAAGCGATGATTACCGAGAGATACAATAGAAGCACTGTACCATGGCATGGACTAATAATATTCAAAATTCAATTCAATTAAATTCAAAATTCAATTTTTTTTAATTCAAAATGAACTTTTACAAGTGTTTTTTGAACGTCTATTCAAAGCCTGAATGAATGAAATGAAAATGACTTCGTAAACCCTACGGTGGAGCCCTTGCAGAGACAAACTCGGCAAGGGCTGTTTCTTTCTCCTGTAGTGTTACAATACAAGTTTATTAAAAAAAAAAACAATAATTATATAAAAAAGCCAATAATTATATTTATACATAACTGTACTTAGAAATAGAAATAATTTTTATTAACATTGAAACTTACATGCTTTTGACAAGTAAGTAACATAGATAACGGGTTTACAAGAAAAGAAGAATACATGCCAAAAGAATAAAGTTGCCAGCGGTTTCCACACTAGGACGAGCCTGACTTCTATCAAATAACGTTCATGGCATTCATCAAGGTCGTCAAAGGTCATCAGTGTGCAATATTTGCTTATCTATGCTATTAAAAAGGAGGTAAAGTTTGGAGTTTGTTTGTTTGTTTGAGCAGGGTAATCTTTAGAACTTCTCAAATTTCAAAAATTCTTTCACTGATAGAATGCAACATTCCTTCCGTGTTGCTAGGCTTTATTTTATATAGATAAAAAAGTAAATTATAATTTGGAAATCAAAGTTTTGAATTTTGTACGAAAAAATACGAAATCCACGTGGATGAAGTCGTAAAAAAGTGTTATCTAATTTGTCAATAAGAATGTTTATCCAATAGCTACATCTGCTGTTGTGGTACTTAGAAAAAGTAAACCGAAAATGAAATGCTATTATCAACCAAAACTGTTCAAACTTACAAGGTTTTGGATTGGCCTAGCCGGTCGGAGTGGTAAAGCCACAAAAGAGTACGCACTACCAAAGAGTACGTATTCCTATATGCGATTCTATTTTTCTTATTGGCAAACACACATTTGTGAGATTAATAAATACTACGTACCATATTGGCTCCATGCACACGTTATGTTATAGACGAGTAGTTGCTAACAGCTTTTATATTATTTAATTAATAGCACTGCAGTACTCTTTCGTAGTGCGTGCTCTTTGGTGGCTTTACCCTATCGGGGTGTATCAAAATGATAAGCAGCGATGCGTTCAAGAACCTCAAATGCTTAGTTTAGTTTCTAGTGTTTAGTGTTTTTTTTAGTGTTTTTTTTTGTTTTTAATTCATATTAAGAACTTATCCCACATTCGGTAAACTACCTCTACAAATAAATTGTAATTAAATGATTAGTCAACACTATTACTCTTACTCTGTTAGCCAAAGGAGGGGGGCATTTAATGTCGACAACTAAGTCATCAACATCCGATCTTAATATTTTTACAAATATTGAAAGATCAGTTAAGAATAAGGGATGCTATATTTATGTTTATTTACATAAAATTTTACGCAAATATTGTTAGTAGAGTAGATAGTGACAGTACTACAGACTACTTACATACTTTCTGCACTTATTTTAACATAATTTCTTTCTATTCATAATTTGAAAGATGAACAAGATGATAGACAAAGTCACGGGCGATGTTTGTAATTATTAAGTGTGCATCAATCTATTTAGATCAATAACACAACAATAATATCCAAATTGAAATAGATCAACTGAAAGTTAATCATGTCAAACGAACATAAATTGAATCAAATTGAGTTTAAATTAATCAAATGAATTCAATCAATCATTATTAACATGATTATCAATGCTACAATCAATATCATGTAATGACATGATATTGATTGTAGCTTTCGTGATATTGATGTTGATATTGATATTGATGATTGATGATTGATATATGATTTTGATGTTGATGTTGATATTGATGTTTCCGGGTATAATGATGCCATAATGATGTTGCCGTACCCGGAAACATACGAGACAATATTACGGCCACATCCTAACAGAAAAAACAGATCAAATATTACATAACCTTGTTTTTTTATTTCTCTTTCTACTTTATTTAATAGACTATCATATCATCATCATCATATGTGTTCTATAAATATAGGATACATATTTAATTTTATAGAACACATATATGTATTTGCAATTTCATTTATAAACAAGCCATTATTTGCTACTTAGCCAAATACTTCTTTAGGTCATTAATTGTTCTAAGAAACGTCACTAAGAGAATTTCACTTTATAAACAAGTAACGTACATTGCTCAATACTAGGCTCTTCAATATGAATTCCTAGTGAATTCTAACTTTTGACGTTTCTAACGTCATCGGTTTTCTTGGCTAAAGAATAAAAGTTGTTACTTATGCAATTAAAAGCTTAACGCATTTATAAATACGGGTGTATGATTAACCCCCCTATTTATAAACGAGTAAAAGCTCATACTGAAGCAAAGTAATTGCTTATGTAAAATTTTATATTCTTTAGTAAACCGATGAAGTTAGAAACGTCAAAAGTTAGAAATTTTTAGCCAAGCAGTAGTCACCATAAGCAATCTAGTTAGGTTTCTCAAATAATTCATAGTAGCTAAACTTGAGGTTATATTCCGTGTGACAGTTTGTGCTATGTCTGAAATAATATAAAATTGATGAATTTGATAATAACAATAATACTTTTATTTAAGGGGGTGCAGCGCGGACGCAAAACTGGAAGTTTCAAGTTTCTTTATGATAGCGAGCGAGCGGCGCGTGGCAGTGTGGTGTGACAACGGCGCACGACTACGAATACGCACGCACACTAATATCTGTACAGAGTAGGCTGCTGATTTAATTAGAGCAATGTTTACTTTCGTAAAATCATAGGCGTTTGGGTAAAAAATAAGAAAAGTCTTTATATTTTCATATTCATGTTTTTTTGTTAAAAAATAAGACAACAGTGACCTGCGGAATATCAATACAAACATTTTGATGTCGGATCATTGTTTCATTTGTGCTATATTTACAAAGTTTCTGAAGAAATAAGTTTTTAGATATCATTATTTTACGTATTGTTTATGCAGTTTCTGGGTATTTGTTTCAAATTCCAAGACAACCATGACCTTGTGAAAGAATCAAGCTAACCTATACTAGTCCTTTTAATGTATACGACCTATTCAGCGCCTAGCACTAGTGACTTAAAAACACGTAAATTTTCAAATTCCGCGCTGCACCCCCTTAATTGAATAAGAAAACATCTATTCTAATTTGTATAAAAAATTAAGTTAGATCTTAATGACATTTCTAAGAACAAAGTAATTGCTAAATACTGGCTTGTTTATAAATACGGGTGTTAGACTAGGAAGGGTTTATATTTTATACAATGCCTAGACCAACGGCTTTACGTGTCCCAAGCACTAGCAGCTCATTTTATATCCCTACTGCAGGGGCACGAGCCTTCCCTATGGATGGATAGGTAGAACGGGCCATAAACCACCACGCGGGCCCAGTGCGGATTGGTGGTTGTTAACGACTGCTAATGCAGCCGGGACCAACGGCTTTACGTGCCTTCCGAAGCACGGAAGAGCTCGAGATGATACATTTTTGGTCACCCATCCGATGACCGGCCTTTGCAAAAGTTGCCGCAAACAACTGCTCCATCGAGCTCCTCCGTCGATCTATTAAATATTATTCAATTGAATCAATTGAATAATATTCAATAGATCGTTAAATTGATACGTAAAGCGAAATTATGAAAGGAGCTCTCACTATTGTCGCTTTGTTGCTGTTCCGATCATAAATACTGATTTCCAAACCTATTGAATACTGTCGTGATTGTTGTTAGGAGTGATATATGGGAACAAAGAGCTTTTGCTGGTAAAAGGTCATTTATTATTAACAGTAATGTTATCATAGGTATAGGAAAGAAAGAGCGCTGTTACAAAAATGAGCTATTATCATCATCATCAGCTCTTTTTATGTCCCCACTGCTGGGGCACGAGCCTTCCCTATGGATGGATAGGGAGACCGGCCATAAACTGTGCGGATTGGTGGTTGGTAACGACTGCTTATGCAGCCGGGACCAACGGCTTTACGTGCCTACCGAAGCACGATGCCTCGAGTTGATACATTTTTGGTCACCCATCCGATGATCGGCCTTTGCGAAAGTTGCTTTACCCCGGCACTCGTAGACCGGGCGCGTTAACCTGGCTGCTCTTTCCATTCAATGCTGTGCCTGTTACGATGTGGTCTTTTAAGTCCTTGTTAATGGTACTTGGTACAAGTGCCGCGAACGGCTCAGGACCGAGCCCTCCCTGGCAAGTGCATCCACCATCTCGTTGCCGTGGATTCCCATATGGCCTGGGACCCAGATCAATCTCACCCTGTTATGTCCACCTAGCTTGTTTAGAGCTTTGGTGGTTTCTAGAACAAGGCCAGAGTCGATCCGGGGTGATATGAATGACTTGAGCGCAGCTTGGCTGTCACTCAGAATGAATATATTATTACGCTTTTTTATAACTAATTCTATATTCTGCTTTGCGCATAGGAGAATTGCAAAAATTGTTGTGTCCGACTTCATTTTTGTACCACCAACCCTTATTTGGCAAGCGTTGTATTTAAGCCAATACCTTCACGGTACTATATAATGACACGCAAACTTTAAATTTGGTCACCCATCCGGGGACCAGACACTGCGATATTTGCTTAGCATTCACGATTGCAACTCAATGTAACGTCGAAAGTAACGTATAACAAAAGAATGTATCAACTGTCGACTAAATGCAGTCGATAGTCGAGTTGAAAGTTGTTTGTTCTACGTCTTTTGTTTTAACCGTTCTTTATTTGAAACGAGAAACATTTTGCGTATAGAAATTGTGCTTGTTTAATATGATAACGTTGCTAGGATGTTGTTGCGGCTGGAATGCTTCTGTAGCGCATCCGTTTGTCATATGTTTGTAGACGCGCCGCGATGAATTCCACCCGCGAACTTGTCTCTTCACTGTGACAAAGTGTGAGACGGCAGTAACTTCTGGGTGCCTATTGAGAGTTTTGTTTACTTTCCGTATTCATTCGATTACGTTTACGAAAACAAAATTTAGTATGGCATTGAAACAGCGCCTCCTGGCGACACACGAGAACAGTTTTGCCATACGATTTATAAATGTTCAAATAATTTTTAACGCAAATTTTGTTGCGAACAAATTACTAAAACACAAATGTTGAAAAAATGTTGGCGGGCTGGTTACAACCACGATAGCTCAATTAGAAGAGCACCTGACCCGGTATGTCAGAAGGGTGCAGGTTCAAATCCTGCTCGTGGATTTCTTTCAACATTTGTGTTTTTGTAATTTTTTCTTTAATTGAAAATTTCTTTAAAAAAATGTATATGACTCCGAGTTTTGAGCTTTTGGGGAGGGGTAGAGGTATACCACCCCCTCCTCCACTCCTCTCCCCAAATTCGGCGGCTCTCCTTAGAATTTAGAACCCAAAAATAATAAAAATAAAATATTTAGACTATCTACGTAATTTATAAATTTATGAAAAATAAAATAAAATACTTTGTTTCAGTTATCATAATGTCATGTGACAACCCTACCAAGTAATTGTAATTTTGCGCGCTATAAGGAAGCTTTCACTCTGTTAGATATTTACTCACGTGCCCAGAGTACCTAGTGTGAGTGTTATTTACTATCCATATTCATTCGATGACATTTCTCTCTTCTTCTTAGTCGTTGACTCACTGCAGAGTATCGTGAATCCTGACTCTGTCAACTAGCTGCCTCCATGGGTTGCGCTCCGTCGCTTGGTGTAGTGCGTCGCTGATAGGTATTTCTAGTTCGCTATATATCTGGTCAGACCAGCGTTTGGGACTTTTGTAACTAAGTCTTTTAACTTAAATTTTTCCTGTCGATTATGTCAAAATTTTGACTCTGGCAAAACTCTCGTATGTCGTCAGGAGGCGCTGCTTTAATGCCATACTAATTTTCGTTTCGCTTTGATCGAATTTCATATGACAATCACACTAGGCATCCTTATTACACACTCTGATACACAAGATATGCTCATTAGCATAGGATCAAGACACCAAGTTCGTATGTGCGAGGTCTAGAGAGGCATGTGCATGGCAGATCTAGGTTGCATATCGTTGCTTTTCTGACGAAGGGGCGTATCTGACATTTACTAAATTGTTTAGGAGAAGCTTTTTTCGTTTTCGTACTTAATACTTTCGGTGCAGAAAGTTCAAAAAAAGCTTTGTTTAAATAAAGTAAATATTTCTATGATGTTTCAGTTATATATCTTTCCAATTATGTTAATACTTATTTCAAAAGTACATAATTATGTTTAAATAAAAATGTTTAAAACAACTACGGTACAGATACGCCACTCGGAAAGTACTTTGTTTTTTTCAGGTATGGTATCAGCTAAATACGTCGGTATTGAATTTGTAATAAAACATTATTTAGAAAATGAACTTCTTATTTATTACGAAAACACAAATGTTGAAAAAATTTCCACGAGCAGGATTTGAACCTGCAACCTTCTGACATATCGGGTCAGGTGCTCTTCCAATTGAGCTATCGTGGTTCTAACCAGCCCACCGGAATTATTCAACACTTTTTTTTTCAACATTTGTGTTTTTGTAATTTGTTCGCAACAAAATTTGCGTTCAAAATTATTTGAACATTTTTATTTATTGTCATGGGGCTATCGTGACATAAAGGTACATACATACATGGCTTTTATTAAAATAATCAGTCTCTAACAAAAAAAACCGTATCACAGTTAAAATAAGTAATCACTAATAATAATTTCAGATACGTCACTTGGGATAAATCGATAAACTGGTTTATAATCTTACTAAAAGTCCTAAGTAACATACGCCCCTTAATTTGATTGTTTTTTTTGCAAATTCGTAAATACGTAACTCTTAAAATGCGCATAAACAGCGATCTATAGAAAGTATAAAAATAAGTCGATTAGACAGATGGAAAGAGCTTCAAATGTGAATCAACGAGAGGCAACGCCGCCAGCGTCCTGCCCCCCAACCGCCTAACACTCTCGCTTTTGATCGCTTTGGAGGCGAGGCCCTCGCCTCGCTTTCTAATATATTATCGAAATATAATATCGAATAATATCGAAAGCTATAGCCTATAGCTTTCGATATTGCTTTCATATTGCTTTCGAAATGACAAGATGACGCCTCCTTCTCGCCTCGCCTTCAAAGCGATCGAAAGCGAGAGAGTTAGGCGGTCGACCCCCTGGGCAGTCTCCCGCTTGGCAGCGATTTGGAGTCCCTTTTTTATTTGTAAAAATTATATGTATATTTTTATTTCTATTTCCTTTTTTTTAATTTATGTTGTAAATAAATATTTAATAATAATAAAAATAAATAAGTAATGTGAATTACTATGATATTTTTTACGCAGTTACGCCAACATTGTCAGTTACGTCCCTTCGCCAGAAAAGCGACGATATGGCATTTCAACTAGTATGATTAAAAAGGCATTGAAACACCATATCTACTCTACTTGTCGTCGAATAATAATAAATATTATAATAGTATAAAGTTTTTTTTAACTTAATTTCTTTATTTTTATATTGTTTTAATTTTTTTTTTTTACTTTTTTTCTTGTTTCGTATTTAGTTAATTAGCACTAAGCCCTATTTGTTAATGTTTATTATTATTGTAAAACGCTGTGCTAGGCTGTTATCGGAGCTCAGACTTAGTCCTGTAAAATTTTATTGTTTTCTCTTTTGTTGTTTTTGGTTTGTTCTCTGTAGATAGAGAAATAAATTATAAGTAATTAATAAGTAATTATAAATTAAAAATAATATTTCTTAACTGACCCTAGGTGTACCTAGTTCGGTTGAGAAATACTCTGGTCCTTAGACTGGTGGATTAACCAGTAGACCTAGGTTATACAATTTATGTTATGTTTTATTCTGATAGCTCATTTTTATTTTATACACTTTGGACGATTCGCGTTAAATTTGAATAATATTAAAAATTGATATAGGTTTCAATGAACTTTAGGATTAATTAGTATAGATACCACAACCTATTATCACGGCAGCAGAATCCAAAAAGAAATTACACTATGCCTTATATTGAACAATTTTTTTTATAATTTATAAATCGAATTTTTCATATCTTTTTGTTGGATTAAACCAAACAAAACCAAATGAATTGTTCTAACATGGCCTTGACCATCTTAGTAAGACCGTAGTTGCTAGAACAATTCATTACCATCCCATACTAAGTAGTTAGTAAGTTTAAACTAAATAAAACAAGAATGCCATTGAAAGGCATCCCCCACATCGTATGCAAATGTATTACACGAGATCTTGAATCGTCAACATAGATAGAGAGCGCGGAAATCTTCCACAACTAGAATCAAACGCAAATATTTGATCGAGAGATCGACAGCGCATATTGAAAGTATACTATGCTAGCGCGCAAAGCGTGCGTAATTCTCAATGAAACATTGTGATCCTACTTGCACGCATCAGTTGCGGAAAGTATACTTTAGTACGCAAAACTCGAGTACGTTGTCAAATAAACATACTGCATTAGTACTGCGCAATTACCGTATATTATAATACAATTTACCTGTCCTGTTTTTCTATTGCATCTTCTTTCGCGTTTAGGTAATAAATTATGTCAAAATAGCAAGTGACAAAAGAGCAAGCCGTTTTGTCCGTTTAATAAAAAATTACCACAAAATTTAAGTCCTTAGAGCATTATTGGTTTAATGCTCTAAGTTTAAGTCACGTGCCATTGTCTTGAGCTAAATTGATTTTGCTATTGGGAACTAGGCTAGTATAGTTTCTGAACCTTTTTATTACCCGATGAAGCAGAAACTACAGGTACTCGAGTATCGCGCATAAATCGGGTACACTTTAAACACGTCGCACATCTAGATCTTAAAAGTCATAAATATAAAAAAAACCAAAATGAGTTAACAATGCCAGAACTTTCCGTCTATGTGAATGCATCGCGTGTTTTATTTTTTTATTTTTAATTCCACAATAAAAATGACATTTATGACTTTTAAAAACCAGATAATGTGACATGAATTTTATTTTCGCGCTTGAAAGTATACTGCGCTAATGCAGTATGTATCTGGCACAGTATACTTTCAATAAACGC
Organism: Eudonia mercurella; assembly: GCA_963082485.1. Lineage (NCBI taxonomy): Eukaryota > Metazoa > Arthropoda > Insecta > Lepidoptera > Crambidae > Eudonia > Eudonia mercurella. The sequence continues at coordinate 4,419,269 of OY720046.1, read as the reverse complement.
GAATCAAAAAGCACCATTTCCTATCTCCGACTAGACTGCTTACCCATATTTGCTCTGCTAACAGTGAAGATATCAAACTTCATACGTGACATATTACAAAGTTATATTAAACTTTCATACTAACAGTTACGTATACCATGTTATATAATGTAAATTACCAGGCTATGTTGTGTACCGCACGTACTCTCTTACACATTGTTTTAAGTTGTATCATTGTCTATAAGATTACTTTATGCTAGGTCATCATCATCGTCGTCAGCCTATATTAGTCCACTGCTGGACATAGGCCTTTCCAAGTGTACCCACCTATTATCTTAGCCTTTTGGTTTTGGCTTTTGGGGAAGCCTTTGTTTAGGAGTAGGAGAGTTTTCTGTCCCACTCCTAAACAAAGGCTTCCCCGGCTACTCTCATCTAGTTTTTGTTAGTCCTTGCCAAGTTGCAAGGTGGTATTTGAGTGGAGACCGCGTATCAGCAAACGCAGTGTATGACTCTCTTACACTAGCTGGAGACATGATCTTCGCTAGGTGGCTAGACTAAGGGTAACTATTTAATTCTGATTTATTGAATACAGAATTTTAAAATCGAAGAATAGACAAATACGGCTTTACGGCATGCTCTCTTCCGCCAATGGGAAGTTACTTGGAGACAGTACATTTTTATTAGAAATTGAAGAATTCCCAGAAGAAGAAGGAAAGAAAAGAAGATTTGTCCTGTGGTTAGACCAGCACAAACATAATGGCAGTAGGTCCCAATCCTGCACAAACCTGTTTTTACGATGTAATTGAATCCTGAATCACTCGTTGACTAATGAAGAATGCCACAGGGTATCATGTCCATCATGTTGAAATTTGAAGTGCTTTAAAAATTATACAAATAACATAGTAATTATTAATGTATGCATGTATGTGTGTGTGTAGGGTGTGGGGTTAATTAATGAGACTGTAAAAGAAAAATTAACAAGTTTTTATTTTATTTACGTTTTAACAAAAAAATGTGAATTACATAAAACTTTTATTTTATAGTGATTCTTCGCAAGGTTTCCCAAGAAACGTGTCAAGATAAAAATAAAAAGGAATAGCGAATTACAGCTAAAATGTTTCTATGACCTAAATTTGTTGGGAAAAGTTATTAAGTATCATGTTCTGAATATAACCTTCTAAGAAAAGTCACTAGAACAAACAAAGAACCTTCCATAAACATAAACAGCATTTTGATCTAAAAACCACTGTATCACTCTGGGAATTGAAATCACAATCACTTACGTGCCACTCCAGCAAATAATTTCCAAGAACCTTAAAAATTACAGTGAACAGCTGACTCAAACTAGTACGACCACTTACGTAAAGCAATTCAAATTCAAGTTTTTAAGTGTGAACGACAAAGTAAGACAAATCTTAGTAGTAACTTGCAAAATTAAGCCGTATACCAGAGATAAAGTTAGCTAGCTACTTTTCTTTTTTATGTCGACTATGAAAGTTCTGGAGAACTTGATGAGGTTGTATAAAACAAACGAGACTGCAACTGCTGATGACAGCGTCAGTAATGATAGGGTGGCTGTGAAGCGTAGCTCGAGGTATTCTGCCCAGGAGATGTTAGCTGCAGGAGAACGGAGGTGCTTCGCACCACCGTGTCTGAGGACATACTCAATCCACCACACAGCGCGGTCTAGGGGCGCCTGTGGCTGGTCGCGCATGAGTGATCCCAGACGTAAGACATTCTGACGGTAACTGTAGAAAAAGTTCAATGTAATGAAGACTCGTAAACTACCACCATCTTGTTTTGGTCTGTCGCCGTAATTAAGGTAGCTGTTGAAAAAGTTCGGGGTAACGTGGACAGCTTAAGCCTTGGTATGTCGGAACGTTGATCTACGGTGCCAAACAATTGAAATTCTATTGTGTCTGGTATTCCGACAGACCAGATGTTAAGAGACTCCCAAACTACCGGCAATTAATCTAGGTCTGTCGCTATTACAGGAATGTTAGTGCATTAACATTGTTGTTTGTGTTTGACAATCAGCGACGAGATAGTCAACTTCTTGGGTTGAGGGTTCCTGATGAAGTGCACTACCAATTTCGGCCGTTTCGTCTTCACTTACCTTTTGGTAAACTGAGTGTTTTTTTCGTTGTAAAACAAAAGAAACAACTACATAAACAAAAGCTTTGCATTTTTAAACATATTATGCGGTATGTTGATTTCGTTTTAGTCAAAACGTGAAAAATATATAAAAATATTGCTCATTGATTTTGGAACGCAGTTAAAATTTTGGAGGCTGCTCTCAAAATAAACAACGACATTACCAAAGGGGTTTGATTGTCATGTAAAAACAGCGTACCTCTACTATTTAAAATCTTAATATACTTTATTTAAACTCAAATATTCAGTAAGAAACACCAACCTTTTATCTCCGATGATCGTATTAATAGCATTTCTGAATTGTTCTTCATAAATAGTGTCTATATCAAGACGTTTGCCGATTTTGTGGTAGGTATACTGTTCCACGTTGAACCATTGGTCTCCCAGCATCGGTATACCAATGAGGGGTACTCCAGCCGTTATAGCTTCATCAGTCGATTGTAATCCTCCTTGTGTGATGAAGAGTTTCACATTGGGATGTCCTAAAAACAAAGTTACATTGTAATTAATTGATTGTATTCAGTACAACATGAACATAAACATTTATGTTCAATAAACATATAATGTTTAATACTTTTTAGTCTGGCAACAATGTTCTGTGCCATTTTAAGTTTTTTTCTTTTCTTCTTGACTTTTTCACATAGCAACTAACACATTTAAAAGTTTGTGAAATGTTTGAAAATAGTAAAATCTATATTTTACTAATTCAATTATTTTTGTTTTTTGTTTATTTGTTTTATTTCCAACAAAGTGGTGGTCCTTCGAGCCATTACTCGTGAACAATGTCATCAGCGACATTGAGTTGGTCTTTTATTTCATAGAAAAATGATGAATTCAAGATTATTGAAAATGCTTCTGAAAGTGAGCTAACTTAAATAAAACATTATTTTCTTAATTTATTTCCTTGTGTATAATAAAATATAAAAATAATTTGGATTTTATATCGCCTTTTTATATCTTAACCTAGACCACCTTTTATTGGCAATTTTTTCTCAACTCTACGAAAAAATGCCAGCGACAAGGAGCTTTTTCCATACAAAACATGATACTTTAAACATGTTTAGCGCTAAACGCATTTAGTGAGTTTTGGTGGAAGCCAGCCTAAATTATATAAGGATATAAGAAAAAAACTTGTGCCACTCCCATATGTATTCTCGAAAAACATAACTTATATCTAGTGCTTTGTTACTGTTAGAAAAGAGAGTAATACAATTACTAAAAATCTTTAAAGAATTTGCAGTTTTCTCATCTCAAAAAGTGTGAAAGAAAACTCTAAAAATTTTATCTATTTAAAATTTCAAACATTTTCTAACATAACGTAATGTTATGTGCTTAGAAACTTTAACAATAATTAATACACTTGCCTAATTTAATGTGTAATTCCGGATTATTCATAAAATTGGAAAGGAAACCTCAACACTCTATCTCATAAACATAAGACTTTTATGAAATACAAACGAAACGCCAAAAATTCTATAAAGGTCAACGAATTCCTACTCTCAAAGTATGGACGCCACAGAATAAGGACATTTAATATTTACGATAAATTACGCCACCATGCGTTCCTTTTTTGTCAACTCTCAAAGCGGTTTCTGCCTAGATTTTCAAGTATTATCCCGCCTTAAGAAGGATTAGATAAAATGTATTTATTACCTTAAATTGTATAAACATTGTATATTTTATAAAATAGGTCGAATTTTGACTATTGGGCAACCACTAGATTACATTTTAAAAACTACATATTGAGTAGAGGAGCTTGTACGGTCTCACCACCGTACATATTTAGCTGACTTAGCGACCTACTTTGGGTCGCGCCTAATTATTGTTTACTTTATTAATATATATTATTTATTGTGGTAGTACGCAAATACGCTTGCACTGAACAGTCTAGCAAAGAGTTACCTACAACTTATTTACTGTATTTACTTGGGAGTTTAAAATAAACAAACCGTTTAACTTTGGTGATTTCTTTGTCTGCGTGCCACAACTACAACTACTTCAATCAACTAACAGCATCCTCAAGTGTACGTAGTCAAACTGGCTCGTACATTTTAATGGTCCTTCGAGAATTATTAGTGTTTTAGTGTTTCTTGTGCGTTTGTAACAGTAGCAAATCGGTTTGACTGGCCTCCCACAAGCGGGTCTCACCAGTCAAATTGAGAGGTTGTATATACTGTTACGGAGCGAGTAGAACACTAAACACCGACTATCAGCGATCACTTCGAGTCTACAGCACTGACTTCAGAGCTACGATTCAAGGTCAACTTTGTGTTAAACTAACACAGTGCAACTTCAAGCTTATCTCTTTCAACGTGAACTGCGTGTAAGGGTCAAGCCTTTGATTCTACTTTTACCAACATCTTAGCCACCATCAACATGGACAAACTACAGCTGCAGCAAGCTTGCTTTGAAAACATCAAAACTTTGTGTACGAACTATAAGAAAGACTCTAAAGTTCGGAAAACGGAAGACTACTTAACTAAACGTATTGTGTCTCTTGACTTGCAATGGGATGATTTTGCGGAGAGACATGAACTTCTTTTGCAAGAAATTGACGACAAAAATATAACTTACTTTTCGGACAACATATATGAAAAAACTAAGAACTTGTATGAGACAACTAAGGATGATATGCAAGCTTTACTGGGCCGAGTAACTAAGGAGGTAAAGTTTGATATAGCCGGACTAGTAGGCGAAGATTCAACAGAGAACATCAAGTCCTTATTGTCAAAACAAGAAAATAACTTCAAAGCCATCGACAGAGCTATGTCTAAAATAGATTTAAAGAAAATTTCTGAAAAATGGGAATTCGAGGATCATCTTTCAATACTAAAAACGAAATGGGAACTTATTGAGAGGCTTCACTGGGACATTGAATCATCACTGAAGGGAGAAAGTGGTGAAAAATACTACGCTACTTTTGTACAAGTCGAAGATAAGTATGACGACCTAAAGAAAATACTTAACAGTAAAATTTGGTCGACTGGCCACTACGAACGGTCAACACCACGCATTGAAGTGCCCGAGTTTTCCGGGAGCTACACGCAATGGATTTCCTTCAAGGATCTCTTCTTGGAAACCATCCACAACAACCCGGTAATCAATAAAGCTCAAAAGATGCAACATTTGAAGACCAGATTGCGTGGAGAAGCTGAGAGACTGGTACAGCATCTGAGCATAAGTGCAGAAAACTACACATCATGCTGGGAAATACTTCTTCAACGCTATGATAACACGAGGCTACAATTTACGTCATACGTTAACACCATACTCAACTTACCTACTATTCAACAGCCTGATGCCTACAACCTGAAACGAATGCATGACGTCATAAACGAATGTTTAAACGGACTGGCAAACATACGAGTCGACACGGCCAGCTGGGATCCGCTAATCGTTCATCTTATGACTTTAAAACTTGATTCCAACACACTGAACGAATATGTAAAAGAGCTTCCAAACCATAGAGACTTGCCGAGCTTAAATGATTTTCTATTTTTCCTTGAAAGCAAATTCATGGCATACGAGAGCCTGAAAACTTCAAAAAAAGAAACATACAAGCCAACTACTAGCTTTCCTATTCCGAGAACTTTTAACAAGAACTTTCATCCGAAGAAGTTTAACTACCAACATATCAAAAGAAATGACAACTCCAAAGTCTATCACGCTACGTACGGACAATGCCCTCTATGCGAGCAAAGCCATGTGCTAATGCAATGCGCACGGTTCATTGAAATGGACACAGCGCAGCGAGCGAACACTGTTGCGAAATTGCATGTATGCAGAAATTGTTTATTCAGCCATGGAAACAAAGAATGTCAATCAACGAAAAAGTGCAAAGAGTGCAATGCAAACCATCATACACTATTGCATAATAACGCTAATGTAAACAAATCGATTGAAACTAGAAATAACACAAAAAAATATTCAACCCAGCGGCCAGCTGCATCTACTTCTCAACTCCAACAGCAGCAAAGCTCTAATCATTTATCTGGAGATGAAATAGAAGTTTTGTTACCAACTGTACAACTCAGTGTCTTGTCCGCAGACGGGACAAGTATCACACTTCGAGCCTTGTTGGATCAAGGTTCGCAGGTTAATTTGATCTCACAGAACGCCGCTCAACTGCTGAGACTACCCAGACGAAGCCTTAATGCTACGGTAACAGGAGTAGGTTCCGTATCTGGGAATTGTAAAGGGCAACTGCAACTTACCTGCAAGTCAATACACTCAGATTACACTCTAAACGTTCAAGCCCTTATAATGAGCAAACTAACTAACAACTTACCTAACTGTACCTTCAATAAAGGCGACTGGCTACACCTGGAAAATTTGAAGCTTGCAGATCCACAGTACAACATTGCAAACCCGGTAGATATTTTATTGGGAGCGGATATCTACTCTGAAGTTATTTTGGATGGGGTCCTGAAAGGCAGTCAACTTCAATCTCCTATTGCGCAACAAACTAAGCTGGGGTGGATTTTATGCGGAAAATTAAAAACATACAACTGTCATGTGACTTTGCTCGATTTGAACGAACTAACCAAATTTTGGGAAAATGAAGATATCAACCCCGGCAAGGACGATGAGTCTGCTAACGATCAATGCGAAACATACTATTCCCAAACCGTTCAACGAGCTTTGGATGGAAAGTACATAGTAAAGATGCCATTTATACCTGATTTTGAGAAAAAGCTGGGAAGCTCGAGATCTATAGCCGTTTCCCAATTTTTACAACTAGAAAAAAGACTCGAGCGCAACGATAAACTCAAGGACATGTACAAGGACTTCATAAGGGAATACATCAATTTAAACCACATGAGACCAGCCAATAGCTTGAAAACTTCAACAACACAATGTTTCCTACCTCATCATGCGGTGCTGAAAGAGGATTCAACTACTACTAAGCTGAGAACCGTCTTTAACGCATCTCAAAAGACTACAAGCGGTTATAGCTTAAACAGTTTACAAGAAAAGGGTCCGAATCTACAAAAAGAAATAATCGCTCTCATTCTGATGTGGCGAACCTTCAAATACGTCTTCACCGCTGATGTTGAAAAGATGTACCGCTGTATCTGGCTGGCCGATGAGCAACAACCTTTACAAAAAATCATCTGGCGGGACTCGCCCCATCAGCCGCTACAAGAATACCAACTTGGCACCGTCACTTACGGGATGAAAAGTGCACCTTGGCTGGCTATGAGAACTCTGAAACAGCTAGCTATCGACGATGGTCACCTGTACCCGGAGGCTGCTGAAGTCTTGCAAAACAATTTCTTCGTCGATGACCTGCTGTATGGCCATAGTACGCTCCAGGGTGCTCTAAAACTACAGCAAGACTTACTTACCTTGTTGAAAGGCGGTGGGATGAATCTACGAAAGTGGTTATCTAACGATCCTGCTTTACTAAAAACACTGGATTATAATCAAATTTCTACACAGAATGTATTTGATTTTAAGAACGAAGAATCTACCAAAACGCTCGGCCTTGGTTGGAACCCAAAAACTGACTCATTTTTATTCAACTGGAACTTGGAAACTTCAAATGAACGAACGCTAACTAAACGGCAACTACTCTCAGAAATTTCAAAACTGTATGATCCTTTGGGGTGGTTGTCACCAATAACCGTGGCAGCTAAACTACTTTTTCAAAAAGTTTGGATGAACAATAACATAGGCTGGGATGGAAAGTTATCAACCGATATACAAGATGAATGGCATGATCTGAAATCGGAGCTACCTATAGTAAGAAACATGAAACTGAACAGATGGATCGGCGGCACGAGCCGCGAAATACAATTACTCGGCTTTGGCGACGCAAGCGAAAGGGCATATTCCTGTGTCGTATACAGTCGCATTATCAATGAACAAGGAACACCGACTATAACGCTACTCACTGCGAAGACTAGGGTTGCCCCCTTATCGCAGAAAGCTACTTTACCCAGGCTAGAGTTGTGTGGAGCATTACTTTTAGCCAAACTCATAAAAAAAATAAAGGAATCACTTGCCGGATACAACATCACGATCAAGGCATGGAGTGACTCTCAAGTTGTCTTAGCGTGGCTACAAGGTGATACATCAAGATGGGAGAGATATGTAGCTAATCGTGTCACACAAATAAAGCAAGTGATCCCTGCAAACCTATGGCACTACGTTCCATCAGAACAAAACCCTGCAGATTGCGCATCCAGAGGGATGCATCCAAAGAAACTTGCAAACTTCGACCTTTGGTGGAATGGTCCAGAATTTCTCAAACTACATCATGAACAACAAGTACAAGAAACAATGACTTGTTTGTTTACAACTCCAACAGACGTCGCTAAAACAGAAGTGACAACCCTAGAGAACAAATGGAAAAATAACTTTATTTATGAATTGCTACATAAACGCAGTTCATTAACACGAATACAGCGAATTATGGCCTGGATTATGCGCTTCGTCGGAAAAATTCGCCACATTACGAAACAAAACACGCCATACCTAACTTCGGCGGATATAGCGGATGCGACTAAAATGATAATTATATTTGTACAGAAATCGCAACTTGGTGACGATTACAAACGTCTTCTCAAGATGGAGCCTGTTACAAATAAGAGTTCAATTCTCAAACTATACCCTTATATGGATGAACACAAGATCATTCGCGTTGGTGGAAGACTGGACAACTCAAGGCTACCATTCGAAACAAAGCATCCCATCATTCTACCACACCAAGGACGATTCACTCAACTTCTAATCGAGCAGGCCCACTTAAAGATGCTGCACGGTGGAGCTCGACTTATTTTGACTTATATAAGGCAAAGGTATTGGATTGTTGGCGGAAACCGAGCGGTCAAGTCACAACTACGTAACTGCGTCCAATGTCATCGCTACAAAGCAAGTCAAACTCATCAACTGATGGGTGACCTACCGCAACCTCGAGTGAATCCATCAAGACCTTTCACTAACACAGGCGTCGACTTCACTGGCCACGTGGAGGTCAAGCTGAATAAAGGAAGAGGTGTACGTACATCAAAGGGGTACATAGCTATCTTTGTATGCATGGCCACTAAAGCTGTGCATATCGAGCTGGTATCAGACCTGAGTACAGAAACCTTCATAAGTGCATTCCAAAGAATGTGTGCTAGACGCGGCACCCCAAAACATGTATACTCCGACTGCGGAACAAACTTTATCGGAGCCGCAAAGCTGTTACGCGCTGAATTTGAAGAGTTTCAACAACTAATGTCTCCAGATTTCTTTGACGAGATTGCAAAACTAGAAGTGGAGTGGCATTTTAACGCTCCGGCCTGGCCCAGCGCTGGGGGACTGTGGGAGGCGGCCGTGAAATCGCTCAAATATCATCTGCGACGAGTGCTTGGGGATCAGAAGCTTACTTTCGAGGAATTTACTACGCTACTTACCAAGATCGAAGCTTGTATGAACTCCCGACCTCTATGCCCGCTGACCGAAGATCCCGAGGAGTTTTATAACTACTTAACTCCCGGACACTTTCTCACCGGCAGCCCAACAACGTCACTTCCAAGATCTGATTACACAGACATCAACAGCCTCGATATCAGGCGTCGCTGGCAACTCACAGAGCACATGTTCCAGCAATTCTGGAAAACCTGGTGCAGCGACTACCTAAATCAACTCCAAACACGCGCTAAATGGAATACTCCAAAGGCAAATATTAGAGTAGGCGATATCGTTCTGGTTAAGGAAAACAACCTTCCCCCTGGAAAATGGGCTTTGGGACGGGTTATGCAACTACATCCTGGTTCCGATGGCTACGTTAGAGTAACTACAATCAAGACGAAAACTGGAACTATGAAGCGGCCTATAGTAAAATTAGCTCCGCTGCCGTTACAAGACTGTAACACAGACTTAAAAAATATATACATAGATAAACAGCCTAAAACAAGAAAAATAGAGGAAACTCATTGTTATAACAAAAAATCGTCATCAACAAATGACACTGAGAACCTAATTACAAATACAAAGAAAACAACCAAAAAAGGCTTGCCTGCACTATTTACAGCTTTGTTTACAATGATTCTTATGGTAACAAGCGCACGCGCCCAGGCAACAGGTACCAAAGGCAGCGACGCGACGCCGGGGGCTCAGATTACCAACATAGAAGCCGGACGCCCAGTTTACTATGACGCTATTGGGAAAATACAAACGATACATGACGAATGGATACTACTCATGTACTATAACCTAACTAACTACTTTGATGCAACACAACGGGTGAAAAGCTACCTAGAGGGTGTCAGCAGCCTGTGTGAAAAAACCGATCCTCGATACTGCAAGGCTACCCTGGAACAATTGTACCACGAATTGGACTCTATCAACTACTACAACAGTATCCTGCTAGCTCCCCATAAGCATCTCAGTGACCGGAAGAAGCGAGGTCTTATCAATGGAGTGGGCTCGATAGCAAACAGCCTATTTGGAATTTTAGACCAAAATTTTGCCGAAAAATACAACAATGACATAGAATCAATCCAGACCAATGAAAAACATCTATTGGACTTAATGAGAAATCAAACATCAATTGTGGAGCTACAAAATAACATTTTAAAGACAAGCGAAAATAACATAAACCGCCAACTTAATATAATGGATAATTTTATCAACCAAACGGAGTCGAACCTTGCACGAATAGAATCACAGATAGAAATCGCAATGGCCACGAGCTATTTTAGTTCGGAATCGCTCGCATGTTATCTACTTATAAACAAATTAAAGAAAATGCAAGATCTATTTTTCAATACGTTAACTGACGTATACAAGGGTCAGATAGACGTGCATTTGATAACTCCAGCAAATCTTATGAAACAGATAACCGAAATATCTGGGAAATTACCAAGATCACTGGCCTTGCCTATAGAAAACATTAAAGGAGAGATAAAAGACTTATATAAATTGTTGTACGTTAAAGCTCGAGTAACAAAAACTTACTTCCTATTTGAGATGCACATTCCACTGATTTCGAACGAAGACTTTAAATTATATCGAGCGATTCCATTACCAGTCACTACTAAAACAGGAAGAATCGCAATGCAACTGAGTTCCGAATACATTGCGGTGGACTTAGAGAAGAGTACATATGTTTCCTTTACCGAAGGCGACATGAACTCGTGCATACAGATAAAGATAGATAATTATATTTGTAACAAGAACCTGCCAGTCTCGGATTTACATAACAACAATGCGCCTTGCGAAGCAAAATTACTGGGTCATCGCTCGGCGTCGCCCTGCGGAATAAAAACAATAGTCTGCAAGGAAACATGGATTAAATTGCATGCACCGAACAGCTGGTTGACGATTTGTTGCGAAACTTGTACACTACGAACTATATGTGAGAATGATATTATGTCATCACATATGATGAATAGTTCCGGGATTGTAACTTTGGCACAAGGGTGTGTGCTACAATCGGAGCAGTCAATTATCCACTCGCACAATCAATATTACAGTAACGTAAAACTCAACTATAGCTTAATGACACCGTCACTGAACTCACCTATAAATAACATCGTCAACGTAAAGCACTACAACTACAATCTGTCGCATTTACAGCTGACTGAAGATTCGAGACTGAGAAAGGTGGATGAAGAACTGAATTCTCTTCGCGCTCAGGAGGATCACCTGCCGGTGTCTATCAGTACGCATGACATTCACCAATATGCCATTTGTTATTCCCTGATGGGTCTGGGCATCATTTTCATTAGCGTATGGGCGTTGAAAAGATGTGGAGCAGTCTCATGTCCCCAATGGGCAAAAAAGCGGACAACAGGCAATCAACCTGTATATGAAGATATCGAACTACAAACCTTACCTAAGAGGGAGCAACCTCGGGAAGAGAGAGTCAAGATTAAGCCATCAAGTTCTAGCGCAAGAGACCTGCGGGATGAGCGTGCTGGCCGCGGACCTGCTGCTGGGACAAGCAACGTCGCTTTTAACTTTGAAAATTGATTTTTTGCTTTGTAAGGGTTCCTCTTTATCTCGACTGTTTCTTTCTTTTCTGGTTGCCAACATGTACGGTCTCACCACCGTACATATTTAGCTGACTTAGCGACCTACTTTGGGTCGCGCCTAATTATTGTTTACTTTATTAATATATATTATTTATTGTGGTAGTACGCAAATACGCTTGCACTGAACAGTCTAGCAAAGAGTTACCTACAACTTATTTACTGTATTTACTTGGGAGTTTAAAATAAACAAACCGTTTAACTTTGGTGATTTCTTTGTCTGCGTGCCACAACTACAACTACTTCAATCAACTAACAGCATCCTCAAGTGTACGTAGTCAAACTGGCTCGTACAGAGCTAGTTAGTTGAGCTAGTTGAGGAGCTCTATGGCGCAGTAATTAACACGTCCGGTCTGCGATTGCTGAGGTTAAGCCACTTTCGCAAAGGCCGGTCATCAGATGTGGGATCAAAGATGTATCACTGCATTAGCAGTCGTTACCAACCACCAATCCGCACTGGGCCCACGAGTGGTTTATGGCCCGTTCTCCCTGTCCATCCAAAGGCGAATGGCACAGGATTCGGAGTGGCCTGGAGAGAGAGAGAGGCGAAGAGAGAAGACCCTGAAGAGAATAAGGACGCTGATAGATGTAGCCAGAAGCGGTACCACTGCTAGGTGGGCACGGAGCGACTACGAAGACACCGAAGGCCGTCCGCCCCAGAAAGGGGATAGGGCCATAGGGACAAGGACATATACGAGTATTAGCATAATTTGTAGGGAGTGAAGAAGTGCGCGCGGTGGACTCCATTCCGCGTGCATCTCCCGCGCTTCCGCCTGTATAACCTGATGGTTGAGTCAGGCCATGGGTGGTTAGTCGGTTTGTCCATACATAAGGAAGGCTCGTTAAAATGAGCTGTTGATGTACATAGTCTAAAATATATGTTCCGACAAGTTATTGCTAAACCTGATGGAGCAAAAACATTTATATTCATCATCACAAAGTTATAATGAAACTGAACAATTGACAGCATTTCAAGCATTGTCGTCGCCTATTTCCATTAAAACAGTGGTAACATTTGCGGAGCAAGTTAGATTTATTTCGCTGTAAAGCTAACCTGTTGCGTCCCGAAGCTTATTATTTGCTTTAACCTTCAAACTTTGAATACCTAGGTAAATTTTAGGTGAAGGCGTTTCACAGTATTGCTGTTCATTATTAAGACGGCGCGCACTTGTTGATTTCCTATTAAGTATTCTGTGGAGCTCGATGGCTGGCGTAGCAACTTGTGCATTCAGGTTTCGATCTTGCAAGGTAAGCAACTTTCCCAATACCTAGTTGAACTTCTCCGTGTTTTGGAAGGTACGCCTATGCAGGTTGCACTGGGCCAGCGTGGTGGGTTATAACCCGATGTCTCGATGTGTTTTTGTTTGAGGAGCGCGATGGGTCAGTGATTAATGCGTTTCGTTTACATTGCTAAAGTTCAGCAACTTTTGCAAAGGCTAGTCATCGGATGGGCTACCAAAAAATTAATATCTCGAGTTTCTCGTGCTTCGGGAGGTACGTTAAGCCATTGGTGCCAGCTGTATTAGCAGCTATCAATCTGCACTGGGCCTGCGTGGTGCCCGTTTTTCCTGTGGTATTTCAATCGGGTTAAGGCTCGTGCCCCAGCAGTGGGGACATAATCTGAGCTGGTGATAATGATCCTACTATTCTCTGATGACCAGTGATCGGAGTAGGTAGAGCAATTTTTTGTATTTGCGATACGTTATATTAATATGGACATTCCCGAAATATTGTCGACAAACAATTTGAATGCTGTAGAAAGAGACAAAAACAGGCGCGTTCTTCTAGCGGCGAAGTCCGCTATTGTATTCTTTTGTTTCCAAGAGCCGTGTTGCGCGGCAAAATCGTGCGGCAACATCGCGCGTGTGTGCAATGGAAATTGGCAACGCGTCGCTAATGTAAGTTTGACCACGTCCATCGTGGCGCCCACTGCCAATACGTAAGACAAGCCTTTTTTTATCATGTTTATAAAAAAAGTTACAATCTCGCGGAATGTTCATATTAACATCAACGTTTACGGTCAATGAACCAAAATTGCTCACTCTGGCGAGCCACGGCTGAACTCCGGTGATTGCTAAATTACCCGATCAAAAGTAATCCTTATCTCATCATCATCATCATCATCAGCTCATTTTATGTCCCCACTGCTGGGGCACGAGCCTTCCCTATGGATGGATAGGGAGAACGGGCCTTAAACCACCACGCGGGCCCAGTGCGGGTTGGTGGTTATAAACGACTGCTAATGGAGCCGGGACCAACGGCTTTACGTACCTTCCGAAGCACGGAGGAGCTCGAGATGATACATTTTTGGTCACCCATCCGATGACCGGCCTTTGCGAAAGTTGCTTAACCTTAGCACTCGCAGACCGGGCGCGTTAACCACTGCGCCATCGAGCTCCTCCATCCATCCATCCATCTCCATCCTTATCTACTTTTAATTTATTTAAAATAAAATGAGAATCTAAAGGGCAATCCTATAAATAAGTTCTAACTTCTTGTCTTGAAGTATTTGGATGTTTAAACTTTTGAAGATGTTTCCGGAGTAGAATACATTGAAGTTTGCACGCTCGGCTTGTGGCAAATTTATTGTCCTTGAAAAATTTTTATGAAACTTTGACTTACCTAACTAACAAATTTTAATTTGTTTCACCGGCAACAATGCCAAGAGGATGCCGTTGTTAACTAACTACTTAATTATTCAGTATTTAACTAGGTTTAACACAAACAACATCAAATAAGTATTCTAGGAAGGAATACATTTTCAAAATTCGACGCGACGTTTCGACTGATTTGCACTGGCCGTGGTCACGGGCTAAGTCAGCCCGTGATGTGGCTTAAATCCCTATTTAAAATGATTTTAAATAAAGATTAAATACATATAAGAAAGCATTACAAACATTGACTCCATCTAAACCCGAGAAAATATAGAAAAAGTTCGTTTTTAGGGTTCCGTACCTCAAAAAGAAGAAACGGAAACCTTATAGGATCTCTTTGTTGTCCATCTGTCCGTTTGTCCGTCTGTCCGTCTGTCCGTCTGTCCGTCTGTCCGTCTGTCCGTCTGTCCGTCTGTCCGTTTGTCCGTTTGTCCGTTTGTCCGTTTATCCGTCTGTCCGTCTGTCTATCTGTCAAGACCCTTTATCTCGGGAACGCATGGAAGTGTCAAGTTGAAATTAAAACCATATACTCAGGTCTGCGGTCCCTTAAAGCTGTGAAAAAAATCAAACGAAAAAAAAAGATTAGGTTAATTAAGTACTTGCCGTTGAAATAGAATTATGAAGTTTGGCAAGTAATATCGTCTTATACTACAAATACAGGGAAAAATCTGAAAACTATACATATTTAATTAAATCACAAAAATTAACCGTGTTATGTGGGGTATTGTATGAAAGGGCTTCATTTGCACAAGCTTAAACAGATTTTTAATTATTTTTATGATGTATGGTTTTCGATTTATGACGAAGAATGAAAAAAGAAATACAAAAGTTTGTACGGAACCCTCGGTGGGTGAGTCCGACTCGCACTTGTCCGGTTTTTTTACATTGACCCGATCGGGAATGGAACCAGGGACCACGGAGATGGCAATACCAAAAACCGAGCCACGAGCCTTTTAACTACGGAGGCCGTAATTAAAATGTTTATAATGATTGCTTTATTTACCAACAATAAAATATTATGTTATATAAATTCTAAACTAATTTAGATAAAATTAAACAAAGATAAAAGATCGCTATTACCTACCGCACAGTAATATGCAATAACGTATACTGTCTAAACAAAATATATCTTAATAATTAACGATATCGCTGAGTGCACAGCAATAACTGCATTCATTGATCCAACCTTGTTAGACATTAAGTTGATAAGAGTGTCAATGTCAAAAACTGTAATAGATATCGCTTACAGTACCTTGATGACCTTTTCCATTAGAAGCAAAATACTTAGGTATATCTATATATTAATACGTGAAGCAAAAACTTTGTACCCGTTTTTACGAAAATTGCGCGGACGGAGGAGTATGAAATTTCGCACAATTTTAGTTTATATAGAGAAGGTTTTCCGACTGTTAATATTTTTTTAATTATGCCTAAAAAGTACATGAAATCAACAAAAAACAACACTATACACACTACCATGTATTTGACACACACGTATTGTTTGTCTTTAATGCGGCCGACATCTGTCAATGCCAATACAAACTCACATTATATCTTTTTTAATTTTTCATTGCTTAGGATACAATCCGTGCAGCCTTAATAAAATTACGGTCGAATTTCAACCACTGGGCGACCACTAGTATTGTTAAAAGTGTCTTGGGTATATAATATTATTATTTTTATTATTTGTAACACTACAGGAGAAAGAAACAGCCCTTGCCGAGTTTCTTGCGGCTTCTTCTCGGTACAAGGTCTCCACCGTAGGGTTTACGAAGTCATGGCTTTGAATTGATGTTCAAAAAACACTTTTTTCAACTTGTAAAAGTTCATTTTGAATAAAAAAAATTGAAATTGAATTTTGAATTTGAATTTATAAAATATAGCTTTTTATACAGGAGAAAATGTATTAAACGCAAGTAATGTGGTACTCAAAGGGAAAGGAGTGCCATAATATAACTAGCTCATTTAATGTCCCCACTGCTGGGGCACAAGCTTTCCCTGTGGATGGTAACGCCACATAGAACGGTGTGGCGGCCTGCGGTTGCCACATAATTTCTTATCCTCACGTATGGTTAAAGAGTTTGTAAACGCATTCCTAATCGCGTGTAGATCTGATTAAGATAAGACACGGCATCTTCCCTCCAACATCTACATAGTTATTATTGTAAATAATCTTGTAAGGTTTAGATAATAAGTTAATCACGATGTAGTCAGTGTAAATATACAACATCACATAAAGAGACGCAGTCGTTATTTACCATCGCCATGGAACCCTCCATCATCACAACCTCCCACTCGTCGACCACGGGAATACTGGTGACCCCGACGTGATGGAGCGACCACGGGATCACTGGTGACCCCGACCATAGGACAAAGGGAACAAACGGCCCGTGCACCATCACGCAGACCCAGTGCGGATTGGTGGTTGTTAACGACTGCTAATGCAGCCGGGACCAGGCTTTACGTGCCTTCCGAAGCATAGAGGAGCTCGAGATCATGCATTTTGGGTCACTCATCTAAAGACCAGCCTTTGCGAAACATGCTTTACTTTAGCAGTTGCAGACCAAGCGCGGTAACCATTGCGCCATCGAGCTTTTCAGCTCCATCGGAAGGAGGGCTTCAGGGCTTCTTCTACTACGAGTTTTTTTATTCGTCTTTTTTTAATTTTTTTTTATTAACGTATTCGAATGGCAAATAAAATAAGCACTAGGCCCCTGAGTACTTCTACTCTCAGCGTTTATAAGCTGATGTTGATGATGATGATGATGATGATGGTGATGATGATGATGACGATGATGATGATGATGATGATGCTAAAACTATAAAAGCAGTGCAATACTCACTCAAAAGATCTGACTGCGGTAGCCATTTGGAGATTCTGATGTTCTCCGTTCTACCAGGAAGCTCATCTTTGTCCCATTTCCACAGTACATTGTATGGCAGTTGGGAGAAAACTTTGACTAAAACTTGTATCTTTTCTGGAGGTAGTTGCGATGGGTTCACATTAGTT
Source organism: Eudonia mercurella (assembly GCA_963082485.1). NCBI lineage: Eukaryota > Metazoa > Arthropoda > Insecta > Lepidoptera > Crambidae > Eudonia > Eudonia mercurella. The sequence continues at coordinate 4,401,447 of OY720046.1, read as the reverse complement.
CCAAAACTGATGTAGATTACACCTTTGGTAGAGGTGTCTAAGTAAGTCTTCAAATCCTAGAAAATTTTAACAGACAATTTTTATTTCTAATTTTAACCTCGGCACATGTCTTCATTCCACTTGAGGTTAAGTGGAAATGGAGTTCAGACGTGAAGACAATAGTGTTGTTGACGACATCATTTAATAATTACGTATAAATGTAACCACTTAACTGTTTTTTAAAAGTTGTAAAAAGACAAAGTGTTGAAAAAAATTTACGAGCGAGATTCGAACCCGCACCCCATGACATGCCGGGTCAGGTGCACTGCCAACTATGCTATCGTGGCTCAATCCAATTCGCCGAAATTAATCAACACTATCTACTTTTACTTTATAAGCCAAAGGAGCCCTATTCAATGTCTACAACACGTCATCAACATCCGATCTTCATCATCAGTTAAGAATTAGGCAAGCTATATTTATGATTATTTACATATGATTTTACACAAATATTGTTGAGAACAAATTATAATTTGAAAAAAGACAAAGTTGTCAACACTATTTGCGTAAAATTATATGTAAATAATAATGTTTTTTAAAACATTAATCTATTTTTTTATTGACCTCTAGGTAAACATAAATTTTTGTAACCTAAAAAGTTATTAATAGACACTCAATTGACGGAACACAGTAGTGACGTCATAGTTTGCCATTCCCATACAACTTCTATTGAAAAATATTGTTTTGACAGTTGCTAAAAAGAGCCTCTATTGATTTACCAGTCAAGTACCCAATTGGTGCCCACCTTCACCCTGCCAGCTCACAGAGCTTCTTCACGCCTCGTTCAAGGACCCCATATCATAATTAGGAAGGACGGAAAACGTAGTTTTGATGAGTTTTAGCTAATGGAACTGGTACACAACGAGTACACTCTTGATCGTGGTGGATGCAAAAGTGCCAAAATATCGGATTCTACCTTCAACATAGAATTAGAAAAAAAGTAGGGTGTTTCTGATAATTATTTTGATATTGATTTTAAGTTAACGGGATTCTTACCGTAATGTATTCAGGTCGACTTTTTTATTACCATCCAAACCTTCTGAGATGACTCCCGTGATACAAACGAACAACTCTTTCTATTGGACCAACTCCCTAACTCGAAAAAGAAAATCAGCTGTTTCATACATTTTGGTCGAATGAATATTGATGTTTTGTATGGAAAAGCTGATTTTTTTTTTCGAGTTAGGAAGTTGGTCCAATAGAAAGAGTTGTTCGTTTGTATCACGGGAGTCATCTCAGAAGGTTTGGATGGTAATAAAAAAGTCGACCTGTATATTATTATGCATTACGATGGGAATAATGTATATATTATAGAACATGTACACAGCACATGGCCGTGGTGGCGGAGTAACGCCTCGGTGGCCTAGTGGCAGAGCGCTCGGCCCGATACTCGAAGGTCCCGGGTTCAATTCCCAGGTCGGGCAAGATGTATTTCGGATTTTTCGATGCATAGCCCGGGTTTGTGATCACCAAGCCGCATTTGGCAAGCGTGGTGATTAAACCATTACCCATCAGTTGTAGTGATGACTTGATTTCAATGATGGAGGGCTTTTGCCCAGCAGTGGGACAATTATAGGCTGTTTACTTACACAGCACATGGCTTGGTTTTGTATATCTACTTTTTCTAATTAGTTATTTTTTATATTACTACCGTAGTGATTTTATTTAGTTTTATAGCCTTTCTTTAAGTTTGTATCTCATTCTAAGCAAACTGTTAAAGTTATTATGAGAAATAAATCTTCTTTAAAACGAATCAATCACCATTAGGTGAGCTATCGACTAAGTGCATAATCATAAGAAATATAATAGTATAAAAAAGTTACCAAAATTATTAGATGATTCCTTGAATTTTTTTTTTGAAACATAATTTTTGAAACACATTATTATGCAATGCTTATAAGGTGAACCTTGAATATGTAAATTGACAAAAACCTATGACGTAATACAGTAGTCGCGTGTAAGCTAATAAAGTTAAAACATGATGTTCCTAATATAAGATTGCATACGTATTCTTTACTTTTTCTCCTATTTTTTTCTACCAATAACCTTGGAGGAATATTTTATTTAGCAACAAGTTAATTTATATAAGAAATACTAGTTTAAGGAAAATATTTTCTGCAACCGTTAAGCTATAAATGGGTAGTGATAATGAATTTATATTACGGCTTGAATGTCAGTGCCGTTTAACCATATGATTGCATCTTTATGTTTGAGATATACATATATATATATATATATATATATATATATATATATATATATATCTTTATATCCGAGAAGCAGTCTTCACAGTAGATTTGGAGTTTTAAGTCAGGCCATTAAAGTAAAAAATATATTATCATACCTAAGAGTATTATGGTCTAAAACAATATTATATCCACATGTTGATTGCCATAGAAAATTATGTAAAGCTAAACAAAGTGCGTGTTATAATTTATCTGTAAGTTAATATAAAATACCTATATACCTAAGTATGTTTAAAATATTAAACCTGGCCGTAGAATATTAAAAATAATGAAATATATTTAATTTTAGGTCGCCACCGCATGCAATCATTTTAAAGGCAGAATTGTAAATTATTTCAATAAATTACAAAATGACACACACTAAACAAAAATACAAATAGTACATATCTTACCTTTGGTAGATCCTTTATTGGTTTCTGATGCAATCCACCCATATAAATCACGTTCGGAGGCACGGGCCGATTGCCCTCCCAAATGGGATTGACGTTGAAAAAAAGCATGTCCACATTGTCACTCAATGTAGACAGACTAGGGACATCCGGGCCAAAAATCTTCCTGACCATTTCATTTTCAGTCTCTTCGATAGCGTTGTACCAATGTAAAAACTTATAATGGTAGTACAACTCTGAGAGTTTCTCCCAATACGTAAGGTTGTATATCCTTTGGCGGAAAATGGATGGATATAAAATCGGGTGCACCGGTGCCCCTACTACTTCGTAATTGCCAATCACTGCACCGAACGAACTAACTTGTATCACTGGCACTTTAAGAACGTGAGTTAAAGCTAAAGCGGGTCTCGCCAAAGCTTCAATAAGTAGCAAATCAAATTTCTTGTTTCCGTCCTTAAGTATTGCTTGCACTTCGCTCGTAAGCATTTGCTCTCCAAATATTTGAGCTATCAAACCGAACCCAACTTTTATTTGTGTGAATAAATCGTTATCTCCTTTCGAAGATACTGCTAAAAAGTGTTTTCTCCATGTTTTGTATGATAGATCTTGGACATTTATTTCTGTGAGATTCGCTGGCGTTTGTCCTTTCGGGAACGCTGGATCTGTTGTTATGACGACGACTTCGTGGCCTCGTCTAACTAGTTCTTGAGTTAAAGGTCTAAATACTACTTGATGACTTATAGAAGGTGTTGGGAACACAGCTAGAATTCTAGCCGCATCATTATTAGCTACAAAATACGAGATGACAAGCGCGCACCACACTGTACGAACCATGTTTATCTACCGCTTACTAAATTGAGCGTACGTTAGAGTTCCCTTATAAGCTTATGATGAATAATTGTGCGCGAATGATCTACAATGACTTGTGCTTTGAGTCCCACATCATTATGTGGTAGCTAATTGTTTATTATCTTGTGTCACGTGTGTTTTAAGTGGCATTTGAATACGGAACTATTAGTTTAAGATTATTCTGTTTAATAATACAAAGATATAGTGTTCCCTTTCTTTGTTGGACAGCTGAAGTTCAAAATGGCAATGTTGTACCGGTAACGATAACAGGATCCCTTCTTTTAGCATAATGTTTTTTTTCCTAATATTCTTTGGCATAACTATTTGGCCCAATTTTTTTGGTATAAGTAATAATACTTTGCCATAATTGTTTTAGGCATACAATTTACGAGTTGTCTTTTAGGCTTATTTGTTTTGGCATAATTTTAATTCGTATAATGTTTCTAGGCATAATGACCATTAGCATAATAGTATTTAGGCATAAAAGTCAATAGGAAAAACGGAAACATTTAAGTTATTTTTACGAAAATTAATGTGTGCTTTATAATAATTAGAATCGATTTAAAATAATGAAGAACTAAATTAAAACAAGGTTGAGTTTATATAAATATTTAATTCAGCTTAAGTGTAGCAATTAACACTTAAATATAAAAATTTAAAGTTAAAGCAAGGTCTTAGATAAATTAAGTAAATTTGTACTATAACGTCGTTTGAGTAAATTAATATCGCAAGGCGTATAATATTTTTCTTCATAAGTTATTTATAAGGAATTATTATAAAGGTATTGAGGAGCTCGATGGCGCAGTGGTTAACGCGCCCGGTCTGCAAGCTAAGTTTAAGCAACTTTCGGAAATATCGGTCATTTTTGGTCACCCATCCCGGGTGACCAAAAATGTATCACCGCGAGCTACTCCGTGCTTCGGAAGGCACGTAAAGCCGTTGGTCCCGACTGCATTAGCAGTCGTTAACAACCACCAATTCGCATTAGACTCGTGTGGTGGTGTATGACCCGTTCTCCCTATCCATCCATAGGGAAGGCTCGTGCACCAGCAATGGGGACATAAAACGAGCTGGTGATGTAGGTATGATTGATATATAAGAAAGACCTCTCAGACACTAACCGGGCCTATAGGCCCGGAGCGAAATTCCGTCAATGGCCCGGACTCGATCACTCGACCACGCGACTTAAAACTTAAATATCGTCTATTTAAAGCCTACTTTTGTATGATGAAGTTTAGCTATAAATAAACTAGAATACATTTGCTACACTCTAAACACCCAACAACTTTATTTTCTGTGCGTTTTTAATTTTGTTTTCAATGTCAAAATTTTTTTTGCTATTTTGCGAATTACGTCATCGGCGCAGGTGCTGTCATTTGTTTTGTTCCTGAGGGTTAATTACTGTGAAAGTGAAGTTTAGTTTTGATTGATATCAATGGTTGATGCAATAGTGAATCATGTGTTCGTCTGCGTTACTCGTGTTACAAGCACATTTTTAGAGTTCCGTAGTCAACAAGGAATCCTTATAGTTTCGCCATGTCTGTCTGTCTGTCGGTCTGTCCATCCTTAGCCTAGCTCATAGACACTTAGTACTAGAAAGCTGTAATTTGGTATGGATATACATATTAATCACGCCGACAAAGTGAAGTAAAATTTTCAAAAATATTTTTTTTAGGTTACCTCCCCTACACGTGAAGTGGAATGTATTTTTTTAAATAATATTGCGGATTTGTGGAAACAGTTTTTTGATTGAGGCATCCGTTTGTGAACTATTAAGCTTTAAAGTGCAAAATTTTGTTAGAGTCACGTGTCCCGCTCCCTGCCAGACAAATGGTTGTTTTTGGATACGTGAAAAAATTCACGGTAGTTGTATATATGACGAAGTTAAAAGGAAAACTATCACAGCTAAGTAGGCTTTACAAGTTTACGAGTAACAATCGACCAACTTATAAAATGTACTTGGTGCAGCACAAATTCCTCACTTAAACGACGTTGTCAGGTGTGTGAAACCGGTAGTATCTACATTTAAGTATATGAGCCATTTAAAAATATACAAAAGTAATATAATATTTTTTATTTTATAACTCCTTCTTTAGTTACCATCGTCCTATGTGGGCCCGTTTTTAGACGCCATGAGCCACCGGAACTCTTGATGTTTAAATAAATGTTTTTATAAGCCCTCTTCTTAGAGTCCGCATTATTGAGATGGGCTACGGAACCCTACACTGCGCCTGGCCCGACACGCACTTGGACGGTTTTTAATAAATCTTTTGTAGCGAATGACATTACAAAAAATACCTACTAGACAGAGTTCAAGTTTAATGTTTTTGTGAACCAAGATATCGTGATGAGACAGACAGTCAGACAGGATGTGTGATATTTCTGATTTTGACCGATAGATATAAACTTTGAAGAAATTATAGCATCTTAGTAACTCATTGCAATTTGTAATGAAACAACTTTTACGGATCTACTCGCGTTTATTTTACATATTGTAATGTGTAAAATAAAGGCCTAGAGGGGGTGATGGTTGGGTCATTACATCAGATTTGATAAACCACAAATATTCGCTAGAGAACAACGATTCATCCCTAGGATGATACGCGAGGCTATTGAATTTAAAAAAACATCCTAATTTCAATAGAGAAGATGGTTGGATCTACCACCAGCCTGGGATCCCATCATACAAAATGTTAAATCCCAGCCCCAACACCATACTGCCATACCAAAAGATATTGTAAGCTCTTTCTGCGTAAAACGGAACGCACCTGATTAAATTTAAATGAGGGTATATTAGCGACTAACTAATTATGAGAAGACCGACACCTCCCTGTGACCACGGACCCTGCAAAGGGTTCGAAACGTCAGGATAAACAGTAATTATAAGTAATGTTCAAAATAAACGCGAGTAGATCCGTAAAAGTTGTTTCATATCAATTTGTAGTGTTCGCGTAACAATAATTGCAAAGCGGTTTTTTTTATTATCCTTGAAATTGGTGTACCCACCTATTTCAGAAGAGTAAGACCAAATGAAACTTGAAAACAAATCTTGTAGATGATAAATAACCCTTAATATTTTTTTGTGAATTAAAATAGATATTCATGCAAATAAAGATTTTATTTAATTTGATTTGATTTAAACTCTTACTTATCATAAAAAAAATTGAAAAATCTTTATCCTCAACTTTCAAAGTTACAACATTAATTCCGTTTGCTACCAGCACTTAATACTTATATAGTAACAAAATTTATTAAAGCAACATACGAGAAACTTTAACACTTAACAATATCGACCATATTTTTCACATCTTGCTCGTACAACCATTCCCATCAACAGTTTGTGCAAAAATGACCCTTCACGTCTTAACATAAGGAGTACTGTCAAAAAACTCTTGTTTCGCCGTTGTACTTAGTAACTTTTTTACTGCCCATTTCTCGAAGTTAGTAAGACATATGTTATGCACACCATACGTCGAACAAAGTCCTAACAAGTAAATTTCTAGGGGTGGGGGAGAAGCGAACACGAGGTCAGACGGAAATTGACCATTGTAACGTGAACCGTTTGTGCGCCTCATTTCAATAGTAGTTGATGCTGCTATTTGATTAGACGAAGTTCTGGTTTAGCTGGTTGTTTGAACATTGGAGCACGTTTAAAGTATGGTTATGTACTACTGTCGATTGAGGTGAAGTAATGTCCGATTAAGGTGGAATTAAACCTACTTTGACTTAATTAGGTGCAGTGGCTTACGAACTCGATTTGCGTTACTGTAAGTTACCTACTGTAAAAGATTGGACGGATTTGAAATATCCAAGTTTTAAGTCCGCCCATCTAGCTACTACTATGTTAGGAGTTCGATCGTAACTCGGCCGAAAAAAAAACAGAACATAATAAGAATTTTGCTCAATATTTTAGCATACTAGAGATGTATTTTGTCAAAAGTACCTTTGGATTTCATTACCTTTTCACTTTCATTCGAGTTGACGACGAAACTAATAGGTAAAATAGATTGGTACCAACTCGGCCATTCGGCCAAGTTTTTCTCGGTCGAGTTGAAGATCTACTCCACCATGTTATATTAGTCGTTCGCTATAACAACAATGTTAGTAGACTTGTTATGTTCCAACAAAAACAGACACGACATCCTTTCATGAATTATCAGGTTTCGTAATTTAATTAATTTAAAAATAAAAATAAAACTATTTTATTTAATTAAAGCTTTTTTACCTATTATTTACTATAAAATACATTTAAAAATATAAAAATTTAACAACAAACTTTGTTGCAAAAGATAGGGTAAAGCTACCATAGATTACATACTACCAAAGAGTAAGTATAGAGTATGATTGGCAGCCATACATATAGAATTTATAATTAAGTATTAACCTACGTAAAACTCATTTATTCTATGCCCACAATAGTCAGTCTCATGCAACTGATAGGTAAGTATTGCTAACCATATTAAGTATTAATACAATATTATCAACTAGTGTAGTGGGACCAGTCTTCGACACCGGTTTTCTTCACTAAAAAATAATATAGAATTTAATAGAATTTTCACTGGATGCCAGCTGGGAAACAGGTGGTCTGTATTCAATTGTTGGTAATGTCAAAAAGCAGGAATGATGTTTTAATTTTGCCTTTGAGAAATTTAGAAACACTTTTGAAATAGGGCTTTTACGTAATGTAAATTATTATGTTAATGATAAGAATGCATGGAACTAGCATTCCTCTAATTTTTGCACTCTGTATTGGTATAAAGCGACATTCTATTATAGTTTTGAAGTAGTACTTAGCTATCTAGCCAAAGTACGTTATTTTAGAATCAAGTGTAATGTTATGTAAATGTATAGATAGAGGTAAGCATTATTTGTAATTCCGGGCTCTTGAAAGTTTTTAATTGTAAATTGTATTAAATTAAGTATTGTGTGATTTGGTAACGACTTACATTTTTTTTGTAAATGTCGTTACTTCTATTAAATCTGTGGAGTTTCTTACGGGCATTCTTCTCCACAGCTAAAAAATAGATGTCCTGAATGGATAGTAGGTAAAAAATGTATGGACGATTCAAAAGCACTTTTCTTAAGTTTATTTAAATAACATTTTTTTTACTTTGACTTTGACTTTGACTTTGACTTTGTCTAGTTCCTGTTGAACACTGGTGCCGCTACCCTAGTTGCACTGCGCACTCATTAGGAACAAGTGCCGCGCGTGCTCTCTGCAATCAACGCACTCGTGCAGGCCAACCCGGGTCTTGATATTTTCGCAGATGAATGGAAGGTGGTCACATCTTATGTCTCTTGCCTTTTGTGATTTGATAATCATTATTTTTTTCACTGTATTTTATAAATATTTAATTCAGCTTAGCAATTACTCTAGCGTTGTGCTATCAAGTTTGTGGTACTTATTTCATATGTAAAGATGAATCTGCATATCCATCGGTTGCAATAACCGTATATGGCATACCGATAGATGGCATTTTGCTGCCGCTCAAAAGCAGTCAAAAATCAAAGCAGTGAAAAAATTTAGTGCTTACGTCAGCCTTCCCGGTAGCATATTAGTCAGTGCAGCCGCCCGGATTGCGGAAGACCCAGGTTCGATTCCTGGCTGGGTCGGGTAGGCATTTAATTTTTTCACTGTATTTTATAAATATTTAATTCAATTAAGCACTTAAAAATAAAAAGTAAAATTTATTATTTTTGTTTTCACTTTTGTTAGTACATTGTAACTTGTTAAATATTACTATTGTTATTTTTTAATTGTCCTTCTATTTTCAAATGTTTCTGATTATTCTCTTTTAATTAATTAAAAGTATTATTATGTTTCTTGATTAGTGTAATTCGTGAATAATGTGCTGTGTTAATAAATAAATAAAATACTAAAAATCACGTTTGTAGAAATTTTCATACACACAGGTGGTTTTATTTGCATTTGGTTGTTCTAAACGTTTTCCCGTTTTCCAGCAATGGCTGCCATGTGTCGCCGCATCTTTGAACCCCAGTGCTTCCCATTACGAATGAAGAAGTTAATATAACCCAAAAAGTATGGTCAAGAATCGCATAAGTTATTACGCATTTATGAACATCACAGCTGGCGCCAGGACTTGATATTATGTTGGTATAACCATAGTGTAGCAGTAGTAGTAGTTTGTCTTTTGCCTCGTAGAAGGCTAGCCTTGAGCTCCTCCTACCTTTGAAAATCACGTTAAGCCGTAGGTTGTTGTCATAAGATGTAAATCTGCACACCACCGCGACCAATACCACCATCAGCGGAAAGGAAAATACAAAAACACTTACCAACATCGAAGCGGACCCCGGAACAACATCATCGGCAACACAACTGAGATAGTTACACATACCACAATGTTATTTAGGTTACATTTCAATTGCTACGCTCATATATAGGGTGGCCAGTTTATAGGCGTCCAAAGAAAAAACAAATGATGCCTTATGCTAAGGGGTACCTGAATTACCCCCATGTATGTTCTGAGATTTTTTGTAGTTTAGGAGCTAGAATTTTTTTATGTACCTTTTTGGAAATTGTCATTTTACATTGGTTTTTATTTTGTTTCTTTTTTTTCCTAACATTTCCATATGTTTTATGTGTGGAATTAATTAGCGATAGCAATAGCTACCAGCTAAAAAATGTCGTTTGCCTAAGCATTGTATAACTAACTACAAATTTAGTCCAAAATTCAAAATTACCGTTAGAGTTCAGTAATCGAAAATGTTCAGAGCTTACAAAATAATAAGTTAGGGGTAACTATTTGATAAGACATATAGGTACATATATTATATATAGTGGTAGACCGTAAGTACCAGAAAATCACATAGAACAATATAGAGTTCAGTTACTATTTGTGGGTGTACTGTGGCGTAATGGTTCGAGCCCAGACCCAGACTCGCTTTATCATTGCGGCCCGGACATTATGTGGGCGGGCTTTTCTGGTCAATGCTTACGGTGGATATGACTTCATATGGCGTAAGTCATCAGATGGAGCAATCTTTTTCATGATAAAATTTTACTAGAAAAATTTAACCAGCGTCAGAAAGCTCGAATAGGAATCGAACCTACGATCTATGGACAACCGGTCTAATGCTCTGACCGCTGAGCTACCGAGGCTCTATTATTATAGGAGCTATTCTAGTAGATATTATTTGAGGAGCGATTCTTTTTCAATTGTTTTTTTATTATGACCCGGAAACTAACTTTGCAATTAGACTCTTTTTTTCTTTCTTTAGTTGATGGCTTCGTGGGACTAGCACATTTAGTTAAAATTCAAAGTCAGTCATTTTTCTTACATACCCCCCAACCCCTTGAGTATCTCAGTAAAGATGCGGCTTTTTATTTATTTATTTATTAGATTTACCAACAGTGTACTTATTACTTACTATTGACATGATTACACACACAGAGGACAAGTACTGATATGTACATATCAATACTTACCTACACCTATGAAAAGTAGGTACGCACAACATTTGCCATGAACACTTTTTTTAATGTTAAAAGGAGGCAAACGAGCAGGCGGGTCAACTGATGGAAAGTAATCACCGCCACCCATGGACACCCGTAAAACCAAAGTAATTGCAAATGCGTTGCCGGCCCTGAGGAAGGGGTTGGATCTTAAGGATCAAATTAGGAGGGGGGAGGGGTGAGAAATGGGCCTCCGGTACTTTCACTCACCGGACGAAACACAACAGCAATGAGTGCCATTGTTTCACCCTTCGATCGATTCGACCTTCGATCAGCACATAAATGATCGTAGAATATTACATATTTTTTTAATAATATTTTAATCCCTTTGCAGATTTCTTGTTCACCTGGAAACTAGTTGTAATCGTCTCAAAATTTATTTTTACGTTGTGGTTGGTATACTTACCGTCAGCCTGAAATCCCATAATGCAGGTTAGTTTTTGTATTACAAGATTTGCGCCAAACTTCTAGTCCCCTCTGAAGTTGCTTCGCGCAGCTGTACACAGTCAGGCCCTACTCGTCCCTGCCTTCGTCCTACTGACGCCTATTTTTTACTACTGCGACGCGAATCGCGCCAACTTCAGAGGGGACTAGAAATTTGGCGCGATCTGTACCTAGTTCTTGTGAGAATATAACAAAATTCTGCCATGTATTTAGTGATTCGTCGTTTTCAGTAGACTATTAGTCCATGACAAAACTTAATTTGATAAAATATCAAAACAGTGGAGTTTGGAGACCTATGTCGAAGAGTATGGGCGTTATCGATCATATAACACATTGGTTACAGAATTTGAACAAAAAAAATCAAATAGGGTTTAAAAGTACAGCAAATCGTTTTCGCTTGTTACTTGTGACGTCACTTAGCTACGACGTGATGACGTTTGACGAGGTGAACGCAAATAAGAGCCATACACGCTACTATGATAGCCATTTTGTGTATTCTGCAATTTAGAATCGGAGGCTATGACGTCATTTTTCATGCAAAAGAAAACCATGAGACCGTTTAATAGGTTTACAAGCGTTTGCACATCAACCCATCCGAAACTGTCTAATTTCTACAATAAATGTTCAACCATAGGCCTACATATACATAAAGTTCAAAGTCTGTTGAGGAAATTTGACAGTTTGTGGTTGTCTCATGTGCAGGCGTGTGAACAGGCGTTTAGGTATTCGTTACCACCGCCTAGCGATGTGTCGTTATCGTTTTTTGAAATCACGAAACGAAAACGTTGTCCTTTTTGTAAAAACTATCTATTTTTGACAACTATCTATTTCCAAAACGTCGTCGAACTGTATGACTAGGTATTAACATTTTATGTTGTTAGGTTTGAGTTGTTAGCTACTGTTAACGTTTTCAATTAACTTTCCTTCGTACTTTACCAGGCTTAGGACTGTCTATATTGCTATATTGCAAGCGAAATATGAATAATCACACTTAAGCAAACGTCATAGATAATAATATAGTTTCGTCCATTCGCTCACGCGTGAACAAACTATCTAGCGTTTTATCGTTTACTTAAAGTGTATATTCGCTCGGTTATAGAAGTTTAGAGCGTTATGAAAAATAGATAGTTTTTTGTCGTTGTATAAGTAGTGATCGTTGTTCAGTCAAATATATAGTTGTATAACTTTCTAAATTGAATAACGCACATCGTTACCACCGTTATCACCCATTCTGGCCTCTAACATCCAGTTCCCCAAACGTCCAATCCTCTAACGTCCAGTTCCTCAAACGTCCAATCCTCTAACGTCCAGTTCCCATAACGTCCAATCCTCTAACAGGGCACATTGCTCGCAGGACTGATGGCCGCTGGGGCGGAACAGTCCTCGAGTAGCGACCGCGTACCGGAAAGCGCAGTGTGGGCAGGCCTCCAACAAGGAGGACTGACGATCTGGTGAAGGTCGCGGGAAGCCGCTGGATGCGAGCAGCACAAAACCGGTCGTTGTGGAGATCCTTGGGGGAGGCCTTTGTCCAGCAGTGGACGTCTTTTGGCTAAGATGATGATGATGATGATGATGATAACTCTATCATTACAATCAAATCGATGGGTATTGGCTTTTTCACCACCCTTATCATAAACCCGTGCTACGCACAAAAATACGAACACCCACTTTGCCTGACCTGGGAATTGGACCCTGGACCTTTAACTTATGACGGCCTCCGTAGTCGCACTCGACTCGGTTTCTGGTGTTGCCAGCTCCGAGGTGCTGGGTTTGGTTTCTGGTTGGGTCAATGTAGAAAAACGATCTTTTTCTGTATTTTTTTCGAGTCTGGGTGGTTGTATCTGTGTACCGTCGTTGTTTCTGATCTCCATAACACAAGTGCATAAGCTACTGTCTTTGTAGTCAAAGCAATGTATGTGATGTTGTCGAATATTTATCCATATATTAATACGTGAAGAAAACTATGTACTTACCCCTTTGTACGAAAATTGCGCGGACGGAGGAGTATGAAATTTCGCACACTTGTAACGTAGCGTTACTAAAACGAATATTTTGCATTTAATAAACGATTATCTCGTTGACCGCTTGCTACACTAGACACTGTTCCGATGACGGGTGGGGGCTGCGGGCGCGGGGTGAGACGCGGGGAATGCGCCTGCGCACCGCGCACCGCGCACCGACCAGCCGGCCGCTCCCCTCTCGCGGTTTCTACCTCAGACTCAAACTGTTTTGGAAGCAACTGCACGTCGCTCTGATGCGCGAGCGCCTTGCATTTACTTACGTACGCTAACGGTTTTGAACTCGATCCCTATAATTATAAACTTTTGAGTGTTTTAGTGTTCCCATACTGGGTAAGTTGTGCAAATAATGTTTTCTACTTATTTTGCTGTGTAATAGTAATAGTAATAGTATTGAATTATAGTAGTAAAGAATATAAGTTGATTGTGCACTTTAAAATTAAAATCTTTAACGGTTTCACTGTTACGTAATTGTAATTTGCTTTGCCTTAGTAGTCATCCTGCCATAACCTGACTGTGTTTTCTTCATGAGTTCTTCTGTGTGCCTAGCATTTGTAACCGTTTCTGCCTTCTTAATTTATTAGAACCGCCTTGAGTCTCCTTTCACCTTACTAGCGCTAAAGCAGTAGTCTAGTTGCCTCATGAACCTAGGGTTCCCTTGTTCCTTGGCTCAGGTGGCTCAAGTACTAAATGCGTCCTCGCGTTCCAGGAACTCCTACCGGGGTAACTAATCCCAAACAATACCCGGAGTCTTCGTAGTGGAGACCGGCTTTCGTGGCTCCCACCCACAACTACTCCCGGTGCCCGTCCGCAGGGGTTCCCTACGCCATATCGAATACCAAATGATCGAAAATCAAAATATCGAACACTATTCATCGAACGGTCCAAAAATCGAACGTTCAAAATATCGAATTTACAAATAATCGAACGTTCAAAATATCGAATTTACAAATAATCGAACGTTCAAAATATCGAATTTACAAATAATCGAACGTTCAAAATATCGAACGCTCAATACATCTAATGATTAATTTATCGAATATGAGTTTTTTACATCATGAACATCTATTCAGCTTGTCAAATTGGCAAAACTAAAGGATTCCTGGTTGACTGTGTGATATAGTACCGTAAAATTATGATAAAAACACTTTTTTGTGAATATGTTTTATTTATTTATATTAATCATCTTAGCGGTAACTTGTACTATTAGGTACATAATATATACATGAGATAACATCTAGCTAATAATAGGATATAAAAATAATATTTATAATTTGGTATGTAGGTATTGCGATTGCGCGTAAAAAGTCTAACAAATCCACGTCATTCTTTTTGTTAATTACATTATTAATGGCCATGTCATCTCTTTTTCCTTTCTTCTTAAGTAGTTCCAAACTCGCATTGGCCCTTTCAATATTTCTATTAGTAACAGCTTGCTCTTTTACTAAAAATTCAATTGTCGCGTAAAGACCCCACTTTTTTTTATTAATATAAATAAATAAAACATATTCACAAAAAAGTGTTTTTATCATAATTTTACGGTACTATATCACACAGTCAACCAGGAATCCTTTAGTTTTGCCAATTTGACAAGCTGAATAGATGTTCATGATGTAAAAAACTCATATTCGATAAATTAATCATTAGATGTATTGAGCGTTCGATATTTTGAACGTTCGATTATTTGTAAATTCGATATTTTGAACGTTCGATTATTTGTAAATTCGATATTTTGAACGTTCGATTTTTGGACCGTTCGATGAATAGTGTTCGATATTTTGATTTTCGATCATTTGGTATTCGATATGGCGTAGGGAACCCCGTCCGCAGCGGCTGGAGCAGAGAAGAGGAGGACTGCCTTTCGCCTTCGCACAGGACTCGGGAAGAATCAGGAGAGTGCGGTATTCTGGACCGTAACTAAGTGTGACCTTGGCCAACCTTCACGACCCTCTAATAAATTTGTAAATCTGGAATTATTATTTTTATTTATTATTACTTATTTGCTCACGCACTACAGACGTGACACACTTATAGTTTATGTATAGAAGGATTAAAAGGATTAGAAGGTTTATGTATAGGAGAAATTATAGGCTATTTAATTTACTTTAAAGTGTCGAGCCGAGCGCTTAGCTACTCTGCAAAACAAGCGTTTATGGGGGTGCAGCGCGGACGCAAAACTGCGAGTTTCAAATTTCTTTATGATAGCGAGCGAGCGGCGCGTGGCAGTGGTGTGACAACGGCGCACGACAAGAATACGCACGCACACTAATATCTGTACAGAGTAGGGTGGTGATTTAATTAGAGCAATGTTTACATTCGTAAAATCATAGGCGTTTGGGTAAAAAATAATAAAAGTCTTAATATTTTCATATTTATATTTTTTAATTGAAAAATAAGACAACAGTGGCCTGCGGAATATCAATACAAACATTTTGATGTCGGATCATTGTTTCATTTGTACTACATATGTACATATACAATTTACAAAGTTTTTGAAGAAATAAGTTTTTAGATATCATTACTTTTACATATTGTTTATGCAGTTTCTGGGTATTTATTTCAAATTCCAAGACAACCATGGCCTTGAGAAAGGATCAAGCTAACCTACACTAGACCTTTTAATGTATATGACCTATTCAGCGCCTAGCCCCAGTGACTTAAAAACACGTAAATTTTAGAAATTCCGCGCGGCACCCCCTTAATTTGCGCATATCAAAGAATTCTCACTACAGGAAGCTAGTGAGAATTCTTATATTAAATGTAGGTACGTGTTGGTGCGGCGGATACACGTATCGGAAACCGTTCACGGAGCGGCTCGCCGGCGACAGCTGGGCCGCACGCCTCGTTGGGGGCTCAAAGGAGCTGTATAGTGGAAATGGTTGCAGTATGACAAGCACCAATAGTCTTATAACAGTTTCATTTAGGCTCTTCGTAGGAGTATAGGGGAACAACTCGATGTCGTACCTTTAGTGACTGCGTATTGCATTCATGCAAATTAAGAAACTTTTACACCGCTGGATGGGCGCCCAAATTAAGACTGTAGTTCCTTCGTGTTTTAGAAGGCACGTTAAGCCGTTGGTCCCGGTTAATGTCAGAAAATAGCAGTCGCTAAACCCCACTAACACGGATTAGGTCAGCGTGAATGAATGTAACTCGAGCTCCTAGTGCTAATGATATTGCTCATATAAGAAGGCAATGCAAGAAGCAGTGGGATGTTTATGGATATTGCTAGTCAAACCGAAATATGAAGGAGGCACCGCTAAAGGCAGCCCTTTACCTCTTCATCATTTTATGTCCTCACTGTTGGGGCACGAGCCTTTCCTATGGATGGATAGGGAGCATATACATCAAACACCACGCGGGCCCAGTGCGGTACGGCGGTTTTTAAAAATTGCTAATGCAGCCTGGACCAACGGCTTAACGTGCTTTTTGAAGCATGTTTGCTCGAGATGAAAAATGTTTGGTCACTCATCCCAACCCAAACCCAAAGTTGCTTAACTTCAGCAATCGCAGACCGAGTGTGTTAACCACTGCCTGTGTCATTATCAAGCTCCTCACCTAACCATATACAAAATAAGCACTAAAATCTGCTAACAATATTAACAAACGAAATGAGCAATGTAAATAAAGCTCCTTTATGACAATAACTGAGATTATATAATAACCTAAAGTAACTAAAACTAATACAAAACTAAAATATGGCGTCAAAAAATTCCTCCGCGTCGCAGTCGACTGGTAAAGTACCCAAGAGACTGGCGGCATTGCCACGTTGAATGGCAATGCTTAGTCTCTGGCTAAAGAAAAAGCCAGCCTTTGGGTCAAGGGAAGTGTCAACCAGCCGTTTGGAGATGTCATTAAACAAAACATGAGCATTCGGACCCCACGGCCCGAGGGTTTCAACTCCAAACGGCTTGAAAATATAATTACCGATAAGGTTATTATACTTTCGCCGCTTGAGGTTTTCTGCAGCCGCAGCAGCAGCACCAGCACAGCACGCTTTGCTAGGAAGACGGGATGGCGCAAGAGTATCGACACAAGTTGCATCCCACACTAAAATTATATTATACGGATAAGCTACACGTAAAAAATAATGAAAATACACTAATGATCAAGAACTGCGCACCGACTGAACCAGACCAGTTAACGTACGTGTTGCATCCAAGCTTGATAAACGAGTGATTTAGCGTAAAATGCTATTGAAACACTACATTGTTTCAATAGCATTTTTGTGTGCTATTGATTTCCGAAATTAATTGCATTGATTACATTAATTATAATGAAAATTGTAAAACTTTGTACACTGTTGCACATGATTGCTGAATTTGTTTTTATTGATATTTTTATTGTAGACTAGTTAAATACGTTCTTTAATTGGATTTTTTTTTTCTTTTATTTTTTTTTCGTCAATTTTCTAATGTTTTTAGTATATATTCTGCTATTCGGGACGGAGACAAATACAACAAATCAAAAACCATGAAAATCGGTCGAGCCGTTCTCGAGTTAAAGTGTTCGAACAAATCCGACTTCGTTTTAATATATTATAAGAAGATTTTTTATGGTTTGAAGTTTGGTTGCTTTGCATGCTTATAAAGGATATTGTTGCTATTTTTATTTTTTAACCATATCCTTTTATAAATGATATATGCACCTGTTATTGGCGCAAGCATCAGCTAAGTTCGTATCATGTTTTGTTTGGCTTTTTTTTTTCTTTTTCCTTCCTCCTCGAACATTATCGGAGCTATTCTTTACTAATTCTCTTTCATGTCAGTTCTATCATTTTTTCCTTTCGCACTTCCATTCCACATACTTCACATCCATACATCATCTTTCATTCTATAGCAGTGGGTGATCTGCTTTTTCGAAGCCTAGTCTTTTCTATATGTTTGGCATTGTGTAATGTCTGCTCTGTTGGTGTGTGAAAATAAAATAAATAAATAAATAAATACATAGGTACTCTGCCTATAACCTTCACTGTGGCAGCCATAAAAAGTTATGCGTGATACGCTGTGTTGGTTAGAATTCCGAAGACGCGACACCAGTTCAGCACGCGGTCACGATATTGTAAACTTACATATTATGAAACGTTCACTTTTTAATAACGTTCCCACAGTATGTTGTAGTAAATCTATACTAATATTATAAAGCTGAAGAGTTTGTTTGTTTGTTTGTTTGTTTGTTTGTTTGAACGCGCTAATCTCAGGAACTACAGAGCCCGTAGCCAAAGTAACATTACAAAAACGATAGCGAAACGATAGCGAAGTTAGAAAAGAATAAATGTATGTGATTGACATGACGTTGACCACGTGATTTAGCGCGGCTTATGTCAATCTCATACATTTTGTTCTTTTCGAACTTCGCTATCGTTTTTGTAATGTTACTTTGGCTAAGGCCCCTGGTTCGAATTGAAAAATTCTTTTTGTGTTGAATAGTACATTTATTGAGGAAGGCTATAGGCTATATTACATCACGCTATGACTAATAGGAGTGGAACAGTCGCTAATTAACGCGGGTGAAACCGCAGGGCACAGCTAGTATAATATATAGTAAACATGAAACTGAAGAGCTCGATAGCGCAGTGGTTAACGCGCCCGGTCTGCGAGTGCTGAGGTTAAGCAACTTTTGCAAAGGCCGGTCATCAGATGGGTGACCAAAAATGTATCATCTTGAGCTCCTCCGGAAGGCACGTAAAAGCCGGTGGTCTCGTCTGCATTAACAGTCGTTAACAACCACCAACCCGCACTGGGCCCGCGTGGTGGTTTATGGCCCGTTCTCCTTATCCATCCATAGGGAAGGCTCGTGCCATAGCAGTGGGGACATAAAAATGAGCTGATGATGATGATGATGATGATAAAGATGAAACATAAAACTTGCATACGTGTAGACTTAGAAAGCGATGACAATGTGACATTTATAAGGGGTATTTGTAGCCTAAACCGAATAAATGATTAAATTTTTTTGTTATTTTTATTTTGAGTTTTGAATTTTTTTTGAATTTTGTATGCTGCTGTCGTAATTATATTTTTTTAGGAAGAGTTTAATGGACTATTTTTTAAAACTATTAATTCAATAGCGTCTTAACAGTGTTATGGCAGTAAGTTATTGCCAGTCTCAGGAAGCTCAAGTGGTAATCAAACCCTCGGCCCTTGGATTACCCTCACCAGCTCATAATTTGCCCCCACTACAGGGGCACGCGCCTTCCTTAGGAATGGGTTGGGAGAATGTTCAGTAACATCACGCGGACCCAGTGAGGATTGGTGGTTGTTAACGATTGATAATGCAGTCGGGACCAACGGCTGTACTTGCCTTCCTAAGTACAGAGGACCACTAGTATATGTTATTAAATTTGATGCTTCAGTACTATATATATAGATATATATAGCATAGATAAGAGTCGCAATTAGCTGTCTTTAAGTGTTCCTATGAAAAGCCATTCCACTATCATTACTAGATGATGTTGATGATTAAGCACTATTTAAGAGTGCCTGTTATCATCAAGTAGGTTTATCGTGGGAACGAAGACAACTGCGATAAAGATGAAGTTATTGCTGAGTAATACTAACTTGGAGTTATAAAGTATACAACCTTGAACTGTTTGCTGAGTAATACTAACTTGGAGTTATAAAGTATACAACCTTGAACTTTTTTTGATGGGAGTAGTTTTTTTTTCTATTTGGTATTTTATTCTTGGATGAGTGGAAGAGTCTGATAACCGGGAGGTTCAGTTGTCAGGTCGGGCAAACCGTCTTACAGATTTGTCGATTACAATCAGAATGTCGATTCATGATAAACCATAAACTATTTTTGTCAAGATCGGTGATTAAGCCAATACATCTCAAATCGTAGGTCATCTCATTGATTACAATAATGAAAAAAGGCGTTGAATTTTTTATTTACAAGTGTAACAGCTTGGTTCTAATATTTTCCTCATAATTGAAGTGCCATAATGTTTTGTTCTATAGGTATACAAGTCTAAGGAGACCCCAGCAAGTAAGATAAAAAAATAATAATAAAAAAAAAAATTTAATGTTTATCTTGTTGGTTATCCTAAAAAATGCTAAAAAAAATACATACTTTGTATTAAGCTTACCTTCTGCAGTCTTCTTATTTTGTGTGCTGTAACACACACTTAAGATATACAAGCCAAGAGTATATACAAGAGTTGGTAAACCAACCACAATAAAAAAAACTAGAACACAGAGAGATTTATACAACGTGTAACAGAAAGGAGTGGTAAAAATGAAAAGATCCAAAGTGCATCCGATCGAGATCTTGTATGCAGTTACTAACACATACCCTGAGAAAACTGGCAATCATAAAAGTCGTGGATTCAGTGGACGTGGTGGTAGTTTAAAGAAAGATGAATTCACTCCAAGGACGGAGCATAGTGATTCACCAAAAAGAACGATGATAATACTAATATTGATTTAAGATGACGTGTATAGCATATAATTTAATCATACAACATTAGGGGGAGGTTATCGTATTTTTAGAGATACTTCTTCATATTAAACTATGAAATCTATTTATATACGGTGACACTGTCATTGTGTTTTATAATTAGAATCTTAATTATAATTATCATACTAATTAATGGGACAGTGGACCATTTTCTATTACATAGTGTTATTATTTGAAGAAGACAATGATATTTTATATGACCAATTTTTACGATGATAAATATCATAATATTGCATTATTTACCCAAACAATTCGATTCCATCTTAACACATTTCAGTTCTAGCATAATATTGACTTATTATTTACATATTTTAGGACAACGCATCTATTTTTACGCATCTATTTTTAGACCTCCTTGGTCGAGTGGTTTGTACACCGGTTTTCATGGTATCGCCATCTCTGAGGTCCCGGGTTCGATCCCCAGTCGGGTCAATTTAGGAATTATTGTTTTTCTAAATTGTCTCGGGTATGTATAATTCAAAATTCAAAAACATTTATTCAGTTTAGGCTACAAATAGCTCTTATGAATGTCATTATGTCATCGGTTCGTAAGTCTACTCTGGGCGGGAGACCTTGTACTGAGAAGAACCGGCAAGAAACTCAGCAAGTGTCAAGCTCTTTTCTCCCTTACAGCGTCAAAAATATTGGAAAATTATCATAAAAGGACACTTTCCATCACAAACTATCACAAACGAAACTAAAATAAGTATGTATTTAAGTATTTTAAGTATGTTTATCCGTTGTCTAGTAACCGTTTAACGAGTTTCATAACGAAGCTTTGACGACGTTTTGCTAGATAATTGGTGTGAGTGTAGGAAAGTTTATTATTAGTTTATTATTATTATTATTTTAAACCAACGTGACGATATTTTAAGATTAAGCCAAAATTTCATTTTTCTCAGTGTATGTATTAACTTTATTTTGTCATGCAATTGTAAATTAAATATTTATATTAGTGAAGTATGCGCGTCAGGCGCGCATAAACAAGCAGCAGATTTTTTAATTTTATTTACACCTTTCTTGTGAAACACGTTGTATAGACGTTTCAAAATGGCAGAAACGTGGCTCGCCTTTAGTCAGCTATTTCCTATTACCACCGATAAGCATAGCATAGGACCATTTAATTTTGTCTATCCCCCTTCGCAAATTATCATCACGCATCGGTATTGGAAATTCATTCAGCATTCTTGCGTAGGCAGCGGGATTTTCGGCATCATGGCACGTACTCGCTTTATAGTCGGAAGGTCGAGCGTGAAGAACCCCTTTCTGTGCTGGTTTATCTGCAAATCTCTCCGACTCAGATCTGTATAATTTTGGTAGTCTATATTTTCCGATTGCATGTTTAATTTTGGTCAAGTAAACCCGATATACTGTCCCTCTCTGTTGAACAAAGGTAACAAATGAATCGGTTTGGCGATAAATGGCTTGTCACCAATGACGTTTTATAAAAATATCATTGGTTGTCACCACGCTTTCTCAATTCAGGTTGGTACAAATCTAACATAAAAAAGTGCTTTTGAATCGTCCAAACATTTGCATGATTTGGACTATACATACTAACAAGTGAAGTTGAATAAAAGCTTGCAAAAAAAGAAGAAACTATTTAAAGCAACCAACCAGTAGTCTTAATCTTCAGAAAAATATTTCTGAGTCTGTCACTAAAACGTTGGTGGCAATCCTTTATAATCACATGTTTAATCTGTGCAACTAAGGAGTTTGTATAGTCTCACCGAATTCCCTATCAAAACTCGACAAACAAACAAAGCCCCATGTTTTACGCCGAAAGGTTGACAATTTAGCACCTCCTCGCCAGGGTTTATAGCAGCCGGGTGACAGTTGGTGTACCCTTTTCGTACCTTATCGGAGGGCAGTTTCCAATTCAAATAAATAATTTTCTTTATCGCTCCCACGCCGCCCGAGGCGTGTGTTCTGATTTTATCATATTCTAAAAACTATAACAAAGCCTGAAATATTAGTTTGCGGTAAACTGGACCTATTTTTTGTGTATTGCAGAATATCAGAGGCAAAATTTCTCTCTAGAAAAAGTTTTTGATGTTATTTTATTCTTCATCATCATCATCATCATCATTACGACTTCTACACGTCGGTTGGTCGTCTGGTTGGTTGGCTTTAACGATGGCTTTACAAAGATCACCAGCTTGACGTGCCTTTCAAAGCTCGGAGGAGCTCGTGGTATAATTGATGATGTAGTCCATGCTGTGTAATACGATTAAGGGCACCATTATCTTCATTGCACGGCTTACAGGAGTCTGGGGAAGCTTAGCTTACCCTGGGCATCCCCTTTTGGCAGACCACTGCCGGGTAGTACTCGTCTGCTGTTCATGGTCCCGAGTCTCTTCCGCAAGTGTTGGAACGGTTCCTGCGAAGTAACAACTGGAAGCAAGTCTAGTTAAGTGTTGATGAACGTCGTCACACCCACTTGAGAGGCCTGCCTTGACGGGACCATCGCAGTGTAAGCGAGAGTGTGACAGCTCACGGGTCGTCCCACTTCATTCCTGTATACGCGAGAGTTGCCCCTGGAGTTTTACTCGGTACGATTCCGATCCGATCTGAGCGGAACCCTTCGGAGAATCTAGTAGGGAACGGGGACACGCACTAATTCATTCCCATTCCCATTCCCTCTAGAAAACCTCTGACGGTGTTTCGTTTCACACGGCTTGAGGAACCCTTTGAGTTTCTAGCCGTCCCCAAAAAAGTCCAGTAACGCTGATTATGTCACCTGAGGCAATCAGCAAACTTTCTCCAAAAATTAAAGATTCCCATGAAATCCAAGCTCCTGCCTAGAGGAGGATGCATTTAAGCTTTTCTTTTAAAAAAGTGTTGGGATGGTTCAGCGTTTATAGTAGTTATGCCTGCGCCTCATCAAACTCCTTGGAGTTAGGCAAAGTGAGAAAGGGAAGGCCCCCTAGTAAATATTATAATGCATGTGTCACTGTAAAAAAGTCATTCTCCCCCCAATCGCTTCTGTAAGCTTCAAGACCTCTCTTCAAACGTTAAAAACCCTCATAAATCATTATATTAACAAAGCCCTCATAATATTAATGTTATCTCACCGAAATCGTTGAAACACGACACTAAAACCATTTTTTACGATGATTGCAGCATTACACGATATCTAAATGATAGGTCGGGGTTTCAAGTTTACGATTGTGTTGATTCCTACCCCGCAGGTTATATGTGGAATGTTTGAAGTAGTAAAATTGAAAGATGTAGCAGTAACGACTGCAACCTTCGAAAATTATGTCGTAAAGTAAATTTGAGTTGATAAGTTATTGCTAATCTGCTAGTCAGTATTACAATGCAGCACCTACTGTGTTACTACGACTCTCTGGCTAGGAAAAGAATGCGACTCCTGGGGTCGGCCTAGCCGAAACCGGAGGATTAGGCTCTTCGCTCTTATGGACGTTGCCAAACTTATGGCAACAAGGAAGAAGAGTGAAAGGATGGGGTTGCACAAAAGATCCCGATGGGCCGAAGTGTTACTTGGAGAGGGAAACCTCAGCAGGCCCCACTAAGATAAAATAAGATAAGATAAGATAACTATAATTTGTGCTTCGAAATCACGTTAAGCCGTTGCTCCCGGCTGCATTAGCAGTCGTTATCAACCACCAATCCGCACTGGCTTATGGTCCGTTCTCCCTATCCATCCATAGAGAAGGCTCGTGGAAACATAAAATGAGCTGATGATCACTAAAATTTTACCTTTCAAGTTACAAACTCCGTGGGTATATACTCAATTAGATATAATTAAAGTTTCAAAAGTAATAAACTTGGTAAGTAAAAAAATTGAGTGTTAAGGAGAAGGTGTACACCGTGAATTTTAAATTTGTTTTTCCTTAAGCAGGTGTTTTTTTAAATTATTTTTTGTTAATTCAGTCAAGTCCAATTGTAAAGCAGTATATTTAAGTTACCTGACACCATTTTAACCATACTGTTTATTAGCATAATGAACTCTGAAAAGACAATCTTAGAACCAGAATAAATTTCTTTCTCCATTTTTTGTCCAAAAATTCACGAACTACTAACAAAATAATATTTAACACCTATACATCGTGTAACAGAAATGTTTGGTCAACTTGAAAAAATCCAAAGTGTATCCGATCTAGATCTTGCATTCAGAGTTACTAAGACATAGTTATTAACTTTAATTTGTTATGCAATTTTTTATTAAATATTTCAATTGTAACGTCACAACAAAATAAACAAGTCACACTTACATTTATGACCACTGCTGCTTGCTTATGTGCACCTGACGCGCATGACTTCACTATATACACTTCTCATCAGAAAAACTGAAACACTTCCCCGTTTTTATGGTTTCTGTCCTAATTTTACACAAAAGAGTTTTCATTCCATGAAAAAAATCACATGATTGTATAGCTGGCAGTTTGGCCATTACATGACAAGCGAAAAATCTAATCGATGAAGAATCGTATGGAAGCAGTAATAAGAGTGTGTTGTTTTATCAATTTCTTTCATACTCCATACAGGGTTAAATATATATTTTTTTAATATAAGAAGGAGGCAGACGAGCAGGGTGGTCACCTGATGGAGTAATCACCGCCGCCCATGGACACCCGCAAAACAGAGGAATCGCAGACGCGTTGCCGGCCTTTGACTTGTTGAATTTAGAACATTAACATTAGGATTTGAAAACCTTATATTATATAATATTAAACGACATTTGACATATATTCCTAAATATACACATTTTTCTGATAATCCTTACAAAACATAAACTTGCAAGGTGTTTCGATTTTTCTGATGAGAAGTGTATAAGTATTTAATTTACAATTACATGACAAACTAAAGTTAATAATTATGTCTTAGTAACAACACATACAAGCTCTAGATCGGATCCCTTTGGATCTTTTCATTTTGACCACACCTTTCTGTTACACGTTGTATAACATAGGAAAATAAACAAAAAACCAATGAAGTAATATAAAGAAAGCGGTCCCACAAGGATGCCCCAATTTTTTGTTTTTAATATAAGACGTCCGTCCTTAATATTACTATGATTAAGTGACTCCCGAAAACTGTTCCAGGTAAATCTGATTTTCAGGAAGTATCACAATATTGAAGTTGGTTGCGTCATAGTGAAGGTACACCAGAGTGCCTAATACGTATTTTATTCAAGATTCGATCGCGTTCATCATTAGCTCTTTTTATGTCCAAACTGCTGGGGTACGTGCATTCCTTATCAATGGCTAAAGAGAACGGGCCATAAATCACCACGCGGGCCCAGTTTGGATTGATGGTTGTTAACGATTGCTAATACAGCCGGGACCAACAGCTTTACGTGCCTTTCGAAGCACGGAGGAGCTCGAGATGATAATTTTTTAGTCACCCATCCGATGACCGGCCTTTGTGAAAGTTGTTTAACCTCAGCACTCGCAGACTAGGTGCGTTAACCACTGCGCCATCAAGCTCCTCGATCATGTTAAAACGAGAATTTGTATACAATGTCGCCCGGGCGCAAGCGCAAGTGACCGCCCGAAATATTTTGAATATACATGAAAAATTATCGAGAAAAAACCTTAAAAGGGGGGTCTATCTTTATTACTTTTTAAGTTTTTTTAAAGTTTTTTTTATTTAAATTAAGGAATTTTATCTTATAAAAAATCCATATTGTTTTCTAAAGTTTACGCGAACACTACACATTGAATGAATCAACTTTTACGGATCTAATTGCGTTTATTTTATAAATTAGCTTTAATTAATGTTTATCCTGACGTTTCGAACCCTTTGCAGGGTAAAAAAATTAAATAAAATAATAAAAAATCAAAAAATTCTAATATAAAAAATAAAGAATAAAAATTCCAATTCTGAATTTTGCTGGTTCAAACCCAGCTACTACTGTTGTCATACTGACCGCAGTTTTCACTGTGTTCGAAGCCCCAAAATCAATTTTACCGGGGCACCGTATCTAACAGGATATTTTATAAAAATAATAAACCGATGACGAATAGAGTATTCTACCTTCTTTTATAAGGATTTGCAGGAATAGGATTTTATTTAAACAGCTCTAGGTTATGAAGATATATTTTTGTCTGTATGAGGGTTCGGCTGAGCATTTTAAACTTAGTACTACTTATGATTATTATGATTTTACGCAAATGTTGTTGTGAACAAATTACAATTTTAAAAAAAATACGCTCGTGGAATTTTTTTCAACACCTTGCTTTTTTTCAAATTATTTACTTATTTTCTTCCACAATAAGTACTGTATAGCCTTAGGGGCTTTACTTATAATAAAAGGGGGTTTATTTTAAGACGTAGGTAGGTATATTCTTTCAGTTCAAGGAATTACAATCGTGCCCAACGCGTCGCAGCGGGCTCAAGTCGAATTTCTTCGATCTTCTCTTGTTTGCTTTCATCCGACTATTCTTAATTTCTACTACGTTCAAATTCAGATCGCGGCGGCTGCCAATAAGCTTCCCCAACCAAGTAGTCCCGATCACTACAGTACACACCGTACATTGGTGATTAAGCACAGTTCCTTCATCTCACCTGGTGTTAAGTGATGATAAAGCCAATGGCGGAAGCGCACTTCGCCCGGAATCCTCAACTTCTGAGGCACTGTCTATCTTATCTCCAGCTGCCGGAACACAACAATGTACTATCAACAAAATGTCTGGATGTCCACCATTAGGGCGATTTTTCTGTGCAGGAGTTCTACCCGCTCCTTTTGTTTTTGACAAATTTTCGAGATATTCACAATTAGGAATCTTAAGAAAGAAATGAATCTATTTAACACGTTGATTGCCTTAAAACCAGACACAATAGAAGTGTGGGGTCCAGCGTTTACAATGAGGCTTTAACAATGAACAAAAACAAATGGCTTTGACAAATAAAAGGTCGGAAGGTTTATATTGGTCATCCTATGGTCATCTTCATGGTAGGCGGAGTTAACTACGATCGCCATGTTAAGGCAAAAATGTTTGTAACTGGATATCCTTAAGTTTGTCGATTGTACAAACATTGATGTTATGGTGACATATTTAGACAAGATGGTAGCCAGGCGGACAAACAAATCCTACCACTAGCCAAACCGAGTACACAAACATGTACACAAAATGTCGCTGAAAATCGTACCCAGAACCTCTGGGTCTAAGAACGGTGGTCTTAACCTCTAGACCAAATAGGCGGTTATTTATTAAATAACAAATATTGTCACGGTTTAAAAGGTAGTCGGTATAGAGGACTAATTATCTGTGCCATCTCCTCGTTTACCGGTTTAGTGACGTAAGTAAATCATCACTAGCAATTGTTTTTTTATTTTCTTTTCTGTGGCATTAGTACACGATAAACCACCAGTGCAGCCCAGTGCAAATTGGTGCTTTATAACGACTGCTAATACAGCCGGTGCCGACAGCTCTACGTGTATTTCGAAGCATAGAGTAGCTCGAACTTTTTGGTCACCCATCCGATGACTAGCCTTTCTGAAAGTTGCTTAACTTCAGCAATCGCAGACATAGCGTTTTAACCACGGCGCCATCGTGCTCCAAAATAAATAAAACAAAAATGTTACTGTATCACAGCTATTCCATAAACATTCGTTTGTTACACAAACAAAAAAACAAGATACGCAGGTGAAAAACACACCCCCTATTTTGTGTGCACCGGGGACACGCATTTGGCGCAAAGCCAGAAGATTCCGCGCAATGCGACATCGTATCGTCATCTTGTGTTCATTCGAGCCTATTGCAGAGACATGCGAGAGGCCACCAAGAACAATTTGTGACCAGAAAATAGGTTCCAAATTCAAATCCATATGATTTAGAAAATAAGTTCCAAATTCAAATTTTCGAAAGATAGATTGCTTTTGGATGCTTTTGGCCTTTACAACGTAACTGGGCTTTTTGTCAACGAGATCATCAAAAGAGGGTTTCAAGGAAGACATAATGCAAGCGTGTCTTCGTCATCTACTAGACAGGGCCTTGCCAGCAATAATTAGACTGAATTCCAAATATTTATGGACCAAGTAATAAATTTGGGCATTTTTCATAATGCCCGGACATTATGAATAATGACAAGCTATTTAAGGCGAAGTAAATAATTATAATTTGAACTTCCTTATTTATCACATTGCCCAGACATTATGAATATTGCCATGTGTTTTTTGGACAATCTGATAATACCCTGTTCATTTTACATTGCACGGGATGCGGTGAGGAGGACAAAGGGTTCTATAATGTTTTACACACAATTCATTAGCCAATTTTTACTCCACAAGCAACATTGTGTCAACGTTTCATTTCACAAACGATTGCTTTAACAATGGCATCAAAACATAAACATCAAATGACAAGCTGTTATATTTAAAAGTTAAACTGACATGTCAGCATTTTTCAGGAAACAAAAGGTACGTTTTACAAATAATTAATTCGACCAAAATACAACATATTAAATATATTTTTCAAATAATACAATAATAATCTTCAAAAGTTTATTCCTGGCGCTTCGCCAGCCGCTGCCGCGGCACGCAGGCTTTGCTCGTTCGTCTCCCGCTTTGTTTTGGTCACTGATCTAACCTTTTTTTTTTTTTTTTTTTTTTTTTTTTTTTTTTTTTTTGACCCAGGGGAAGTCATTACGACTACCGGAGCCTTGGAAGGCACCCGGTTATGTGGGACTCACCCGTCCGCCTTTCCGCACCCACTGACGAGGCGAGAAGCCTCAAGTCAGCTGCCAGGAAGAAGTCCCGGCTGGGAGGGCGAGACGGAGGGGGATACCCACTAAACCCCTGGAGGACGGCAATCCGAGTACTAGATAAGGCGACAACCACGTTATACGTCCCGAAGGGATTAAGACCGCGGCTGCCACCCTGCGCCCGTGTACCAACCTACGGCCATCTCCGCACACTTCTTCCCTCGAAAGGGAAACATGTGCTTTGACGGCCGCGCGCCAGTATACGGGCACGTACTGATAACACAGCATGAGAATTTAAAATTACAACTTTTTGCACAGAGTGCACCACTGTTGAAACGCCCTAATTGCCACTGCCAAGTGCTTGGTTTGTGGCAAAACGGACGCTTCCACTTTC
The DNA here is from genome assembly GCA_963082485.1 of Eudonia mercurella. NCBI lineage: Eukaryota > Metazoa > Arthropoda > Insecta > Lepidoptera > Crambidae > Eudonia > Eudonia mercurella. The sequence continues at coordinate 4,371,463 of OY720046.1, read as the reverse complement.
CTCCTCCACGACATCTCCTCTCCTGCGAGGTTGCCTCACTCTTCGAGACAGAGTAGCCGATCGCGTGACCACCTTGTCGCGCTCAATCTTCCCCTCGTCCTCCCTCAGATCTTCCCGTTCCCTCACCACTTCAGCCGTCCTCACGACCTGGACCCTTCCGACACCTCTTTCAGAGAAGGAGGCGTTTGGGAGGGTACCAGAACCAGGGGGAGCCGAGGGGGGAGGTTTTGGGATTACGGCTATGGGAACTTCAACTTCCGATGGCGACTCCTCGGTCTCCATCACCACTGGCGCCGCAGCAGCAGGCCTCCTCTCCATCCCTTCCGGGACCCTCATTCTGATGGCAGGGGGACGACACTCCCGGCTGCCCATAATGTGCCCGTGGGGCAATCCTGCTTCCACACACACAGAGCAGTGCGGCGGCTCGTCACATGTCTCCACCTTGTGGCCATGCTTGCCACATCTAAAGCAGCACCCCGTCCTGTCTGTGACAGAGGGGCACATTGGCCGCGTGTGGCCCATCCCCATGCACCTGAAACAGCGCATGGGTCTGGGTCCGACAGCCTCCACTTTGGCGAGGTTCCAGCCAAGCCGGAGTCTTTCCATCTTGGCGAGCCCATTCGCCACCCTCAAAGGGCAATGGACCAGCACCGATGAGAAGCCGCTGGGGGCCGACCGTATGGTCCCTACCCTAACACTCTCTTGCGGACAATCTCCTTGTGCCGACACTGCGGCGGCCACCTTTTCCGACGTGACGTAGTCGTCGAAGTCGCTGAGGCGGATTGCGGCCCGCTTCTCCGGGCGAACGACTATCGCCACGTCAGACACTATGCCCTCTATTTTTTTTGCCAGCCTGTCAGCGGCCTCTCCGCTGTCGGCTCCTGGCACCTCTATTAATTTTGCGCCGGATTGGGCCGTCTTAATTCTCACGCTAGGGATGCCGAGCTCCTCTAAGCGGATGGCCTCCTTGGCTCTGGCGATTGTGTCCACATAGGACACCCCTCGGGTAACAGCCTCCGGCCTGAGCTGGAGGATTACAGCCGTCGATTTGGGCTGCCTCAGGGTAACCCTCACCCTTGGCACACCCGGTGGCTTCGACCTCGCGCTGGGCACCGTCAGTGCCCCCGTCTGTGAAGAGCTTTTAGCCCTCCTTCTCATTCTCCGGCCGCGGACGGCGGAGGTTCGCTTTTCAGCGGAGGCCGGAAAGGATAGAGCCGGAGCAGGTTGGGCTCTAGGCTGGATCTTACCTCTTAGAGGCTTAGTATTTGCAGTGAGGGCCGGAAACTCCTCCGCACCACTGCATTCAACCACCGTGCTATACCTCCTGGGTTGGGGCATCTCCAAACTCTCGAGCTTGGCCTCCAACCTGTTCAGCCGCTCGTTAATACCCCCGACGGAAGCATCCAGGGTGCGCTGCATGGCCGCCAGCGCCGCCATCACGACCCCGTTCGATTCCGCAACAGGGAGATCAACGACCTTATCCTCTGCAAGGCGTTTCGCCTTCTCTGCAGCCTCTTTGGCCTCATTGGCCTCTAAGGCCTCCTTCTTGTGGGACCTCAGTTGGCCTTTCAGGAATTTAACCCGATCACTCAGGACCTTATTGGCCTCAGCAAGGAGTCGGTTTTCTTCTCTGAGGTTCTCCTCCGAGTCGCCATCAGGGCCCTCTAAAGCCATCTTCGCTTCGATCTCCCTATTGGACGCCTCTATTCTCCTAATGAGAACCAACATCCGATCCTCACCCGCCTCCTCCGCGTATTTCGCGTTCTCCTCATCCCTCAACCTATCTGCTTCAATCCTCAACCTCTCTGCTGCCTTCCTCTTCGCAAAATCCGGCGTGATCTTGCCCCCCCCAGAAACGGTGGGGCGGCCTGGAACCAGTGAACTGGTCCCAGGGAGGGATTCTCCCGCCTTTTGGCGGGTACCCTCCTGGGGTAGTTGTGTTTTGGACGACGCTTTCATTTTAATGACATTTATGGGTTGTCACCCAGACAATTTTATGGGGTTGTCATCCCCCTGGCAATTCAAGGGCTGCCGTTCCCTAGTAGGCAGTGGAAGTCACCCATGCGACGCCCACTCGCCAAGGGTGCCCTATATACCCACGGAGGTCGGGAAGTATCCGCGGGGTTTTAACGACTTTTCCTTGTCGGCGCCCAGATGGGCTGCGGGACTGAGCCCAGACCACCACGTACCCAGCTATGCCAGGGCTGGGGTCGTTGTAGCAGTCGGGACAGAACCCGCGGCACTGCGAAAAACAGCGACGAGGGCTGGCATGAAGCCCTCGTTTCTACGTCATATGCGTATGAAACGCTTAAAGGGCGCCCAGAAGGGACGCCGACCTACCCTTTCCCCCCCGTATAACGACGCCCAGAAGGGGCGCCGTCTAAACTCCTCTCAAAGCCGCTCAGAAGGAGCGGCGAGTGTGCGGCCCAGAGTGGACACGCACGTGGAGGTGCAGGACCCAGAAGGGGCTCCCGCCAGTGTCGGGTTGTTAGCCGGCCAGTCTCAAAGCAACCTCCTCTTGAAGAGGAGGATGTTGAAGCTGCCCGTTGCCCAGGATGTACCACGAGGAGGTCACCCAACACACACCCCAACCACTGATCTAACCTAACCTAACCACTCCAAACCTTACCAACCCTCCTGTTCTGTGTGACCCCCCTAGTGGGGGGCTGCACCCCCCGCCTTTCTACTCTCCGTTCTTCCTGGCCGGAGTATTGCCTTATGTTTTACTGATCAAGTAACCATTACATTTGATTAAAACTGATTAAGTCCTCGCGCGCCATATTTATGTACGCACGGTCGTACGTAAGGTGGCCCGCTAATTATACCTACAGCGCGGGACGGGTTAATAAATCTTTGCCCGTTTGACGTATTTGTGATATTTTTGACATTATTGTGTAAAAAACAGTAATAAAAACGGGTTTTAATTACTCTGCCCCATAGGTGATAGACATTAAAAATAATTGCTATTAACAGGATCATTACCAAGTTCTTTGTTGTAGGTATGTTCTATATTATTATATCATACGGTTGGTTGTTTGTTATATCATATTATTTTTTGGTTGGTTTCACCACTATACCGTAATGGCGGACATATAATTAAAATTTAAAAACAATATACATTATAAATGTATATTGTTTTGCGTAATTTATACGCTAACGCTTATCTCGCCCGTTATACAAACAAAGCTACGAGTATTTCACAATACTATGTTTATCTAAATCACAGATTGTATCTGTGTCAATAGTTTACGTTAATTGGTTCAATTAGCAAAACCCTTTATTGGTTTCTGTGTTATATTCGCAGTTTGCAAAGCTAGTTACGTGTTAGCATTTATGTGATTGAATATCTATGCTATTTTTGTTTTGGTGAGTGGATTCTCCTCGGAACCATTTTTTTCCGCCTCTGGAGTCCCACAGGGTTCCCATCTCGGCCCGATCTTGTTTAATGTTTTTATCAATGACGTTGTTGCCATTTTCAAACACGCTAATTGTTTTCTCTATGCTGATGACATGAAGTTATCCATGCAGATCAAAGATGTTAGTGACACATTGTTACTGCAGGATGACTTGGAGCGGCTCGCTCTTTGGTGTCATGACAACAGATTGTCATTGAACATTAATAAATGCAAGTACATTCGTTTTTCGAGAAGCAAGAACGTCTCGTCGCAAAAATATACAATTGGTGGAAATGCGTTAGAAGAGGTGGATTCAATTCGTGACCTGGGAGTTATTTTGGACAAAAAGCTGAGTTTCCACGAACACATAAACCACATTGCCACGAAAAGCTTCCAAATGCTAGGATTCGTGATACGTAACGCAAAAGACTTTAAAAGACCATCAACAAAAATTCTCTTGTTCCAGTCATTGGTCCGATCGGGTCTAGAATACTGTAGCCAAGTTTGGTCCCCACAGTATGACGTACACATTAAGCGAATCGAACGCATACAAAAACGTTTTTTGTGGCATCTCACCTACCAAAATCACAAGGTTAAAGAGCTTCCCTCCTACGAGAAGCGGTTGGCTCATTTTGGAATGAATAGTTTACAGGAACGGAGATTTTTGTTGGACTGCATGTTTTTGCACAAAATTATCAATGGAGTTGTTGACTGCTCGTCGCTGTTAAGATCAATCAACTTTAATGTCCCACTTAAACAGCCTCGCGCCTGCAGATACGTTCCATTTTCAATAAGGGGTTCTAAAACTAATCTTGGTCACCACGCCACCATGAATAGACTTCAACGACAATACAACGCACTTAAAGGCGAATCTATTGATATATTTACTGATAATCCGCAAAAATTTAAACGTAACATACTTACTTCTTTCTCGCCCGGGTCTGTTTAATTAGCTATTATCTCCATTTTCTTTCTTTTTTTAATGTTTATCCACTTTTACGTTAAATCTTAGTTAAGTTTTAGGTTAATAAATAAAATACTGAGTTCACGTTTGCATGCCGTGGCAACCTTTAATTAAGTCAGCACTTAGAATGAGATACAGTTCACTTACATAAGTCTTTTGTAGTGTATGCCTTGTTGGTTGTCCCAATAAATAAAATAAAATAAAAATAAAAATAAAATAAAATAAATTGTTTAATGAAATCCTTTTGGAAACATAATGAATAAAAAAAGTAACAAAATTATACGCCCTAAAAATTTTTCAAATATGCTATTTTTTTTTCATAAGTATATTTTAAATTCACTTAGATATAAATTATATAAAATAGGTAGAAGCATTTTATTTAAGAACGGGCGAGAAGTCGCCTTTGTTAAGAGACGTTTAGGGAAAATATCTATAATTAAATTTTAAGATATTTGTCCGGGTCCGAAATCCAATTACGCAATTTATGAGAGTATTTGAAAATATATAAATTAGCAGTTTACTTAATTTTAAAGTAGACAACGTAGGTACTTATTTACTTACATATAATTTTACGCAAACATTGTTGCGAACAAATGACAATTTGAAAAAAGACAAAGTGTTAAAAAATTCCACGAGTGGGATTCGAACCCGCACCCCATGACATGCCGGATCAGGTGCACTGCCAACTATGCTATCGTGGCTCAATCCAACTCGCCGAAATTAATTAACACTCTACTTTTACCTTATAAGTCAAAGGAGCCCTATTCAATGTTGACAACTACGTCATCAACATCCGATCTTAATATTTTTACAAATATTGAAAAATCAGTTATGAATTAGGCAAGCTATAGGTATTTATGATTAATAATATATAATTTTACGCAAATATTGTTGCGAACAAATTACAATTTAAAAAAAGACAAGACCTTTGGCTTATAAAGTTAAAGTAGATAGTGTTGATTAATTTCGGCGGGTTGGATAGAACCACGATAGCATTTTTTTTTTTTTTTAAATATTTTACGGGTAGACACAGTGCCTTGATCTCACCTGATGTTAAAGCCAATGATGGAAGCGCACTTCACCCGGGACCCTCAACTAGTGAGGTACTGGCTATCTTATCTCTAGCTGCCGGAACACAACAATGCTACAAGCATTGATGTTATGGCGACACATTTAGATAAGATGGTGGTAGCTAGCCAGGCGGACAAATAAGTCCTACCACCAACCAAACCGAGTACACAAAGATGTACCCCCCGCTGGGAATCGAACCCGGGACCTCTGGGTCTAAACCGGTGGTCTTAACCACTAGACCACAGAGGCGATAACATAGTTGGCAGTGCACCTGACTCGGCATATCATGGGGTGCGGGTTCGTATTCCGCTCGAAGAATTTTTCAACACTTTGTCTTTTTTCAAATCACCTATACTTCTATACTTCCTCATACTCATTCAGATTGCCCACCCTCTTATAGCAACTACAATTATGCCGCCATTTTGATAGCGTGCTACCTTCTCGCATAAGCACGTCCATAAAATGGAAGGAAAAACAATGGAAAGCGAGCGGAGGCACGGACAATCGAGCCACCGTGCACCGGCGGAGCGACCTCGATATCTCATCGCCGACAATGCGACGGCTTAGGCGGTTATGCAGGCCCATGCATCGCCTATTTATCCGTTAATGGGAATATCTACTGGTTTCTATACTCTGTGGCCTATGTGGTCGGTTTGACCACTTAACCGGACCGTTACGACTTTGGGATCTTCAAGAAACGAGCCTATTCCTTCCTTAAAAGCCGGCAACGCGTCTGCGATTCCTCTGGTTTTGCGGGTGTCCATGGGCGGCGGTGATTACTCTCCATCAGGTCATCCGCCTGCTCGTTTGTCTTCTTCTTCTATAAAAAAAATAATGGATGGAGGCCGGTCATCACCGGCCTTTGCGAAAGTTGCTTAACCATAGCACTCGCAGACCGGGCGCGCCATCGAGCTCCTCTGTATGGATACTTTGAGATAATATGTGTAGTGTCATCGCAAAGATGATTTTTTAAATCTTAACTTACTTATTTATTTTTAAGATTTCTCTCGGGAAAATGTTTACTAAGTTCATTCGCCCCTTTATTCACAAATATGTCTATACTAATATTATAAAGAGGAAACCTTTGTATTTTGGTATGTATGTATGTATGTATGTATGTATGTATGTATGTATGTATGTATGTATGTATGTATGTATGTATGTATGTATGTATGTATGTATGTATGTATGTATGTATGTATGTATGTATGTATGTATGTATGTATGTATGTATGTATGTATGTATGTATGTATGTATGTATGTATGTATGTATGTATGTATGTATGTATGTATGTATGTATGTATGTATGTATGTATGTATGTATGTATGTATGTATGTATGTTTGCAACGAAAAACTGAAAAAATACTGGACCGATTTAAAAAATTATTTCGCCATTAGAATGCTAGATTAGCGCTGAGTAACATAGCCTATTATTAAAAAATATATATATAAAATACTAAAAACGACAATTTGATTTTCCAATACAAAATGATTTGTTTGTTTTGTTGTCATGAAAACCATTGATACATATTTAACTCGTTGATGGAAACTGTCAAAGCTGTACAAAGTCCGCCGGGTCAGCTAGTCCGAAATAATTTGGACTCGGCACAGTGTGAATTGGCCATGTCAAATCTATTTATCTAGTCGCTGGATCCTTGTTTTCGACCGATCTCGCGGCTAGATTGCGAAATAGTCGAACGGTTTCGCCGTCCGTCCCGCCCCTGCGATTGTCCCGAATTCGAGAATGGCGGTAATTGGTCGTAGTTTTGTAACGTAGTTTTACGTGAATAGGAATGGCACGGCTCTTTTTTGCTCCCGATCCAATTCGAATCCCTCGGAGAATCTAGTAGAGAACACGCAGTAGTGCCTGATGCCATGTCCTCTAGAAAACCTTTGGCGGTGTTTCACACGGGTGTGAGGAACCCTTTAAGTTTCTCGCTGCCCCTAAAAAAGTCCGCTGAAAATGCCATGTAAGACAAACAGCAGACTCTCTCTAAAAAGTCAGGTAGTCTTCTGGTGACAATTGGACTTGTTTTTTTAAATTCATTTCAAGGCAATAAATCTCAAACTAACCTAGAAGAGATTGCTTGTAGCTATTCAACGTGAAAGTAGCCTAACCTTGAGATAACTATGGTTTGGTATGGAGTTATTAACATTCTTTTTTAACATTTATTTACGGGTAAGCACAGTGCCTTGATCTCATCTGAAAAGTGATGGTAAGGCTATTTGGTGGAAGCGCACTTCACCCGGGATCCTCAACTAGTGAGGCGCTGGCTATCTTATCTCTAACTGCCGGAACACAACAATGCTACAAACATTGATGTTATGGTGACATATTTAAATAAGATGGTGGTAGCTAGTCAGGCGGACAAACAAGTCCTACCACTAACCAAACCGAGTACACAAAGATGTACCCCCCGCTGGGAATCGAACCCAGGACCTCTGGGTCTAAACCGGTGGTCTTAACCACTAGACCACAAAGGCGGTTAAAATAATGCAAGAACTAACGTTCATTCGCCATATATAATAAGAAAATTAAAATAAAACTAAATTTAGTTCGTTTTTGTTTTGAAATTTATCAATTTTGTAACGTCATATCTACGGACTGACCAAATAAAATTAGAGTGCCACTTTAACGATAACAGCCCCGTAAGCAATCCTAAATCTATTCATCCAGACGCTGGATCCTTGTTTTCGGCCAATCTCGCGGCTAGATTGCAAAATGGCCGAACGCGTTTCGCCGTCCCGCCCCAGCAATTGTCCCAAATTCGTGGATGGCAGTAATTGCTCGTAGTTTTACTTGAACCTGGAATTGTACGGCCCTTTTATGATGCGGTTTAATGAAATCAGGTGGCCTTATTAGAAAATACTGTGGACAGAGGTTTGGTTTGATAATGGAGGAAGAGTTGTTTAAATTGTGCACTTAATAAAGTAGCTTTTTAGTAAATAAGGTTTTATCGTCATCAGCTCATTTTATGTCCCCACTGTTGTGGCACGAGTCTTCCCTATGGACGGATAGGAAGAACGGGCCATAAACCACCACGCGGGCCCAGGGCGGATTGGTGGTTGTTAACGACTGCTAATGCAGCCGGGACCAACGACTTTACGTGCCTTCCAAAGCACGGAGGAGCTTGAGATGATACATGTATTGTCACCCATCCGATGACCGGTCTTTACGAAAGTTGCTTAACCTCAGCACTCGCAGACCGGGCGCGTTGGCCACTGCGCCATAGAGCTCCTCGAGCCAAAGGTTTGAACGGAGAGGCATTTTTTTGATAGCTTAGAATGTAAGTCATTCTCGTAATCATCAGCTCATTTGTATGGTCCCCACTGCTGGGACACGACCCTTCTTTATGGATGGATAGGGAGAACGGGCCATGAACCATCACGCGGGCCCAGTGTGAATTGCGGGTTGTTAACGACTGCTAATGCAGCCGGGACCAACGGCTTCACGTGCCACCCAAAGCACGGAGAAACTCAAGATGAAAAAATTTGGTACCGACGCCCCGCACATCAATCTATCCAAAACTGTAAAATTTCTTTAACATATTTTCAACCTTATAACTCAGTCATAAATATTAAAGTCGATTGAGGAAATTTCGCCGGCCCATTTCGTGATGCAACGCAGCGTGGCTCTACCACTCAGACAATGTCACTCATTTAGCACCACCCAGGAGTCACGTGTGGGGTCTCAAGTGTAAACCTACGGACGCGAGTAACTTGGGGGTTAAAGTTAGTGAAATGGACCGGCTCGCCCGGCGTAATACCAGTCTCTCACAGAATATCGGCGTGTAACAATGGCACTCGTTGCTGTTGTATTTCGTCCGGTGAGTGAAAGTACCGGAGGCCCATCTTTCACCCTTCCCCTCACCCAATTCCTACTTCCTCCTCAAGATCCAACTCCTTCCTCAAAGCCGGCAACGCATCTGCGATTACTTTTTTTTGCCACCCGTCCATGAGCGGCGGCGATTACTTTCCATCAGGTGACCCGCGTGCTCGTTTGCCTCCTTTTAATATAGAGTCACATTTTATCAACTGCAAATATTTATATATATTTCCCCTACAAGGTGGACCGACGATCTGGTCAAGGTCGCTGGATGCCGCTGGATGCGGGCAGCGCAGGACCGATCGGTGTGGCGATCCTTGGGGGAGACCTATGCCCAGCAGTGGGCGTCATATGGCTGATGATGATGATGATGATGATGATAAAATATTTTGACAAAACATCTAATTATATTAGAGAAATAAGGCCGTAGCATAAAAAAATGCAGGCTAGTTTTTTTTTTACTTTTCCTGACATAAAAGTTGTAATATTTTTAAGAGCGGCCTTTCTGTCGGCTCCTTTGAATGAAACTACGGGCACGTGTAAGCGGTGAAGGCATTATGGCCTCTCTGTTTCGGCTCCTTTGAATTGAAACTACCGAAAGTGCTTTACTTTACTTTTTAATCGAATTGTCTTTTGGCGTTTTTCTTGAAAACTAGCGTATATAAATTTAAGGATTTTTCATTAAAAATTGTTTATGTTGTTGAATTTATCCTCAAAATATTATTATAAAAAAATATAAAAAAATTGACAGTGTATGGTAGATTGATGTGCGGGAGCGTGTGTTCATCAAGTAGAATGTCATTTAATTTAAAGAGTTATTTTCATGGATAAGCACCAAACTTGCTAACCTATTCATAGTTTTAATCTAGGGAATTTTACGAACATGAAGTTTTATTTGTTTGTTTAAGTACATTTTGTGAAACATGAGTTTAAGCAGCTGAGCGTTCCACATAGCGAAAAATGGTCGATTCATATGGAACTGAACACCTGAAATCTGTAAAAAATGTTTCAGTTAATTTTTTTTAAATTGTAAAACTAACATTGTTAGTGTTACTAGTTACATTGTAGTTTGTGTTACTCATTCATAACGATATAATTATTTTATTTATCATGAAAGTATTTATGTCAAAAAGAAATGTCCAGCAAGTTTGATTTCATAAGTAAAATAGTAGCACAGAGTAAATATACATGTGACAGTAGGTCATGTCAAATATTACTTTAAAAAAACTTCATCACCTTTCACTACAGCAAAGAGGTTCCACAACAAATACATCATTAACACATACATATGTATATGTATAAAATATGAAACTTGCCCTATGTTGTACATTAATCACAGCAGCAGCGTTTACATTACAAGGCTATCTTGAACAAAGCGGGCCAATCGATTTCAAATATAATACCTTGTGATCGATCATACTCAAACGACAAGAAGCAATGGTGCCTTGTTTAGTATTACTTGATAAGCTTCTGGTACAGCTATAGTTGGAGTAAATATTTCCTTCCTTGGTCGTACGCCTCGGTGGATGAATAGCTAAACACTAAGCATGATAGCCGTAGATCTTGGGTTCAATTCCTGCTATCCGATAGCTCAATTGGAAGAGCACCTGACCCGGTACGTCAGATTGGTGCAGGTTCACATCCTGCTCGTGGAATCTTTTTCAAAAAATTTGTGTTTTTGTAATTTGTTCGCAACAAAATTTGCGTTAAAAATTATTTGAACATTTTATATAAGAAATTAATAAAAGTTAGTTTAAATGCCTTTATTAATGAAACGGAAGATGAACAAAAATATAATGGTTCTGTTCCAAATAAAAAGGAAAACGCAGTTAGGTACAAGAAAAATTAAATAGTGAGGCTATAAATATGCAGGGGAAGAAAAGTCGCGTCTAAACGCATCTCCTTGCGACTGGGGGAATAGAGATTTTACAAAGTTGGCTTTTAAAGAAAAGTCCTTTCTAATGGCGCGGAATTTCCTACTGAGATTGATAGCTCCGGTCTCAGTGCATTTTGTATGTGCAGTATCTCATTGTGTCTCCGTTAGGTACTACTAACTTGAATCTAGATAGCTGGGTCTGCGTTTTGCTCAACTTACATTAACACTGTTATAAGGTAAATAAAATGTTTTTAAATATACACTCTCGGACTCCTAAATCGAGCCACCTAGTACATTGAGTTTGTATCGTCCATAACTTAAAAAAATGTATAAATGACCAAAAAGTTTTTATGCAGTTTTTTAGCTGGCATATTCAACATTACATGCTGTTGTTCTGAATTTTTTGATCATTCATACATTTTTTAAAGTTATAATAATAATAATAAGCCGAGAAGGACAAGCTCAGTAAGTACCTTGACTTGGCTCACGAGGTTACCGCCATGTGGGATGTGGATTCTACCATTATTGTACCGATAGTCGTTTCGGCAAACGGTCTGATAGCGAAGAGCCTCGATCAACACCTAGAGAGGCTCTCGCTGAAAGGTTGGGTTAAGGGTCAGATGCAAAAGGCAGTACTCCTAGACACGGCACGTATTGTCAGAAGGTTCCTCACTTTGCAGCCCTGACCACCGGTAGCTTGGGCCCTGCCCCGCTGCTGGTGGTACTCTAGGATTAGGTTTTATAATGTTTTATTGTTTTTATATTAAAATATTGTAAAAATCTAGTTTTAAGAAAGAAAATAAATAAAGGAGATAATAATAATATAATATACTCTAGGATTAGGTTTTTATAATGTTTTATTGTTTTTATATTAAAACATTGTAAAAATCTAGTTTTAAGAAAGAAAATAAATAAAGGAGATAATAATAATAAATAATTTATTTCGGAATAAATAAAATAAATAGAATAATAGAGTAAAATAATAGTTCTTTGTTAGTAACAATGATGACTTAAGACTATGTTAATTTTTTTTTTCATTCATACATTTTTTTAAAATTATGGACGATACAAACTCATTTTGCTAGGTGGCTCGATTTAGGAGTCCGGGAGTATATTTACGGGTAAGCACAGTGCCTTGATCTCACCTGATGTTAAGTGATGATAACACCAATGATGGAAGCGCACTTCACCCGGGATCCTCAACTACTGAGGCACTGGCTATCTCATCTTTAGCTGCCGGAACACAAAAATGCTTCATACATTGATGTTATGGTGACATAATATTTAGATAAGTAAGTGGTAGCTAAGTAGGCAGACAAACAAGCCCTACTACCAACCACACCGACACAACACAAACATGTACCCTACGCTGGGCATCAAACCCCGGACATCTGGGTCTGACACCGGTGGCACAGAGGCGGTTAATATTAATCTGTCAATAACTTTTGTTTTGTTTTGTTTTATTATTGTCTTTCAATGACTTATTATTTAATTTTATACAATTACGGTTTGAGATGAACTATAAGTACATTTCAGAGAGAATCGAAATGAGGAGATCCGCAGAAGAACAAAGGTAACCGACATAGCCTGAACAGTTGCTAAGCTCAAGTGGACTGATGGCCGCTGGGGCGGAACAGTCCTTGAGTGGCGACTGCGTACCGGAAAGCGCAGTGTGGGCAGGCTTCCAACAAGGTGGACCGACGATCTGGTGAAGATAGCGGGAAGCCATTGGATGCGAGCAGCACAAAACCGGTCGTTGTGGAGATCCTTGGGGGAGGCATTTGTCCAGCAGTGGACGTCTTTTGGCTGAGACGATGATGATGATGATGATAAGTACATTTATATTTTGGTGCATAAATACGGAAAATCTAAAAAATCCTTTAAGTATAGACATTAATAAATAGTCAAAGTAAATGACCAAGCATTTTTTTAAAAATCCAAATTAACTTGATAAAAAGTGCGTTTAAATCGTCCAATTCTTTTTTTATCTACTACTAGCTGACCCGGCGGCCTTCGTACCGCTTTGACAGCTTCCATCATTGAGTTAAAATATATCAATGGTTTCCATGACAACAAAACAAACAAATCATTTTGTATTGGAAAATTAAATTGTCGTTTTTAGTATTTTTTTTTATATAGTCTATGTTACTCGACGCTAATGTAGCATTCTAATGGTGAATGAATTTTTTTAGTCGGTCCAGTAGTATTTGAGTTTATTCGCTGCAAACATACATACGTACAAAAATACAAAGGTTTTCTCTTTATAATATTAGTATAGACAGGTAGGTAGTACAAGTACTTATCTACTATAATCTCCTCATTTTTCGTTATTTAATTTTGTCCAAGTTGCCTGATTGTTTTTACATACAAGGACGGACAGTCACGAAGGTCTTGTTACTACGAGTATATACGTTATAGCTAAAGTACCAAGATTAGCCCCATCTATTATTAAAGTAAGGAATTAAACAATTACACGCATTTTGTAGTACTTAATTGCTTCGTAAACGTTTTGTTTGTAATTTAGTACTTACTTGGATTTGAAGTTGCTTATTAAATACTTAATGAGCAGCGCAAAGGGGTATTCGTGTTTTATACACCACCGGTTGAAAGAGCTAAGCGACTTTTGCGGTTTTTATGGGTGACCACCTCTGTGCCCTAGCGGTTAATCACCGGTCTTAGACCGGTTTCACTGGTTTGTGTACTCGGTTTGGTTGGTGATAGAGCTTGTTTACCCGACTTGCTAGCTACCATCATCATACCTAAATTGTGTCGCTATTACATCAATTTTGAAACATAATTGTGTTTTGGCTGTTAGCGATAAGATATATATCTATACAATATTATAAAGAGGAAACCTTTGTATTTTTGTTTGTGTACCCCCCGTGTGGTGCCGGGGGTAAAGAATTGCACTACCCCATCTCTTCCCGTGGGTGTCGTAGAAGGCGACTATGGGACTATGTCAGAGGAAGGGCAGCAGCGTCTCTCTGTGATTATTCTCACCTTACTGCGATCGCCAACCCGCCTAAACTCAAATAAACTCAAAAACTACTGGACCGATTCACCGTTAGAATGCTACATTAGCGCTGAGTAACATAGGCTATATATAAAAAAATATAGGTATATATAAAATACTAAAAACGACAATTTAATTTTCCTATACAAAATGATTTGTTTGTTTTGTAGCCATGGAAACCATTGCCATATGTAACTCAATGACGGAAACTGTCAAAGCGGTACGAAGTCCACCGGGTCAACTAGTATTATATACATATATAAGAGACAACATCACATACATTGTTCTGATCCCAAGGTAAGTAGCTAAAGCACTCGTTTCATGGAAATCAGAAACAACGACGGTACCACAACCACCCAGACCCGACACAATATCGAAAAGTTTTCGACATTGACCTGACCGGGACTCAGGTTCGACCCGAGACCTCAGAGTTAGCGCCGCCCAAAGTCCGGCGTGCAAGCCACTCGGCTACGGAGGTGGTCTTATGATAGCCGTTGCATCAGTAGTTGAGGATCCCGAGTGAAGTGCGCTCCCGCCTTCGGCCTCATCATCACTTAACATCAGGTGGGATGAAGGCCATGTGTTCATTTTTTTACGTGCTGTCAAATACATCCTCATCAGCTCATTTGTATGTCCCCACTGCTGGGGCACGAGCCTTCCCTATGGATGGATATTGAGAACGGGCCATAAACCACCACGCGGGCCCAATGCGGATTGGTGGTTGTTAACGACTGCTAATGCAGCCGGGACCAACGGCTTTACGTGCCTTCCGAAGCACGGAGGAGCTCGAGATGATAAACCTTTGGGCACCCATCCGATGACCGGCCTTTGCGAAAGTTGTAAGCACGCGCCCTTAACCTCAGCACTCGCAGACCGGGCGCGTTAACCACTGCGCCATCGAGCTCCTCAAATACATCAAAACAACATAATGATAATCCCGTTAAAAATATTCTCAAAGTCAAGAATAACAAATTAAGATGAAAACCTACGCAAAACTTTAACACAACTCTCGAGACGAACAGACTTTCGATTTAACAGGATATAATATCGCGGGTCGGCATAATGCGCTGTTTACAATATTCCCGGGACAACGAGAACAAACAGCTACTTTGACAAATCCTATATCACATCCATAAATTCTTCGCAAATCTCGCCCTATCCGCGAGCAAAGTTTTCCTATACAAAAAAAGATTGGAAACAACCACAGTCTTAAGTATGGAAAACTCTTATTCTGCATAAAAAGTTTCAGAGAGAAAAATATATAGAACTACCACAGTGCAATGATAAGAAGAAGTGTTAGTAGTCAATAGCCTAACTAACTATCCTACTGCTAGGCAAAAGCCTCCGTCATTGAAATCAAGTCATCACTAGAACTGATGGGTATTGGTAAATGCGGGTTGGTGATCAACAGCCCAGGCTATGCATCAAAAAGATCCTGGGGGGACATCAGCTTATTTAATATCCCAACTGGTACGAGCCTTCCCTAAGAATGGATATCGAGAACGGGCCATAATCCACCACGCAGGCCCAGGGCGGATTGGTGGTTGTTAACGACTGCTAATGCAGCCGGGACCAACGGTTTAACGTGCCTTCCGAAACACGAAGGAGCTCCCGATGATAAATTTTTGGTCATCATTGGCCTTTGCGTAAGTTTATTAAATTGAGCATTGGCAGACCGACCGCTATTGAGCTCTTCATGTTAAGAAGTATCGAACTTTCTTTATTATACAAACTAACGAACATGTGTACACACCAGCAGCCCGAGATCCCGAGAGAATATCGGAAAATTTCGTTTTATCTGTTGCTTACGTCTTGAGGGACCTGCCTGCAAAATGTCAGCTGTCAAGGCGATATTTAACTGTTTGTCAGTCACCGGTGACCTACATGGCGTTTAAGGTATGCACCTAGGTGCTAAGAAATCAGAAAGGATAATCATTAATATATCTGAGTAGGTATAAACAATCTAAATTTTACTTTTACGATACGAAAAACCAGTTGTCTTTAATTTTTTTTATTTTTGTTTTATTTTTGTATGCTGTTTCTAACACTTAAAATAACAGTTTTATCTAAAGCTGGTTTTAAAGAAAACGCGGTTCCCTTGTTTATGTTGTGTAAGGCAAAAGTATTTTATGCATACTTACTGTTTAAGTCACTGCACTGTGTCACACTTTTTTTTATACGTCTGAGTCGGCAAACTATCACACGGCTCACCCACAAAATAAGGAGACTACAGAAAGTAAGCTTCTAACAAACGCGCTCGAGCAACGCACACACTACCGAACCGAACCCCTCGGAGAATCTAGTAGGGAACGGGAACACGCACTAGAGCGTGATGCCGTTCCCTCTAGAAAACCTCTGAAAGTGCTTCGTTTCACACGGTTTGACCCTTTAAGGCGACACACTGAAAGATGTAAATTCATGTCTTTATCTTGAATTTGCTCAAATACACGATTGTATAATTTTGACTGGATCATAATTATTTTCGAATAAACCACAACAAAAAAAAACACTATTGTTCAAATTTTTATTGATATAATATTGGAAACCAGTTAAATATATTGATAACATCAATATTCGTAATTTAATAGCTGCATATTTTAATAACTAAAACCAATAATTTTTAAAAAATATTTTTTTGATTTGCAGTCTCAATTGTCGCAGGTGCTACGTATTTTTGACCTTATGACAGCGCCAGTAAGGATCAGACTTTTTGAATGGTCACAAAGCGTGGGGTCGTCTTAAGTTGCTTGGCCGCCCCTAAAAAAGTCCGGTGACAGTGAAAATGTCGCCTGATGCAATCAGCAAACTCTCTCCAAAAACAGCCAAAGCTGCGCTCGGACTCCGAGGTGTTCCAAGATTCCGAGTCCATAATAAGTTGTCTAAAGATTCGCGCACATTATGTCGGGCCGCAGCGGGTCGGGTCGCAGCGCAAAAAATCCGCTTAAATCGCTCGTATGTATTTTATATGAACTATCGCACACTATGCTGTCGCGCAGCGGGCAGCATATTTTGCCGCGGATTTTCGTTGCGCGCGATGCGGCCCGCCCTGCCCTGCTGCGCCCCGACACAGTGTGTTATAGCAACATAGATAAATATATATATATATAGGGTATAGAGAGCCCTCTCGTGGTGCTTTCAGGCAAACCAATTTGACGAAGTTCTTTGTCAGAGCCATCCATAACGTACAGTTTCACGCGACGTCTGGCAGTACACTGTATTCAAAATCCATCAATGCGCTGCGACCCGGCCTGTCACTAATGTGCTGTGTAAGCATTTTGCGCTGCGCTGCGGCCCGCTCCGCCCCGCTGCAGCTTGACATAATGTGCGCGAACCTTATAAGAGCGTTACTCGAGCGCGGTATGTATGAAGCTTATCTTCTGCAGTCTCCTTGTTTTGTGGCTCGTCTGATTGTAAGCGTTCATCACGACCTATTGACTCTTGCAACGCCATCAGTATTACACAAACGTGTAATTATTCGATTCAGTTCTAGTAATTAAGTTAATTGAACCGACAAAATGGAATAAACAATGCAGGAATTTGCTGCCTGGTGTGAGAAAGTTAAACTATCAGATGGCACTCACCAGATGCTTTGAAGAGGGTTGTAAAGAGGTTCACAATGCAAAAGCAGAGGGCCTACCAAGAACCACGTTCGGCGTGTTGCCTCTCTGTCGCACTTGTAAATTCATGCGTAAGTGTGACAGGGAGGCAACACGTCGAACGTGGTTCGTGGTAGGCCCCCAGATGTCCGTGGGTGACGATGACTGCTTACCATAAGAGCGACTAATCTTTTGCCCACGTATATCAATAAAAAAATGAATGCTGTGGCGGGAGCGGAAGAACCTTGCCTTTTGTACCGCCTCATAATTTTATAAACCTACCAATTTTCACGAGATCGACCGCCTTTGTGTTCTTGTGTTCTGCGACTTCTGCAGTTTTTGGATGGGATGACCTCTGTAGTCTAGTGGTTAAGACCACTGGCTTAAAACCTAGAGGTCCTGGGTTTGATTCCCAGCTAGTGTACTCGGTTTGGCTGGAGGTATTGTTTGTCGGCCTGGCTGGCTACCACCATGTAATCTAAATATGACGCCATAACATCAATGTTGTGTTCCGGCAGCTAGACATAATATGGCCAGTGCCTCAGTCCTCAGTAGTTGAGGATCACTTACTAACCATCAAGTGTGATGAATACCAAGTTTGTGAAATAAGTCGTAAACCGAGCGTCACATTTTGAGACTGATGGTGATGGTAGAACAAAACCATTTTATCATACAAAAACTCGGAAGACGAAATTTAGCTCAGGTAAAAAAATCACAGATGAGGAGCTCGATGGCGCAGTGGTTAACGTGCCCGGTCTGCGAGGGTTGAGGTTAAGCAAACTTTCGCAAAGGCCGGTCATCGGATGTTCGGTCACGTTAAGCCGTTGGTCCCGACTGCATTAGCAGTCATTCATCATCATCATCATCATTTCAGCCAAAAGACGTCCACTGCTGGACAAAGGCCTCCCCCAAGGATCTCCACAACGACCGGTTTTGTCATTAACAACCACCAATCCGCACTGGGCCCGCGTATTGGTTTATGGCCCGTTCTCCTTATCCATCCATAGGGAAGGCTCGTGCCCCAGCAGTGGGGACATAAATGAGCTGATGATGATGATGATGATGAAACTAACCAATTCCTGACTCGCTCGGTAACTGACTAAGGACTTTTCTGGCGCTTAAATGGCGCTGTACCTACCATCCTGAATCACGCTATAAAGATTACCTGCTAGCATTGTGATACGGAACTGCGCTATAACAATCAGTCGCCAGTCAGCCGCTCCTGTTAAGGCTGTTAATCAATACGTTGCCACTTGACGGCGACATAAGCGATCGCGTGCCATTTATAGCTCAATCGAGATTAATGGTTCAATTGGCACTACGAGATATTCACGGTTGTCTTGGGAACCAGATAAGCTGTACGCTTGGATGCACACTCTGCATCGAATTAATCGATGCAACGTAACTGTCCATTACACTTGACATGTAACTGAAACAAGCCTTTCTGTTTTGTTGTTGGAACATGATTTTCAGTGATACTGTAAAAAATAAAGAATAAAGAATAAAGAATAAAGAATAAAGAATAAAGAATAAAGAATAAAGAATAAAGAATGAAAAATGAAGAATGAAGAATGAAGAATGAAGAATGAAGAATGAAGAATGAAGAATGAAGAATGATGAATGAAGAATGAAGAATGAAGAATGAAGAATGAAGAATGAAGAATGAAGAATGAAGAATGAAGAATGAAGAATGAAGAATGAAGAATGAAGAATGAAGAATGAAGAATGAAGAATGAAGAATGAAGAATGAAGAATGAAGAATGAAGAATGAAGAATGAAGAATAAAGAATAAAGAATAAAAAATAAAGAATAAAGAATAAAAGACATTTATTGGTATCACATAACAAAACACGCAATTAAACATACAACATGTAACAAAAATAATAAAAAATAATAACAATTTACATGTGCCATGCCAACACTGTGCACAGCTCAGTATACGCAGCAAGCGGGGCCTGCTGCACTGGTATTCTGCTGTACACAGTAGTGACATCATGGCACGAAACAGGAAAGAAAAAAAAAAAAACAAGATAAGAAGTTCTCTCTGACTATACGTCATTAATATGCTTCGATGATTTGTAACCGACTTTGAAAAATTTACGAGGTTCCCAATTCGGAGTATATATTTTGTATGTATGTTCGGGGGTAAGGGGAGAACAGTAATAAAATCTTATCTGGCCCAAACGTCAACCTCACCTGCTCGCGTTGGTGGTTCTTTCGAATAGCCGACGGCGGCGGTCACAAGCCGTCGTGGTGCTCCCTGCTAGATAACGGACGAGGCTCTGGCGACCGAGAAATGGCGGTATAACCATACACCTGGCCGGGCGACCGGTTGGAGGAGGCTGCAGCGGCCTTGAGGCTAAATAACCTCTAAAATGCCTGGTGCAGAAAGCAACGGGAGACTACTGCACTATCTTTCCCAAGAAAACCACATGGATATGCGTTACCTAAAGAAAAGTGTTTTGTCCTGCGATCCGACTGACGCTCGGCGCCATTGTGATTCCGGGTTGCATGGTGGGAAGTATGTTACCGGCCACTTGACTGCGGACCACCAGACAGGAAGTGGAAACGATGCTACTGGTCAAGGTACAGGCATGAAAAAAGCCCCATTGCGTGAACATCTCCGCATAGGAACGTGGAATGTTAGAGGACTGCTAAGGCCTGGGAAACTGGATGTTGTGGAGAAGGAGATGGATAGATGCAACATTGACATCTTGGGGCTCAGTGAAGTGCATCGACGGGGAAGCGGTCATTTCATCACTAGTAACGGCAACACCCTGTACTATACTGGTGCCGAAGACCACAGTAACAATGGAGTAGCATTTATTATACCAAGGAAACTGCAGAACACTGTCATAGGATACTCTACTCCAAACGATAGAATGATCGCTATAAAGCTTGATGCAAGTCCTGTTCCTATCAACATCATTCAGATATATGCTCCTACTTCTCAGTCTAATGAAGAAATTTCAGATCAATTTTACGCCGATCTTGATGACTTGATACGCACTATACCAGCTAGGGAAGTAACCATCGTGCAAGGTGACTGGAATGCGAAAGTTGGTGCCTCTATGGTGGATCCACTCAAAGGCTCAGTTATTGGTGGATATGGCCTAGGAGTACGAAATGACAGAGGCGAAAAATTTCTCCAATACTGCGTAGAAAATCAGCTGACTGTCATGAACACCTGGTTTGAAAACCATCCAAGGAGACTGTATACATGGACTTCTCCTCTAGGCCATAGAAATCAGATAGATTTTATCGCAATTAAGACGAGATGGCGATCATCAGTTACCAATGCCAAAACACTTCCTGGCGCGGACTGCGGCAGTGATCACCAACTTTTAATAGCTGACTTCAGACTTCGCTTAAAAAGTACTCGACCTAACCCAAAGCAGACCATTCTGCTTAATAAACCGGCTCTAGACCATTTCCATCAAACAGTTGACACCAGAATCAATTCACTAGAATGGGATCCATTTGATTCTAGTGAAGCGGATTGGAACAATCTCAAAGAAGTAGTTTTAGACACCGCAAAGGAGAGCAGAAAACTGTTTAAAACTGTCACGAAAAAAGAAGAGTGGATAAGCAAAGAATCATGGGAGCTGATTGAGGAGAGGAAAATGCTTAAATGTGAAGGACTTGAGACTAAAAGTCAGTTGGATCGCTACAATCAGTTGCATGCAGACGTGCAGAGGTCCACGAGGAGAGACAAAGACAAGTACATCAACAACATATGCAGTGAAATTGAGGGGCATGCGGACAAAGCACAAACAAAAGATCTGTTTTTGAAAGTAAAGCAGTTGACTGGCACCTTCAAACCAAAGAGCTGGGTAATTGATGACAGTAGAGGTAACACCTTGACAGAGCTGGAAATCGTTCTAGATAGATGGAGAGACTACTGTTATGAACTCTACCGGGATGAAGTGGGACATAGTGTAGAAAGGAGATGGGACGATCATGAGCGAGAACCAGACATTTTGCTTTCAGAGGTTAAGGATGCAATCAAGAAATTGAAACACAAGGCTGTGGGTCCTGACGGTATTTCTGCAGCAATGCTTCAACATCTGGGCTGTAAAGGAATTAAGATCGTCCACCAGATATGCAACAAGGTCTGGAGAACAGGTCAATGGCCGCAAGACTGGACTCAGTCCGCTGTTGTTCCGTTGCACAAGAAGGGCTCCACAAGGAAATGTGAAAACTACCGAACCTTGTCACTCATGTCACATGCAAGTAAAATTCTCCTGCGCATTATAAACACCCGACTCTCGTCTTTTGTTGACTACCAGATACCGAGTGAACAATCCGGTTTCGTGGTCGGAAAGGGTACTCGTGAACAGATTCTGAATGTTCGCGTGCTCATCGAGAAATGTCGCGAATTTAACAAACCACTGGTTTTATGCTTCATTGATTACGCTAAGGCGTTCGACTGTGTGCAGTGGAGAACTATGTTTGATGTACTTGTGACGATGGGTGTGCCGCAACATCTAACTTTCCTGATACAGAATCTGTACCTCAATGGCTCATGCTTCGTGAAATTGGAAAACCAAAAGTCCAAAGCTTTCCATGCGGAACGAGGCGTACGCCAAGGCTGCATTCTGTCTCCCAAGTTATTCAACCTGTATGGCGAATACATCATGAGGAGGGCTCTGGATGGCTGGAACGGTGGTGTCACGGTTGGTGGCCGTTTGGTCAGTAACCTGAGATACGCAGACGATACGACAATACTTGCGTCGGATGAAGTAGAAATGGCAACTCTTCTGAAGAAAATTGAAGTAGAGAGTGCCAAGCTCGGTCTTAAGATCAACCAGTCCAAGACTAAAATAATGGTGGTGGACAGAGCACAAAAACTTCCAATTTCACGCGTACTCGACGGGTACGAAAAGGTCAACGAGTTTGTGTATCTCGGGTCTTTGATAACTTGCGACGGCGGTTGCACTGACGAAATACGCCGTAAGGCCGGTATGGCTAAAAGTGCAATGGCTAGCCTTGATAGAGTATGGAAGAACCGTGGTATTCGACGTACAACTAAAGTCCGCTTGGTTCGGGCCCTGGTGTTCTCAATTTTCACGTATGGTGCCGAAACTTGGAGTTTGAGATGTCGCGATAGCAGTAAGATAGATGCCTTTGAGATGTGGTGTTGGCGAAGGTTGTTGCGTATACCTTGGACTGCGATGCGGACTAACGAGTCGATATTAAAAGAACTCAACATCACGACGCGACTCTCTGCGATATGCCGTAAACGAACCCTGAGCTTCTTCGGACATATTATGCGGTCCTCAAAGCACTGTCTGGAGAAGCAGATTATTGTAGGGCAAATTGATGGCAGACGTGCGCAAGGAAGGGCACCTACTAGATGGTCTGACACACTTAAGAAGGCAGTCGGCGGCGGCATGCATCGGGCGGTCCACGCAGCATATAATCGCACTGAGTGGAAACACATAATATGTGGTCGCGATCCTCATCAGTGAGGGAACGACGAAGAAGAAGATGTATGTTCGCGCATATCTTAAGCTTAAGCTTAGTGATCGGAGGCGAATGCAAGATGTATCTCTCTTGTACAAAATTCTAAATGGAATACTATGCAATCAGACCATCTTAGAAAAAATTTATTTACGGGTTCAGAGGCCGAATGCTCGCTACATTCGCAAGGACCTTTTTTATATGCCTCTCTATAGAACTAATTGTGGAATTAACTCACCGATCAATAGAATGTGTAGCACTTACAATGATTTGGTTAACGAGCCTAGGTTTGCAAGCATAGACATATTTTCGGATAGTTATGTAACACTCAAACGCAAGGTTTTAAGAGCTTAACACTTTTTATTTTATTCTTTTTGTATTTTTTTTTTAATAATTTTATTGTTATTTGTAAAATTCCATTGTATGCGAAACTGATTTCTGTAATATTTTTTTTTTAGAATGTTATTTGGAATTTGTTTTCTTTTGTTTTAGCAAATGCTGTGTATGCCTGTCATAGATGTCATACATATCTTATTACTTTATATATCTAATTTTAATCAAAACTGTGTGAACATTGTTGGTGTACCTTTCGAAATAAATAAATAAATATCTCCGTCGTCTATCGACCGATTTGGATATATTTTTTTTGTGATGAAAAGAGTTTTTTTGATAACAGTGCCCGCGACTTTTTTACTATGATTTTCAATAAAGTTGTAGGTCTCATTGCTACAGCCCATTTTTATTATACCTCAGGAAAGCACTTAGCCTTCATCTCACTTGAAAGTAAGTGATGATAAGGGCGAAGATTACAGCGCACTTCACCCGGAATCTTCAATAACGAGTAGCAAGTAAGCAAGTACGTAAGTAAGTAAGTAAGTAAGTACTTTATTGTGTAAAGAAAAAGGTAACAGTATGCAGGTCTTATTGCTGATATTTTGTTCCATTTCTAGGAATACAAAAAAAAACTACCAACATTGGTGCTATGGTTCTATATGGTGGAAATCTTAGATGAGAGAGGTAGCCAGGCGGGCTTAAAACAAGCTTTACCATTAACCAAACCGATACCAATAACATGTGAGTTGTGACATGGTAATTGAAGCCGGGACATCTCGGGAAGTTTTGCTCACAAGACCAAAGGAGCGGTTAATTCATTAAAGTCAGTGTCCAACAGTTGGCGGTTTATAGGTTGATGACCGGCCTACGGTGCTCCGCAGACAAAGCAACTTCAGTTGAAGAAACTATCAACTTTTTAGAAGTTTTTTGTTAAAGGTTGCCAGCAACAGCTAACGTTTAAGTTAACAGTCAGTGTTTGTCAGTTGGGGTTACTTGCAACTTGAAACAGCTAGTTCCTTAACAGGGTGCCTAGTGTGAGATTCATTTGACATTCAAACGGCAACACGCAACTCGCAACTAGCTGTTTCCATTTAACCTAAAGTAACTGCGCAGACACAGCAGCTTTTGTTGCGAGTTTCGATGATGGACAACAGTTTTCAGCTTTCAACTACAGTAACAAAGTGCCTAGTGTAAGATTTGTTTACTGTCCGTATTCATTCGATCACGTTGATCACGAAAATTAGTATGGCATTGAAGCAGCACCTCCTAGCGACACACGAGAAGAGTTAAAACTTCACCATACAAATTTTCGTTTTCGTAACTGTTATCGAATGAATATGGTTAGTAAACAAAACTCACACTCTGTTGCTAGTTGAAAGCTGAAAACTATTGTCGAACATCGAAACTCGCAACAATATTTGCTGTGTCTGCGCAGTTTCATTAAATTAATATGGAGACAGCGAATTGCGAGTTGCCTGTTGCCGCAACACGGAATTCAAAGTTGCTCAATCTGCGGACCGCCTAAAGTAGTTAATTAAAATACAGATTTTTATTTGTCGCTTCTATTTACTAAAAAAGATTTGAAATTAAAAATATGAAACATGAATATTTATGTTCGTGTCGGAGTCTGAAATGAATGCTGCCTTTTTAGTTTTTCCGTGCTATTCATCGCGAAAGCGCTGCATATTTTATTTTTTTACTCTCAACATGATATTTTCATATAGAGAGATGCATCAAATTCTAAGTTATATTATGAATAGGGAAGTTTGTTTGTTGGATTACCGGTCCAATGGTCGTGGGTTCGATTACCACTCGAGCTTCCTGAGGGTGGTTGATTTTTTCTAGTAAAATCTTATCTTGTAACATATACATATATATGTGTATATGTTACAAGATTTCATTTTTTAATTATTATTCCATTGTATTGAGAGTTACGTACTTTACATGTTAATGCTCGTGACTATACCATTCTTATTTTATTATAATTAATGTCTGTCTCCCAGCCTATAAAGGCACTTGATTCTCAATTTTGTTTTAATTACTTTTAAGAGAATCCCTCGTTTAAGATGTAATTGGGAAAGATTTAAATACTTTGCGAAATGACGTAATTTTTTTTTAAAGGGCAATGAATGTTGAGAGCCTCTTAATATAGCAACCTCTTTGAGTTTGAGATTGCAGGAGAAGTAGAACACCAGACTCATCATCATCAACATCATCATCATCATCACCATGCAGTCTATAGTCATCCCACTACTGGGCACAGGCCGTTCCATATGAATAATGTCATTGCAGATTTTTTTTTTTTTTTTTTCACTGGTAAGCACTTCTCTTCCATCACACCTGATGTTAAAAGATGATGGTGGAAACGCACTTCACCCGGAGTCAACAACTTCTGAAACACTGGCTATCTTATCTCTATATTATAGCTGCCGGGACACAAAAATGCTACTAATATTTATAGTATGGCCAAGCGGACTAAAAGACCTACCACCAACCAAACCGATAACACAAACATCTTTTCCCCGCTGAGAATCGAACCCGAGACATCCGGGTCTGGTCTTAACCACTAAACACAGAGCCGGGAAGATGGGAAAACAAGCCATAACTTATTCTGCAAGATACACTTATGTTTAATATAGATATAATAGCTATAGTGCTGTCACTAAAAATAAAAATAAATTTTTCTTTATCTGTATAAAGAAAAATATTTTTTTTATTAACCTTTCGTCCCACTGATGGGCAAAGGTCTTACCCAAATCTAAAAACGTCTCTTACTTTGGCAGTCTCCCATCAAACTCTCAAATGAAATTCGAAGTTAACTTTTTTACTTAAAAAATAAATAAAATGTATGTCTGTCGTTAATCCGCGATTCAGCCTTTGCTCATCTGCTTAGTATTATAACAATCAATAATAAACAATATATAACAATCTTTCCCCGAACGCTTCAGTCACTGCTCAACCGTTAGATAGTTGCTCCAGTGTTTGACAGGAACCAGTGATTGGTATTTTATTCCTTTAATCATTGAAAATAGGGGTCTGATCTGTAACTGATATAAATCTTTGGCAACAGTTGAATACAGACCTTTTGCTCCCCAGCTGTCATCTCATAAGATTTCATAGAAAATCAATGTTATTTTTTGGAGACGATTACTGTGTCGCTGTCGAACACTGGGCTTAAAGTGTCAAACACTGATGCAATTATGATTACTTTTATATAATTTTACGCAAATATTGTTGCGAACAAATTACAAATTGAAAAAAGACAATGTGTTGAAAAATTTGTTCGCAACAATATTTGCGTAAAATTATATACAAATAATAATAAATTTAGCTTGCCTAATTCTTAACTGATCTTTCAATATTTGTAAAAATATTAGGATCGGATGTTGATGACGTAGTTGTCGATATTGAATAGGGCTCCTTTGGCTTAATTCAATTAATTTCGGCGAGTTCGATTGAAACACGATAGCATAGTTGGTAGTGCTCCTGACCCGGCATGTCTAGGGGTGCGGGTTCGAATCCCGCTCGTGGAATTTTTCAACACTTTGTCTTTTTCTCTAGTGGCGCAATTACTCTACTCTATACTTGTCTCTGACACTTTTCTTTCTTTTCTTACAACCATTGCGTCTGGATGCTTAAAATTCCCAAGCCGTAACATTAGATCCTCGAGAATTTGCAGTCTGAACCCCTCTTGAGTGCTAAAAGCCATGACATGACTTAAATTTGAGCTGTGCTCTCCTCACTCTGCGAATATACGATCTTAAACATACAGTTGGACGTTTTCTTAGCTTTAATTTTAAATGTTTGTTGATAAAAGTTTGCTTAAGATATAATAATTATTTTTGTTTTATTTAAAACTGTAGTTTGTGTGTCGCGTGTGAGTGTGTGTGTCGTGTGTGTGTGTGTGTCGTGTGTGTGTGTGTGTGTGTGTGTGTGTGTGTGTGTGTGTATGTGTGTGGGTGTGTGTGTGTCCATCCGACTGGTTGTCTGGAAGAATTCGCTCTAAAGCGATAAGACCGCCAAATTGTAATTATTTTTAATTGTTTACAAGTACCTACATTGTTCATTTTATTTTGTTGCAATTAAAGAACTATCTATCTTACTATATAAAGTAAAGTAAAACCTTTAATACAAATGCATCTATTTTCTTAATGTACCCTCGGCAAACATCGTGTTTCGGCTGTCGTCGTTTTATTTCTATGAGTTGCCCTTTATACTCGTTTACAGAAGAAATACCTAATAGTACTTACTTGGTGGAATTCGGACGCTCTCAATCGATTTGGAAGTATATAGAGATGCTACTACTCTTTTTTATTTTTTACTTATTGTTCATCATCATCATCATCATGCTGGGGCACGAGCCTTCCCTATGTATGGATATGGAGAAGGAGCCATAAACCACCACGCGGGCCTAGTGCGGATTGGTGGTTATTAACGACTGCTAATGCAGCCGGGACCAACGGCTTTACGTGCTTTCCGAAGCACGGAGAAGCTTGAGATGACAAATTTTTGGTCACCCATCCGATGACCGGCCTTTGCGAAAGTTGCTTAACCTCCGCACTGGCAGACCGGGCGCGTTAACCAATGCGCCATCGAGCTCCTCAATTATTACACTCAATTATTATCACTTATTGTTAATTCATTCAAGAACGGGAGGAAGACTATTTTGGCATACGTAATTGATTAACGATTTTGAATTTTACAGTTCTATATAGTTCACACGGTAATTAAAACAAAATAACAATAAATAACGTTGGCCTGAATTCAAAATATAATTAGTATTCGATTGCATTCGGAAATGCGATGATTACCGAGAGACATTATGAAAGTAGAAGCACTGCATTGTCCCTATGTTAGGCAAAAGCCGCAAAAGCCTTTACCATTGAATCTTGCCTTTATGTTAGCGATCACAAACTCGGGCTTAGCATCGAAAATGTGAAACAAATTCGCTTTTGTACCGTTCGTCGACTTTTTTATATCATTAAAAAAGCTTCTATAAACATTTTTATATTTTTATGTTATAAGATAAAAGTTTTTAATGATCTCCTGAAATTAATTGTAAATGACAAAAACGTGGAATTTTAAAATTTCGAATAAATGTTTAATATTTTTATTTTTTAAGACACATATTATGACATAACTACATTTAAAATGGAGTGCTTTTTTATTGTGCTAAGATTATATTTTATTTAATGTTTATTGTCAAAAAGTTTTTAAACACAAAGTCTAATGGTTTCTTCAATAAAAACCTTTACAGCGCGCTGTCAAAAGTCAGTGACGCTGCAGCGTCACTGACTTTTTGGAGGTGGCAAGAAACTTAAAGGGTTCCTCAAGCCGTGTAATCGAAACACTGACCGAAAGGTTCTAGAGGGAATGGCATCACGCAAACGTATCCCCGTTTCCTACTATATTCTCCAAGGGGTTCGGATCAGATAGGAGCGTAACAACCCAAGAACGCTTCTATAGGCTAGAACCTCAATACAGATTTTCCGGGTCATGGGGGTGGGGAGAAGTGTCCAGACACATGTATGTACCTGATACAGAGCGCCTGTGAATCGGGTTTTCGTACTCTTTCTACGAGTACGGTGTCTTTGGCCTATATAAGAGTGTATGTATTGCCTTTTTGAGCATCGAGAGAGATCTCAAACAATGAGAAAATGGAATAAAGTACTCAGTTGCTTTACTCATAACCTTATAACCACAGAATAAGTTAAAACTATCATATTACTATCTGAAAGCACCTTTACCTTTACCTAGCATTCTCAAACACAATCCTATTTGACACCTAGTATCTCTATTAACAAATTGGATTTTTCTTTGTGACGTGACCGAATTCTGTGAGCACTCCGCGCCCTGAATTGCCAAACAGATGTTGAGTTACATGCCCTATATAGGTATTATTCCGCATCTTTCAAAATAACGTAGTATCGAAACGCAACTTTATAAAGAGGTACTGTCGCAAAAGAGGCAGGTTGTTTTTTGTTTTTGCGGTATCGGATCTCCTTGGTCCTAAAAGAGGAGCAGTGATGGAGTTTATAAGTGAATATTTCTCCCTGCAAGTGCTACCTTGTAGATGACAAAAAACAATAAATGACCTTATAGATTTGGCATATCTAGTTAAAATCACAGACCAAAAGATCAGTGGTTACACTCAGATGGAGAAATAGAGCAGAAAGATAAAATTAAAGGATAAAGAAATTTGATGACTCCATTCTAAACATGGGATAGTATCAGCACACTTTTTTCTCTTCATCGAAGCACATGAGGCTTATCATATGCGAGGCGTTAAGTGGCACCTTGTTGGCCAATAGGGTGAGGGTGACTGATGCTGCAATGTTTTCACGCTGCACCAGTTGGTTTTGCGTCTGGACTCCATTATACCCACTTAACTTAACACTTAACTCGGTTGGAGTGGATTAATGTTCCATGCAAACTACTTTAAAAAAAATTGTTTACAAACATTGTATATTCTGGAATTGCGGTCGAATTCCAACCACTAGTCTACCACCAGTCTTCATTCACTTTCACCTTTGGTGTTATCGAGACAATTTATCTAAGTTTTGACAAAAATACTACTACAGCTGAAAAAGGGAACGTTACGTAAAGCAATAAACAATAAACAAATACAACCCTTTCAATTCGACCGTTCAAATATATCAGGTACTAAGAACCTTCCAACATAGATTTGTACATTTACATTGGTGAAAAGGTGACTTTATAAATAAACTCGATCAGGGCTGATTCTCGTAATAAAAACCGTAACGATATCGCATATTGTAGCGACTTAGTCGTTGAAACCATTTTTGTATTCACATCCGTCAATCGAGCCGATTTGAAACTTGCTCGAACTTTTAACCAATCGTATTCAGATCTACCCGTGTACGAGTAGTTAGAACTTTGTGCGAACGGCACTTAATATCGGATGTTAAGGTACCACCAGTTGGCCGCTCCTCATGAATGTCCCTGTGGCAGTGATGTCGACAAGCTAGGACATCACGGACTGTCATGCCAAAAAAGTGCAGGCCGCTTCTCGAGACATGCCGCACTTAACGATATCATACGCCGGTCCCTTGCCACCGTCAACGTGCCAAGTCTACTTGAGCCGACTGGTATTGCAAGAGACTATGGCAAGAGACCGGATGGCATGAGTTTGTTTCCATGGAAGATGGGCCGGGTGCTGGTATGGGATGCAACCTGTTCAGACACGCTGGCCCCTTCCCATCTAGATGGAACCAACAACAGAGCTGGTGCGGCTTGTGAAGCGGCTGAAAAAACTAAAGCATGCAAATACAGGGGTGTAGGTTCCGAATATGATTTTGTCCCATTCGGTGTCGAGACCCTTGGTCCGTGGGGTCCTAGCGCTATAAGGCTTTTTAAGGAAATAGCAAAAAGGTTAGTTGACATCACAGGAGACCGAAGAGCTATCAGCTACCACGGAGAAAGAATTAGTCTAGCTATTCAAAGGAGGAACGCTGCCAGTATCTTCGGAACCTTGCCTAAAGGGACTCCTTTTAATAATTTATTTTAGTTATTTTATTATATTTTTTAAGGTTTTTAGTTTTAGGTTCATTGTTCTTTTAATAATTATATATAATAAAATAAAAGCAAATGTCAAAGGAAAAAAGTCTGTCAAAATCTATATATTAATACGTGTAGCAAAAACTTTGTACCCGTTTTTATGAAAATTGCGCGGATGGAGGAGTATGAAATTTCGCACACTTATAGTTTATATAGAGAAGGTTATCCGAATTTTAATATTTAAAAAAAAAATTATGCATAAAAAATACATTAAATCAACAAAAACAAAATTACACACACTACACTATGTATTTGACCACACGTATATATATGTATTTGACACACACGTATTGTTTGTCTTTATTGCGGCCGACTTCTGTCAATGCCAATCCAAACTCACATTCTATCTTTTTTAATTTTTCATTGCTTAAGATACAATCCGTGCAGCCTTAAAAAAAATTACGATCGAATTTCGACCACTGGGCGACCACTAGTTACAATAAAAAAGTATTAAAACTACCAAATAGGTTCTATTCCCAACAGTGTCGTCGGCCGCTCGACGACGCGTCGTCGCTAGCTTCATGTCGCTAGCTACGGTGGAAATTTAATAGAAATACATAGAAACCAGTAGCGACGACACGTCGTCTGCTGCTGCTGCATGAAGTCGGCTACCTACCGGTACCTTAGTGTGAAAATGGTTTCGACGACTAAGTCGCTATCGTTATCGTTACGGTTTTTATATGGGAATCGGAAGGCAGGTCTTTGAATACTAATACTTGTATTTTATTAGCTACACAAAACGGAATTACAGCGTTTACATGGTCATTTTCAGCAGTACAAACATTGGTAGACTGCACTTCCAAGGTATGTGCAAGCATGCATAAAACACATAGAGATCGAAAAGACTCGAATATAAAACATTATTTAAAAATTCAAATTCAAAATTAAATATTAAATATACACATAATTTTTACAAATAAAAAAGGGACTCCAAATCGCTGCCAAGCGGGAGAGCGCCCAGGACGCTGGCGGCGTTGCCTCTTTGGATGACCAAACTTAAACGTTGGCCAAAATACGCGCCAGCTCGAGGGTCACCAGTGGTCTCTATAAGGCGAGCGGAAATTGGGCACTCTCCCGCTTGACAGCGATTTGGAGTCCCTTTTTTATTTGTAAAAATTATGTGTATATTTTTATTTCCATTTCCTTTTTTTAATTTATGTTGTAAATAAAAATAATACTTATTGGAACAGTCCTCGAGTGGCAACCGCGTACCGGAAAGCGCAGTGTGGGCAGGCCTCCAACAAGGTGGACCGACGATCTGGTGAAGGTCGCGGGAAGCCGCTGGATGCGAGCAGCACAAAACCGGTCGTTGTGGAGATCCTTGGGGGAGGCCTTTGTCCAGCAGTGGACGTCTTTTGGCTGAGATGATGATGATGATGATGATGATTGGAAAATTAAATTGTCGTATTTTGTATATTTTTTTAATATGGCCAATATTAAATTAAATAGGGATAGGCAAAACATAACATTCCATAAACAATTCAATAATTTTGCGTAGACTATACTCCCAAGCGCATAGAGATGAACCATGGATGTCAGGCACACCATCCATCTATTCAACTAGATTCAACTGTATTACAAGTATGTATTGTATTGTATGTATATAAGTATGTATATAAGTATGTATTGTATTGTATGTAATGTATGTATTGTATTGTCAACTTTTATGAAATCTTTGATTTCATTGTTTTTCTCTCTATCAAGTAACTCAATGAATTATTAAACAGAAATGAACTTAGTAACCCGAAATAAATTACGATTACCCAGTTATATAGGTTTAAGCAAAATCGTATGACTCAGCCGGCATATTTCGGCTACATTTTAATTCTTACTTCACACTCGGCATTACAAATTAAACTTACAACCCTTACTTTAAGATTGTTTTTCCATTAGCTATCAGGGATGAGTTCATCAGTATCTTTTCTGATTTACTTTTGAATCTTATCCGATTGAGAATACAGTTCAAATTGGAATCTTAACTCAATAAAGAGGCATTATAGAAAATGATTTACAGTTTGGGGTCCACGTAATTAATTATGGGGATAAGTCGACCGAAACAGACGTCGTCGACGTGAAATTTTTCCTTTCGTTTGTTAAATAGAGCGTTTATAACAATAAATTATTTTGTTTTTTTCCTTGAAAATCTTACGTAACGACTTATAGGATTACAGATTTGCTTTTGGCTTTCTTATTGGCATTTTAAAAGAATAAATAATATAAGAAGTAAGTAACTGAGCAAAGTAAGTAAATAGGGGGTTCCCTATTTACTTGCTTTAGGACAGTGGGTTTACTGTCCTGCTGCTAAGCAAAGGCTTCCAATAAAGTTATTAAATACTAGCAGACACGGCGGACTTCGTGCCGCTGTGACAGTTTCCATCATTGAGTTAAATATATATCAATGGTTTCCATGACAACAAACAAACAAATCATTTTGTATTGGAAAATTAAATTGTCGTTTTAAGTATTATTTAAATATTTCTTTTAAATATAGCCTATGTTACTCAGCGCTAATGTAGCAATCTAATGGTGAAAGAATTTTTTAAATCGGTCCAGTAGTTTCTGAGTTTATTTGTTGCAAACATACATACATACATACAAAAATACAAAGGTTTCCTCTTTATAATATTAGTATAGACTAGAAGTAGAGAAGAGCAAGCGTTAAATGACTTATGATTTATTTAAATTTAAATTTAATATCGTTTTGTTGTTACTAACATAGTTTTTAAGTTTCAATTTTTACTTATTAATGGATTCAATGGTCTGTCTGCAATAAATGATTTTATTTATTTATTTATGTATATTTTATATGTAAAAATTAAAAAACATAATTCAATAGCAAATACAGTAAGTAGGTATATAAACAAAAAAACAAAATAAAAAACTAAACTTTAAACTATAACCTAATTAATCTAATAGGCCCCCTCGAACCGTACTCGGCCCAAAGGTTCCATCACGCTTGCAGCGTTACCCCGCTGTATAAAAAGGAGTATGAAATTTCGCACACTTTATATAGAGAAAGAAGAAGGATTGCAGAATGTTAATATTTTTTTAAAATTATGCATAAAAATACATTAAATCAATATAACAAACATTACACGCACTACCATGTATTTGACACACACGCATATATTTCATTGCTTAGGATACAATCCGTGCAGCCTTAATAAAATTACGGTCGAATTTCGACCAATGGGCGACCACTAGTAAATATTAAAGCATGATACATTCTATTTCAACTCATAGAACTACTAATCTATAAGACCTACCAATGTAACTACAAAGAAAATGATTGTAGGGTAGGTACAGTAAAGGTTATCGGTAGGTTTTAGTGTAACTTCTTGCTGACCCTGTCTATGAAACTAGCGCAATAGCCATTTCACGCAAAATGCTACCTACCAATGTAGGTAACTACAAGAAATAATACTGTCTTTTTAACCCTTAAATGCATCTTGTGCCGAAAATGGAACAATGAGTTTGCTTTAAAATTTTTCCTAAGATATTTGTCAGTCTTAATGAAACCTTATAAAATCATTCTTTGGTCATTGAATTATAAAAAAACATGATTTTTTTTATTTTTTATTTTTCTTAAATTTAACTTTTAGACAATTTTTTTGAAAAAATAAATAAAAATACTTCTATATTATGTTATATTTTAGTGATGTAGATTGAAACAGATTCGAAATTATTAAAAAATATATAAAGTGAAAAAATAATATAAGTATAAATAAAATGAAACTTTTTTTTAAAGATTTTTCGTATTGTTTTAAAAAAAAGTGGTGCCAAAAATATATTTTTTTCAAGTTTTGGAATCACATTCACAGGCAACTTATTGACGTCAAAACAATAAAATCCAACGTCAAAACAAAAAATTTCTTTTTGTCTTAACTGCTGAATCTACCACCAGTTCAGATTTTGGGAGAGCGTCCCACCGAAAAGAGCTGGCAAGAAACCCAGGAGGCTTATTAGCTTTATTTACAATAATGTAATATGATATACCTACGAATTTTGTACAATTTTGTTCACATAAGGTGATTAACACACGGTACCGCGCACCGCCGCGGTAGGCGGTGAAGCGGATCTCAAGTTGCATTGGCCTCTATTAAATCCGTTGATACCAAACACACGCACCGCCCGACCGCGCGGTCGAACGGTGCTCTCGCCGCCACCGCCCCTCCGCGCGGACGGCAGCGCGGAGGGTCGGCGCCTCACACACGGGGCGCCGCATAACCGCGCGGGGGTCATTTCGCGAAACACGGAAAAAAATCATGGCTTGGATAGATATGATGGTCTCTAACCCTTTGGGGGATAATGGTTGTGAGTTTATGCATACATACACTATACATATTTTAACTTTAAAAATACATCATACAATATATTTTATTTCAGGTAGTCGCTGTTTTCAAAAATGAAACTTCAATATTACATAGTACTACATATTGAAACTAAGAGAAATGTGAAAAAAGACAATGCTGAAAAAATTCTTGCCAGTGTCTGTGATCAAACTGGTCGAAACCGCATTAAATCCATCCGCTCGGACAGGCGCGTAAACCGCCTTACCGCGCGGAGCACCGCTACGAAATCCGCTTTACCGCCTCCGCCCGACGCGGCGGTGCGCGGTGCCGTGTGTTAATCGCCTAAATAATAATATTCAAGCCAGTGCAGGCGACATATTTCCACACACATTCTTCTTCGATATAATACTTGTTGTGATTAATAAAGATATAGTAGTAGTGATCGCTGTAACTGATGTGTGTTGGCTTAATCACTACGCCTGCCAAATGAGTTGGTGTCCACAAACGCAAGGACTTCCAGATATAAGTAATTTTCTGTTTTTTGTTAACGTGACATGTTTGTATATCATGTTCTGACTGAGACATTCGGTAACAGGGACGTCCTTGCAAATTCAATCTCAAAAATGCTATTGCTGATAACGTTGGTAGCACTGAATATTAAGTTGTTATACACCGGGAGATGTTTTACCTGTAACGAGCCAGTGTCGTATAGGACTAAACCGCGTGTAAGATAATTTTTTTTGGAAAGCATTGGTACCTTATTTTGAAAATACTCATTTTTATTATCGCCTCGCCTGTGGTCAAACATAATTTAAATTAAAAATAAAAGTGGAAAGTGAAAACGCGCTCATAATGGGTCCCACCATTCCTAGCAGGTGAAGGTATGTACGAGTATTATATAATTATGTTGTTCTTCTAATAAACTAAACAAATAAATAAAGCTGTGTATATAGTTTGCGACCACTCTTCTCCACAGCTAAAAGACGTCCTAAATTCA
Organism: Eudonia mercurella; assembly: GCA_963082485.1. NCBI lineage: Eukaryota > Metazoa > Arthropoda > Insecta > Lepidoptera > Crambidae > Eudonia > Eudonia mercurella. The sequence goes on along the minus strand of OY720046.1, from coordinate 4,335,056 downwards.
AAATTCAAAAATCAAAATCATTTATTCAGTTTAGGCTACAAATAAAACGTCATTATGCCATCGGTTCGTAAGTCTACTTTGGGCGGGACACCTTGTACTGAGAAGAACCGGCAAGAAACTCAGCAAGTGTCAAGCTCTTTTCTCCCTTACAGGGTCAAAAATATTGGAAAATGCCCTATCATAAAAGGACACTTTCCATCACAAACAAACACACAAAAAAGGACAATCACAACACCCAAAAATAAAACAAAATAAAAAAAAATTCTAAGTTTGCAAAAATTACATCAGGTACCTACCAATTTCAATTTTCACAATGTCATACAATACTAATAGAAGTCAAAAATTATCTAAGAAAAACAAAGTTAAAGTATAAGAGTATAATAATAATAAAAATAAAATAAGTAAGCAAGAGCAGACCTGCCTCCACGGGAGGGACCCGTTCACGAGTATGACATATGAATCAGCCATCGCTTCACTTAACCATATCTTAGGGAATGTAGCGACCCGACGCACATGCCACCACCGCAGAGACAATAAAGAGAGCATTCCACACTCAAGCTACTCTTACTAGCTACTTAAGTGATAAGAACTTAATGAATTGTTTAACGCAACATAAATATTGTTTGTAAACTGTAGGACACTGCTGATAAAGGCATGATAGCCTTTATAGCCTAGCCTAGCCATCAGCGCTAAGATATTAAAGTATAATGATTGATCCAAATAAAACAAAATGTGGATTTTTTATTATAACCAGTCTGTTTTATCATCTAAATATTCTTTGACTGTATAATAACCTTTCTTAAGTAAAGAAGATTTTACGTGATTTTTATACTTATGTAATGGTAAATCTTGTACAGTACTAGGTATTTTATTATAGTAGTGTATACCTTAACCCAAGAAAGAGCCAAGAACCTTTTGCAATCTGAATAGTGGCATTACAAGTTTTTTCTTATTTCTAGTATTGAAATTGTGTATGTCACCGTGTTTAGTAAATGAGTTGACATTGCAACGCACAAAGACTATGCAATTATATATAAACTGAGATGCAACTGTAAGAACACCAATTTCTTTAAAAATAGTTCTTAGAGTAGTTCGGGAACCTAGTCTATAAATGGTTCTTATTGCTCGTTTCTGTAATATAAATATAGTGTCAACATCAGCCGCTGTAGCCCATAGTAAGAGGCCATACGACATGACACTATGAAAATAGCTAAAATAAACTATTCTAGCAGTTTCAACGTCTGTCAATTGTCTTTCTTTTCTGATGGCATAAGCAGCAAAACTGAATAAGTAGTTTAAAAACAAAACTAATTTTGACAATTCTAAACTGTTTATCGACTAAATTCAATTAAATAAAGAACACTGCTTATAATATTTTTACACAAGTTACAAAAAAATAAAAAAAAAATTAGCTTTTAAAAAATTGGTACGCGCTCACTATACCCCTTGCCGCCAACCACTTTTCCGCTTTGCCCCTGATTATACGTTGCCCCAACTTGCTATTGCCACGTTTTCCCACCTTTCCCCCGCGGGTACAGACATTCAGATAAATTGTTACTGCGTAACCTTCGCAATCGGTTGTTCTGCGTACGGTAGTTTAACTTCGACAATGTTTTGTGTTTTCTTTTATGTAAGAGGTAGTAGGAACTCGTCAGCGCAGTGATAAATGCGGTGAGTCAACGACTGCTGATAGGGCGCCCGTCTTTAACCTATTGGACGCCCTAGGCACTTATGGATAAAAAAAATAATGTTAAATGTTTAGGGGGTTACTTGTCTTAGGGAATATAATCTCCCATTAATGAAATTTGCTCTCAGATTGGTAAAACACATATTTTTGATGTTGGTCTGTTAAATAAGGTTGTCCTTACGCGGACTGTGACCACACGGGTAATATTATCACTACCTGGGTGTTTGTCTACAATACGTCCCATCAACCAACGACTTGGCGGAAGGTCCTCTTCTTTTAAGAGAACGACATCACCTACCTTATGCTACGACAGATTTTAGTAAAACAGGCAAAAGGAGTAGTTAAGCAAAACTCTAGATTTAATCAACTGGTATTTTTATTTATTTGCAGTCAGATAGAGTTACCAGTGTTAGGCTCCTGGTTTATTTGAATTAAAAAGCAAAAAAAGTCAATGAGTTAGTAAGTAATTCTTGTTTCGCAAAACAAATATATTTATCGGTCATATCGATTCAAAATCATCTTCATCATCAACTTATTTTATGTCCCCACTGCTGGGGCACGAGCCTTTCCTATGGATGGATAGGGAGAACGGGCCATAAACCACCACGCGGGCCCAGTGCGGATTGATGGTTGTTAACGACTTCTAATGCAGCTGGGACCATCGGCTTTACGTGCCTTCCGGAGCACGGAGGAGCTCGAGATGATAAATTTTTGTTCACTCATCCGATGACCGGCACTTGCGAAAGTTGCTTAACCTCAGCGTTCGCAGACCGGGCGCGTTAACCATTGCACCATCGAGCTCCGCTGTTTTTTGACATAGAAAATACTATTCTCACAACTTAACTCATAAAGTTTTTCATTGTATGTAACGAATTCACTTTAGTATCTTTGCGAAGCATTGAAACATGTATTCGTAACTAACATTTGAATATTCATTATCATGTCTGTTTTGTCTAATTACGTTTTTAAATTAACACTGTTTTATTCAGATGTCTCGTAGTAAAAAATAATAAATGAACAGAGAGAATTTGTGTACGAGAAAACTTAATTACACCGAAAGATGAGTCACAAACTTAGCTATGCATAACAATGTTACAACACTATAAGTATACCTAAGATATTTTTTTTTTATAATTGTTATTTCTAGTAATTTTTCTACAAAAATTTTATCTAGTAAAAGTTTATCTTGTATATATACATAATAATGACTTGTCCTGACTGATTCATCATCCCCGAGCCTGAACCGCTGAAGCTAATTAGATGAAATTTAGACTGTAGGTTAATTGAGTGATGTAACCAGCCACAAAGAAAGGATTTTATGGAAATCATACCCTATGGGGTTTTTGTTTATTTTCCTTTAAAGGTAAAAGTAAAAAAGGGAAGAAGTATTTTTTTGGGGAACTTTTGTTAAGTAATAAGTAATAACTATTAAAATGAATAATTTAATCGGTCTATAGATTTTTCAATAAAAATAAAGAATTACGTGTTTTAGCATTTTTCGAAAAACCTCCCCTGGAGAGGTGAAATAGGGGTGGAAAGTTTGTACGGAAAAGTGTTATTTTTAAAGAAATCATAAAGAGTTTCAGGATTATCCCTATAGATTTTGACGGATTTTGACTACTAAAACAATTACTACAAAACAATATTCCACGTGAGCAAAGCCGCTAGCAATAGCTAGTCTTGTATATATAGATACAGCATTGTAAATTCCAAATAATATAAGTATTTATAAGGAATTACGTTTAATACTTGCAAAAGTGTTCTTTCGACTGTGAGGGTAGTAACTTAACAGTGACGTAATACCGGTGGCTTGCAGCGTAAATCACAAAGTACTAGAAAAATTCAACGAGTCTTCTGGGGTCCCAGTAGCTCAGCGGTCAGAGCATGGACCGGTTATCCAAAGGTCGTGGGTTCGATTCCCACTCGAGCTTCCTGAGACTGGTTGATATTTCCTAGTAAAATTTTATCTTGTACCTATATATTATATATATTAGCTGTGCCCCGCGGTCTCTCCCGCGTTAATTAGCGAACCCTGTGTGGCGCCGGGGATAAAGAATTGCACCACCCCATCTCTTCCCGTGGGTGTCGTAAAAGCCGACTAAGGGACCATTCCAGAGGATGGGCAGCAGCATCTCTCTGAGGTTACCCTCAACCTACTGCGATCGCCAACCCGCCTGCCAAGCGTGGCGATTACGGCAAATACCCCCCATATCATTGGGGGAGGTCTTTGTCCAGCAGTGGACGTCTTTTGGCTGAGATGATGATGATGAATTAGCGAACAACTAATTTGATTACCATAAAAAAGGTTATATTGAGTCAACCTTAAAAGATAGACATATCCCGTCGCGGACTTTTTTTTAGATTTTTTAAAGGAGAACAAACTTGTAATACATAATTTTTGCGTAACTTTCACCGTTTACGCAGCGCACGCAAGGAAAGCTCTCAAAAAAATTACTTTTCCCGCTTTTGCAACATTTTTCGTTGCTGCTCCACTCGTATTAGTCATAGCGTAGTTTAATATAGCCTATAACCTATATATAGTGAATAGTCCATTTATTGAGAAAGGTCTCAATAAATGGACTATTCACCACAAAAATAATTTTTCAATTCAAACCTGTAGTTCTTGAGATTAGCGCGTTCAAACAAACAAACAAACTTTTCAGTTTTATAATATTAGTATAGATATATAGCTTATTAAATGTAAATTTAAAAAAAAATATTACAGTTTTTACTACTAAAAATCATAGACCAATTTTTTTGTCTTAAATTAAATTAATTGGTGTGTCAATTATCTTTTAAGGTAAAAGATGCCATAAATGTAATACGTTGCGTGCTGTCCTCAGTACTAAAGGGTTTAGTAAGGTGTTTAAAGCGTTAAAGAGCGATCAAATAGCGATAAAGCATGTTCACTCACATTATATCGCAACGATCTTAAAGTGGGTTCAGTGGAACCAATGATTCGGCTTCCCCATTTTTTGTCATAAAGACAGCTGAAATAGCTTGTTGTTTTATAATACAGTACGAGTAAAGTTAATAAAATGAAAGCATTGACAAAGCACTATTTACTCTGTGGCCAAGGAGCAGTAAATACTCTTTGTATCAATATATTTTTTAATTACTACGGGAGAGCAATTGGCTCTCACCTTACCTGATGTTAAGGGTGTGCCGTCCGTAAGTGACAAGTGTCATATATTTTATTTGAAAATGTCTTCGTCCATATTTATTTGATGCCGCGCGGCCATACTAATTTTGTATGGGGAATTTAACGTGTTAATTTGAAAATAATTATTTAAAAACCGCTCGATAAATCGAAAATGTGAGACGGACGATTTGTAGTTAATTTAATTGGTGATTGTTTAGTCGTGATTAGAGGTATATTAATTTAGATAAACTATAAGATATTAAATAAACGCCGCCACTCGTTTTCATGATTTTTGCCCAACTTTAAATGATATTGTAGAAAAAACTATAGTGTGTTATGAATTTATGGGTCGGACTTATTGTAAACACGTTCCCTTTGATACTAAATATATATTTTGTTTATGTAATACGATAGTTTTTTCATCATATTATCAAAACCAAAAAAATACAAAAATGTAGTAACGGTTACTTAACCGTGACTACACTTTTGGCTTAAGTGATGATCGACACTTCACCCGGAATCCTCAACTACTGAACCAAAGCTTTCGGGTTTCTTATCTCTAACTGTTAGAACACAACAATGTTACTAACATTGATGTTATAGCGACATATTTAATGGTAACGAGAGGGGCAATGTTGCCAGCATTCTTGGGACCGTTCCCATGAGCCCACAGTTGGAAGACATCTTTTATTTATAGGCATTTAGTTTTTAATTTGCTATTTTAATTTCTATGGTAACGATATGTAGGCTATGAAAAGATAAGCCTACCTACTCTTAAAAATCTTCTACTAGTTTTTTTTTTTAAATATTTACGGGTAAGCACAGTTCTTTGATTTCACCTGATGTTAAGTGATGATAAGGCCAATTGGTGGAAGCGCATTTCACCCGGGATCCTCAACTAGTGAGGCACTGGCTATCTTATCTCTAGCTGCCGGAACACAACAATGCTACAAACATTGATGTTAATGCGAGATATTTAGATTAGATGGTGGTAGCTAGCCAGGCGGACAAACAAGTCCTACCACCAACTAAACCGAGAACACAAACATGTACCCCCCGCTGGGAATCGAATCCGGGACCTCCGGGTCAAAACCGGTGGTCTTAACCACTAGACCACAGAGGCGGGTAAAGGCGAGAATGCAAACAATACTAAATAATTTGAAAAAAAAAGACAAAGTGTTGATAAAATTCTACGAGCGGGATTCGAACCTGAACCGGAATTTGAATATTAAGATCGGATGTTGATGACTTAGTTGTCGACATTGAATAGGGCTCCTTTGGCTTACAGAGTAAGAGTAGATAGTGTTGATTAATTTCGGCGAGTTGGATTGAGCCACGATAGCATAGTTGGTAGTGCATCTGACCCGGCATGTCATGGGGTGCGGGTTCGAATCCGGCTCGTGGAATTTTTTCAACACTGTCTTTTTTCAAATATTGTAATTTGTTCGCAACAATATTTGCGTAAAATTATATGTAAATAATCATAAGTACTAAATAAATTTTATTCAGCTCTTAAATATACTCATCATCATCATCAGACTCTAGTCACCTTAGTCGGCCAAACTGATTTAGGCTAATTATCCATAATCATATCTAATAATTATGAGATTAAATATTTTATTATAAAGTATAAAAATATTATTTCTTCAGAAAGGTCGGTAACCCCAATCAAATGAGATATACCTACATGTCTGTTAAGGGGAAGCTTTAACACAATACGTTTTGTTTCGCAGCGCGAGTGCAGAGATAAGTGCGGCCCATTGTCGCCAATTGTTGTAGCATAATGGCTTTAAAACAATTGCTGCTTCGAGTGTTGCGAACGCTCTCCTATCTTGATCGTTCACAATGCAACGTGGAATATTTTAATTAGAAATGTTGAACTGAAGAATTTATCGATACTGATAATAAACGTTTAAACAACTGACGGAAATTATAAAATAAATCGTCCAACACACGTTCTCTCTCCTTCGTTGACATGGGGTCCTTCATGATGGGACTGATGATGATCTCGTGACTGATGCTGCGTTGTTTTCACGCTGCACCAGTTGTCTTCGCGTCTGGACTCCATTTCTATTTAACATCAGGTGGGAGGAGACACTAGCCGTGCCAAATATTAAAAAAACCGGCCAGATGCGTGTCGGGCCACGCGCAGTGTAGGGTTCCGTAGCCCATCTCAATAATGCGGACTCTGAGAAGAGGGCTTTTATGAACATTTATTTAACGATAGCTCATATACTTAAATGTAGATACTACCGGGTTCACACACCTGACAACGTTATTAAAGTAGTTCCCAATGAGGAATTTGTACTGTGCCAAGTACATTTTATAAGTTGGTCGACTGTTACTCGTAAACTTGTAAAGCCTACTTAGCTGTGATAGTTATCCTTTTAACTTCGTCATATATAAAACTACCGTGAATTTTTCACGTATCCAAAAACAACCATTTGGCTGGCAGGGGGGGGCTTAACTCTTACAAAATTTTGCACTTTAAAGCTCAATAGTTTACAAACGGATGCCTCAATCAAAAAAATGTTTATACAAAACTGCAATATTTTTGAAATTGCTATCCAACGACAACCCACACTATGGGGTAGACAAGAAAAAAAAATTACATCCCCACTTCACTCCTGCACTTCACGTGTATGGGGTAGGTAACCTAAAAAAAAATATTTACAAAATTTTACTTCACCACTTTGTCGGCGTGATTAGTATGTATATCCATGCCAAATTACAGCGTTTGAGTACTAAGAGTCTATGAGTTAGGCTGGGGACAGACAGATAGACAGACATGGCGAAACTATAAGGGTTCCTTGTTGACTACGGAACCCTAAAAAGGGTAAATGGATAAAGCATTCGAAATACACAATAGTAAAGAAAAGTGCTAGGAGCTTGATGGTTAACGCGCCCGGACTGCGAGTGCTGAGGTTAAGCAACTTTCACAAAGGCCGGTCATCAGATGGGTGTCCAAAAATTTATCATTTCGAGCTCCTCCGTGCTTCGGAGGGCACGTTAAGCCGTTGGTCCCGACTGCATTAGAAGTCGTTAAAAACCACCAATCAACACTGGGCTCGCGTATTGGTTTATGGCCCGTTCTTCCTATCCATCCATAAAGGCTCGTGCCTCAGCAGTGGGGACATAAAAATAAGCTGATGATGATGACGATGACTGCTATGCCTTTACTAAAAAAATACACAAGTAGATTCTTAAAATGAGACTCAATTTCAATGTGTAGTGTTCGCGTTAACTTTAGAAAAATATAAATAAAGTAACAATATTAGAAAATAAATAAATAATAGAAACAATAAACTCAGAAACTTTATTCGCTCTGCGTGTGTAGCGAACAGCAAATATAATTCACGATGGAGAATATTCTATGATATATATTTGCAACGCGCCCTAGGTATGCGAGTAATATATTTTTACCCGACTGCGTCAGAAGGAGGGTTATGTTTTTCGAGTGTATATATGTATGTATGTGTCGTTAGATTTGTTTTGACCGTGGGAGTGACATAGGCTATAAAAAATAAAAAATAAAAAACTTAAAAACATTGGCCGGGTTAGCTATTAATTAGTAGTCTTGACCCCAAAAAACTGTTAGATCGACCACACGATAATTTTTTTTTAAACGAACTACATCCTCTGCGGAATTTAAAGAACAGGATGGCCAATTTTCTGTGGACGAAGATATAGTTTTTACGAGTATTCTCATGTTTAAAAAACTCAAAGAACTTGTCAGTCAAAAGTACTAGACGTCATGAGTTTCATTGACAATTGGTGTATCGCAATGAATTTGCTATTTAAAAGAGTAAGGCGTTTTAATATAATTATTTTATATAGGTTTTGAAATGCTTGGTTATTTACTTTACAAAACTAAAAAGTATGAAATAAACCAAATTATTAAAATAAAACAAAAAACCCGACTGCAAAAACAACTACATAAAAAACAATTATATAGTTACTCGTAAAAATTATATAGTAAAAAAAGTATATAGTTGTTTTAGCAGTCGGGATTTTTGTTTTATTTTTACTTCAGAGGTACAGATCCTATAATTTCAAACTACAAGACCGCACCAAAATTATCATATTTATAGCACCTATATGATCATATATCCTATTTGATCATAGTAAGTCGCGATAGTCCGTGCCTCGGAATGCACGAAACCGTTGGTCCCGGCTGCGTTAGCGGTCGTTAACAACCACCAATCCGCACTGGGCCCGCGCGGTGTGGTTTATAGCCCGTTCTCCCTTTCCACCTATAGGTAAGGCTCGTACCGTGCAGTAGTGAAGAGATAAAATGAGCTGATGATGATGAAGTCATTCGCGACTTACTATTATCAAATAATTTGAAAATAATATGACTTTAAAACATTTGAGACGCAAAATTATTTTTATAAAACAGTCTTTGTACGTCATCATTATCATCTCATCATCTCAGCCAAAAACGTCTACTGCTGGACAAAGGCCTCCTCCAAGGATCTCCACAACGACCGGTTTTGTGCTGCCCACATCCAGCGGCTTCCCGCGACGTTCACCAGATCGTCGGTCCACCTTGTTGGAGGCGTGCCCACACTGCGCTTTCCGGTACGCGGTCGCCACTCGAGGACTGTTCCGCCCCAACGGCCATCAGTCCTGCAAGTACCCCGCCCACTGCCACTTGAGCTAGCCGCAGAAAAACAAAGGTTATTGACATAGCCCGAAGAGTTGCTAAGCTATATACGTATGAATATAAAATACGCTATGACAGACAAACGGATATAAATTATTGGATTGTTTCCTGGTGTACCTACCAGCGCACCTCCTACGTACGTGCATTCTGGGGCAGTACCAGCGGGGATCCAGATCACCGGGATCCAGATCTGATCGGCGCCGACTACGGTCCGGGTCTAGGCTGACCTATGCGCCGAACTGCGCACGCGTACCAGCCCCCGCTTGAAGCTAAGTCCCTTCATAAAATCGCGCGACTACACTGAGCACTACAGCGATTGACGTAACCCACCCTGAGCAATAAATTTGATTACACCAGCTTTGTATCTTTTATTTTTCCTTTTCTGGAACTGGTGGTGCCCAGCACCCTAGCGTTTTATTGCCAATCATTCCATGGTTATTTATTTATAGTCACGACAATATTGAAGGGTTCAGCAACTAAAGTTGACGATCGTAAAATAAAAATCATTTCACCCAAGCATGCTACTTACCCCAGAAGGTAGACTTAATACATGACGCTATATCACTGTCCATGTCGAACCAGTCTGAGCGCAGCTGCTGCGATTCCGTGTCTGTCTGTGAGAGGTTGTCAATTTGTGCGTTGCTCAAACGCGTTGTATGAAGTTTACCTTCTGCAGTCTCCTTACTCTTATCATCATCATCACCAGCTCATTTTATGTCCCCACTGCTGGGGCACAAGCCTTCCCTATGGATGGAGAGGGAGAACGGGTCCCAGCGCGGGTTGGTGGTTGTTAAAGACTGCTTATACAGCCGAGACCAATGATATTACGTGCCTTCTGAAGCTCGGAGGGGCTCGAGTTGATACATTTTTGGTTACCCACTCAGTGACCGGCCTCTCGCAGACCGGGCGCGTTATTCACTGCGCTATCCAGCTCCTTAACCAACCTTCTGTATTCTCCTTATTTTGTGCTACTGCTATTGCGGAACTACTCACTAAAATGCTTTAGTAATTACGTACCCGAACAGTTTAGTTGCTCGCTCTATCAAATCGCAAGGGTAGCCGGATCGGAATTTAATTAGTATCAATTTGCTAATAAATCACCGGCACCCTTGTAAGTGGAGTAACCTAAATTGATATCATGGTGTAGGTTTGGCCCTCATACAATTAACGTTGGATACAAATGGAACAGATTATTGTGATGATCGATGCGTGTGCGCGTTGTACGTTAGTTTGTGAAGTAATTGTTTCTAGTCAGTTTGAGTAAGGGCTTCGTTACACAGCAGACGCGGCGATATGGTTAAGCGTATTGTTGCGGCGCAATAGGCGATTTTCTGACCCCCCAAAAAAAAAAAGAAGTTATTTCCAAATGACTTCATAGATGGCACTTAGTATAAGGCGAGTCCATGGAAAGTACGTGTATGGCTGCGTAATATTTATTCCATTGCCTCATTTTTTATACAAAGCAACAATGCACGGGATTGGCATTAAATTTCTTTGAAAGAAAATACTTGAAAAGTTTATTTATTTATTTATTTATTAGAAAAGGCTTACCAACTAAATACGTACAGAACATTTATATAAACTTATATAATCATAAAAACGTGTATATACATATTTAAATTATAGGTACGCACAACATATACTGAAAAATTAATAAGACATAAACTTAAAATAACGCAAAAAAAAAATTTTTAAAGTAAAATTTTAAAATTTTAGGAGCTTTTTCTCAGTATTAAGGTACAATTTAACACATTTCTTAAAATAACCCAGTTTGTCGCTCAATATATCTATTTCCTTATGGCTTTTAGATAGCTCATTGTAACACCTAAACATTGCAATAAGAGGGGAATTGCTTCCATAGTTGTTCCTTTTAAAATCAATAAAAAAAGGCTTAGAATTGTGCAATCTGGCAGTTAGCCTGGGTACTTTAAACTTTACCTGTGATAAGAGGGTTGGACAATCTATATCATCATTAAGTAATTTATAGAAAAAATTTAACGACAGTTGGTCTTTACGATTTTCCAAAGACATAAAATTGAAATGGGATAATCTTTCTTTATAGCTTTTTACTGTACGGTGAACTCCACTCATATAAGCTATTCTGTTTAAAAATCGTTTCTGAATTTTTTCCATACGCTGGATATGATTTTGATAATAAGGATACCAAACGACTCCACAATAATCCACAAAACTACGAACCAAAGCGAAATAAAGACTTTTCAGTGCTTCTACGGATTTAAAATCTTTTGAGTTTCTGAATATGAAAGACAACATTCTTAGGCACTTATTCAAAGTAATATTAACATGGTTGGTAAATCGCATTTCAGAATCCATAACTATGCCCAAGTCCTTTACTTCCTCCATTCTTTTTAAAATAACTCCATTAATGTTATAGCTACTTGGGAATTTCTTATATTTTCGAGAGAACTTTATATGATAGCATTTGTCAGTATTAAGAAACATCGCGTTTAGGTGACACCATTCAGTGATTCTATCTATATCATCCTGGAGTTGAGTCTGTTCAGTATTATTATTTACTATCTTCGACATTTTAAGATCGTCAGCGTAGAGTTCAAAATCAGAGCTTTTAATACAATATTTTATGTCATCGATAAACATAATGAACAGAATAGGGCCCAAGTGCGAGCCTTGCGGAACTCCCGATGTTGGTTTAATATCTCTGGAAATAAATCCATCAACGATGACTCTTTGTGTACGACCAGTTAGATATGATGCAAACCACTCCAATAAAGACCCGTGTATACCAAAAAATCTGTTGAGTTTGCTTATTAAGATGGAGTGGTCTACCTTGTCGAAGGCTTTGCTAAAGTCTGTGTAGATAGCATCTACTTCATTCCCTGAGCTCATACGTAAAATTGTTCTATCAACAAAAGTTACCAGATTAGATGTAGTGGATCGTTTACTAAAAAAACCATGTTGTTGCTGAGCTATACTCTGTTTTATATGGCAAGTTAAATAAGGACATAGTAGCGATTCAAACAACTTACTCAAGACTGGAAGAATACTGATAGGTCTATAATTACAAACGTTGCTCTTATCACCCGATTTATGGATTGGTATAACGACAGCGTCCTTCCAGCGCTTTGGAAATTTACCTTCCGCTATGGATCTATTAAAAATAAAATATAGTGGTTCTGTAAGTGTAGTTGCACACTCCTTAAAAAATACAGGATGAATATCATCACTTCCTGCTCCCTTATTTATGTTAAGAGCTTTTAAAGATTTTTCTATAATATCACGAGGTAAGTATATCTGGCCCATGGGAATAACAGAACAATTTGCATCAACCGAATGTAAGGGCATGTTACTAATTGGGTTATAAGCCAATTCAAAATTTTCGGCAAACAGGTCGGTGATGTTATCACCATTAGTTGCAACTTTGGTGCCAAATGTAATTTTAGAAGGTATAGAACTTTTATTTTTACGTTTACTGTTTATATAAGCCCAGAAATATTTGGGATTTTTTATTACACTACTAACAACGTTTTGTATATATCTGTCATAACACTTTTTTAGCAATATTTTTGTTCTTGTTTGTAAGATATCATATTCATATGCGTCTAATCCATTTTTGTACCGTTTCATTCTTTGGCGAGATTTTTCTTTTTCGCGCAACATTCTGATAAGATTAGCTGAAAACCAAGGCGGGTAAGATTTTTTATTAAGTTTATGACAGGGTACAAATTTAGTAATTACTTGTTTTAAGATGGAATAAAGTTTCTCAACAGCATCGTCTACCGTTAAACAACCGTCAAACTCTGAGCTCCAAACAATTTTAGATAAATTTTCACGAATGCTGTCATAGTTTGCCAAAAAAAATTTAAGCTTAGGTTTATATTTAGAAGTTAGCATCTTCGGTCCGTGTAAAAAAAGGTTAATTTCTATTGGGGGATGATAATTATCTATTCGGGAAATAATATTATTTGATTTTTTTACGGATATATTACAACTAGTGTTACTCAGAACCAGATCGAGAATCTTGTTTTGATGGTTTACTACATGGTTAAATTGCCTTAAATCATAGCTAGATAGAAAATCGATAAGTTCGCAGCCCAGCCTATTGTCATAGTTGGAAGGCTTAAGAGATGCATCCGTATCGGAAGGCGACCAAACTATATCCCGTTGATTGAAGTCACCAAATATGAGAATGTCATCCTTCAATTCAGCCATTACCCTGCCAGCATTTTCCGTAAAGTGTTCAAATTGGGTGTACTTAAGAGAAGAAGGCCAATAAACGCAGCAAACCTGTAGCTTTCTGTTGCCAAAACATAATGTTATATATATCTCCTCACAGCGACATTCGAAACTACAGTTTCTGAAAGCATTAATTGACCTTTTCACACCAATTGCAACCCCACCTCCATCAGAAGTCTCATTAAAAGTATTAGATGATCTATCCCTCCTAAAAACCTGATATCGGTTATCAAATATTTCACTATCATGTATACTTTCATTAAGCCATGTTTCAGTTAAAATAATTAAATCAAAGTTATTAACACTAATTTCAAAAAAAATCTCAGATAGCTTAGTCCGCATACCGCGAATATTCTGATAATACATGTATAACTCGTATTCTAAAACTAAAAACAATAATCAATTTGAAATTAAAGTTGGAAGCTAAACTATAGTTTTCAATGTATCCTGATGTAATATCACCTTTGCTGGATTCTCATCATCCTTTCTTACAAATACTTTTCCATTACGCACCCATACATACTTATAATGTTTTTCCTTGGCCCAAATTCTCGTCACAGCATGAAGTGATTTATTAGCTTGAGTCAGATGTTCGCCTATGTAGACAGGGTGCTCTGCATCGCCAAAGCCTAGAAGTTTGGTATTCAATTTTTGTTTTGGATGGGACCTATTGTATTGTTGTTGTAGTTGATACAGACAAAGGTATCAGAAAATATCAATATTGTGCAACTGTCAAACTGAACAAAATTATGGAAAATAGGAATAGGTCCTGAAATGAAAATACTCATTTTTATTTTTTTGGCTGACAAGCAAAAGTTCACTCTGTGTACTGCACAATTTATTACTGCCTCTATGTACGGCTCGGCTTTAATAAAACACCATCTATCGAGTTTTTTTGAACTAATATTTATTTTTTAATTTGGGCTGTCAGAAAATCGCTCATTGAAACAAATGCATTCGACGTTATGTTTCTACTGAGTTGCTCAATGGCTGTCTGAGTCAAAATACCAATAGGTACAAAAGAGTTTGCTATCAATCTCGTTTAAAAAATCTTTCACTATAGAACGTGACAGTTGTCTGTGTAATCTTTATTTGGTAAAAACACACAGAAACGGGAAAAGCACAAACAGTTCCAACATTTAAGATTACAACAAACACAAAACTACTTGAAAAAGCCAACTAACAGTGGCGAGATTAAGAAAAAGAAAACTTTTAACAAAGTTCTCGGAAAGGACGGAAAGGATAACTCGGTGAAAAAGTTTACCACTAAGCCCGAAGCAAATGGGGCGATAATTCTGCCGATTCAAGGTTCACAGCAGCATTGTACGAGCCTTACGCTGGTTCAGTTGTGTTTGCTAACAGTTTATTGTTGAAAAGTACGTATTCACTCACTCCTTCCTCTTTTAAACGAGGTGTGAAGACGAAACGTGCGGGTCCACTAAGTGGGGACGTCTCAAAAAATAAAAATCAAAATAAAATCGTTTATTCACACGTATATTACACGACGACCTCTTTGGTCGAGTGGCTTGCACACCGGTTTTCATGGTGTCGCTATCTCTGAGGTCCCGGGTTCGATCCCCGGTCGGATCAATTTAGAAATACCTGTTTTTCTATATTGTTTCGGGTCTGGGTGTTTCCTATGTATAATAAGTATGTATTTAAGTATATTAAGTATGTTTATCCGTTGTCTAGTTAACCATATAACGAGTTTCTTAAGGAAGCTTTTCTTGGGGCTAGATAATTGGTGTGAGTGTGGGAAACATTTATTTATTTATTATTTATTAATCTTTTACACTTATTGACGTCACTGCTAAGTAAACAACTAAAATTTAGTTTAACTAAACAACTGAACCTACCAGGCTAGTGAGCAGGGCCGTCTTTAACCTATTGGAGGTCCTGGGCACTTACGGATAATGGGGTCCAAGCTACGCTAGATTTTAGTAAAACAGGCAAAAAAGAGTAGATAAGCAAAACTCGTGCCCCAGCAGTGGGGACATAAAATGAGCTGATGATGATGATGATGATGAAGCAAAACTCTAGATTTATTCAACTGGTATTTTTATTTATTTGCAGCCAGATAGAGTTGCCAGTGCCCCTAGTTTATTTGAATTAAAAAGCAAAAACAGTCAATAAGTTAGTAGTTCTTGTTTCGTAAAACAAATATATTTATCGGTTTGTGATCTGGCAGGAACAAGGGGCCCCATCGATAGCAGGGCCCTGGTCACTTGCCCAGAGTGCCCAATGGTATAGAAGGGCCTGCTAGTGAGGCATAATTCTGTTCCACTAATTGTCTTTACAATTGGATTCTGCTTATTATAAAGTGCGGCGGAGACATTTGATTACTTCTCGAAAAAAATCTCTTTTAATCTCCTCGTTTGTCTCTTTAAATCTTATTTGCGTTAACGTGATCGAACAGTTAATGAAACACGGCACTTGCACAAGGCCCCCCAAAGTGCATTTTCACATAACAAAATACGGGTTGTTTGTCAAATGCCAGCAGCACTGAAACGCAATTTCAGTGAAATAAATACCTACTGCTTAACAATCAGAGGCAGCCAGCAAACGGATCCTTTAAATCTCCCTTTGGCAACCAGGTCACGGCACGATGTAATTATCACTTTCATTTCGCACAGGCCAATTTCTGTCAGCTTGGCAAGTAATTCGAAATGTGGGGCCATGAAGTTGTAAGCTTTGCGATTTGCTAAACAAACAAATCTTGTTAAAAGCATGTTGTGGTGACAATTTACAGAAATTAATTGGAGCACCGGAGGAGCTCGATGGCGCAGTGGTTAACGCGCCCGGTCTGCGAGTGCTGAGGTTAAGCGATTTTCGCAAAGGCCGGTCGTCAGATGGGTGACCAAAAATTAATCATCTCGAGCTCCTCCGTGCTTCGGAAGGCACGTTAAGCCGTTGGTCCCGGCTGCATTAGCAGTCGTTAACAACCACCAATCCGCACTGGGCCCGCATGATGGTTTATGGTCCGTTCTCCCTATCTATCCATAGGGAAGGCTCGTGCCCCAGCAGTGGGGACATAAATGAGCTGATGATGATGAATTGTCATCGGCAAAATAGAAGGGAGAAGAGCTCGTGGTCGCAGCCCGATGCATTAGTCCGATCAAATCCGTACCGCATTGGACACCTCTGTGCACGATGCTCTGCACGTCACCGGCAACCGGTCGAGATGGCGCTCTATTACTAATCGTTGTTGGGGCTGCCTAGGTACTGTAGCGCTTCTGGCATGTTTGCAGATGCGCATGTCAATGACTTTCATGCAGTAATGCGCAAAAAGATAGTGTCAGTTAGGATGTGGGGCAGCTCCAACGGCATAATAAGCTCACTCGCTGGCAGACCTAATAGTATCTTGCAAAGGCATTGGGTATCCGCCCTGTTAAACCCTAGGGCAAGTGATATTTTTAGGATTAATTATATATATAATACGTTGTAACTCGGTCGAAACGTCGGGTATAAAGAAGGTATGATACCTTTTTACTAATTAGTTTGCGTTAATACCAGTTTATATTATTTGTTTAATTAAATATAAGTTATTATATCTTCAATTGCAATTTTTTATTTTTATTTTTATTTTTTGTAATACTAACATAGCCATAAGATCATTGTTACTAACACTATGGACTGTTGTTGTCTAGAATAAATGTTTTTATTATTATTATTAAGCATCAACATGGTGAAGGGGGTCACGACCCGCAGTAACGAGGATAATGATGCATGGACGAGGATAGGAACTTTAAAATGATCTACGTTTTTCATTGAAAGTGTCAAGTGACTTATCTGAAGGATTTAAAGGTGTGGTGCACGGCTACAAATACATTCCACGGAAACACAGCAAGCGTGCACATCAAGCGATATAGTGGAGTGCCTTACTATATTTTTTTAAAGTGATAATAAGGCTAATGATGGAAGCGCACTTCACCCGGGAACTTCAACTAGTGAGGCACTGGCTATCTTATCTCTAGCTGCCGGAACACAAAATGCTACAAACATTGATTTTACGGCGACATATTTAGATAAGATGGTGGTAGCTAGCCGGGCGGACTAACAAGCTCTACCACCAACCACACCGAGTAAACAAACATATACCCCCCGCCCCCCGCGCCCCCCGCGGTTCGATTCCCAGCCGGGGGCTGGGAATCGAACCCGGGACCTCTGGGTTTAAATCGGTGGTCTTAGCCACTAGACCACAGAAGCGGTTTTGACCACTTGGTTACATGCACAGAATGTAACCAAGTGTCACTCAAAAATTTAAAAGCAGTGTAAAGATTCAGTGCTTACGTCAGCCTTCCCTGTAGCATAATGGTCAGTGCAGCTGCCCGGATTGCGGAAGACCCAGGTTCGATTCCTGGCTAGGTGGGTGGGTATTTATTTTTTTCACTGTCAGTATTTTATAAATATTTAATAAATAATCAGTAAAGTCCCATAATACATTGTTGGAGAAACTTCTCGCTTTTCTTATGGCTCCATATGAAAAGTAGATTGTAAATCTTCTTCGTTTTACGCGACACGGGCGGCGGCGAGGTGTACCCAAATTGTTTTACAAATTGTTTACACTACAGAATGTGAAATTTGTTCTTATTCCCCAAAGCTCAACCTTGTCATTTGAGCCGTAATATCAACATTTTCTTAGTTCACTTAGCTTTAATTTTGTAAGGAAATAAT
The DNA here is from genome assembly GCA_963082485.1 of Eudonia mercurella. Classification (NCBI taxonomy): domain Eukaryota; kingdom Metazoa; phylum Arthropoda; class Insecta; order Lepidoptera; family Crambidae; genus Eudonia; species Eudonia mercurella. The sequence goes on along the minus strand of OY720046.1, from coordinate 4,316,672 downwards.
AATAATAATATTAATTGCTTGGGCCCTGCCCCGCTGCTGGTGGTACTCTAGGATTAGGTTTTAATAATGTTTATTGTTTTTATATTAAAATATTGTAAAAATCTAGTTCTAAGAAATAAAATAAATAAAGGAGATAATAATAATAATAAACTTTCTTACACTCACACCAAATATCTAGCCCAAGAGAAGCTTCGTTATGAAACTCGTTAAAAATGGTTACTAGACAACGGTTAAACATACTTAAAATACTTAAATACATACTTATTATACATAAAAAACACCAAGACCCGAAACAATTTAAAAAAACAATAATTTCTAAATTGACCCGACCTTGAAACATGATCTTCGGTGTCATTTACGCTTTAAAGTAAAACAAACATTCATAACAAGACTGTATCTCACTATAAAGTTTTCCATAGGGAAGGAAGTAAATATTTTATGTTAAATATATTCCACAGAAAACTAATTTAGTTCATTCAACAACCATATTCCTGTAGCTCCAGTACAATGTAAACATTATTTGAAATGTTAGCAGTAAGTGCCTCAAGATAATATTATTGCTTATCCATTTCATACTTTACTGCTTTAAGAATAGGACTTTGCTATTCCCATCTATTATAAGAGAGCATATTTATTGCGTAATAAATAATGCTGTCGATTGCTTTGTCTGGCCGTGTATTTTAACATTAATACATTTAACAAAGTAACATTTATTATATTGACATTAAGCGTAAATGAAATGAAATCACATCTAAAGCAGACGCCTTTATTTTAAAAGGGCCAGCCATTTGTAACTGCCTCTGTGCTCTTGTAGTTAAAGACCACCGGTCTCAGACCCAGAGGTCGTAAGTTCGATTCCCAGCGTTACCAGATTACTTGTTTATACTCGGTCTAGTTGGTGTTAGAGTTTTAAGTCCGCCTGGCTAGCCACCTATGAACTGAAGATATCGTTTCGTATTTTTAGATGTATTTATAGCATGCGTTTGTAATCACAAATGACATTACGCAACCGCATCTACGTCCCAGTTCCATACTGTATTCTCTGAGGTGTTCTAATCTGAATCAGGAGCGGAACAACACCAAGCACTTCTCAAAACCTAGTAGACCTTGCCGGGCGTCTTCCCCGTGGAAGGACGGTCGCAGGGAGGAACTCGGAGTCTGCTATCCGTAGTCCCGAACAACCCTCGCGACATGTGATGGGATGGTAGAAGCAGTTTTAGTGGTTAGGCCCCCCTTTTCCCGAATTCCTGTCGAGGCCTTAACTGGGTATGGAGGTGGACGCTGGGGGAAGAGTCGCCATAAAACCAGCGGGCTTCTCTAGTGCTGCTGGTATCCTAAGATAGATCTCTCCTTGTATGTAAAAGAAAGGGAAAAGTTGACATGGCTTTGAGTAAAGTGCGCTTCCACATTCAGCCTTATGTCACTTACCTATATGGTTTGTTATGCTATACTTTCAAACGTGACAACCTCCGTAATCGAGTGGCTCGCACGGAAATTTCTGGTGTTGCCATCTTTCCCGGTCGGGTCAATGTAGAAAAACGAACTTTATCTATATTTTCTTGGTCTGAGTGGTTGTGGTACCGTCGTTGCTCCTAATGTCCATAACACAAGTGCTTAAGCTATTGACTTTGGAGTCAGAGCAATATATGCGATGTTGTCTAATATTTTTTTGATACGGAATAACAAAGAAAACCTACTTTTACAACCCAAGCCCAGCTTACATGTGCTCCGTCGCAGCTGCTGTCTTAAGTCGATCGGCACTACACAAAGCTAAAGAGACTTGATACAGTTCTGCTGATTTACTTTTCCAAGCCTTTCCACGATACCTTTCAGTGGATTCCCGAGTAAATTCGATTTTAAAAACATGTGTAACACGACCGGAATTGCGTCTGGCTTTGCGAAAATGAATGTGCCCTTAGTTACAGGGTATAAGAAGTTGGTAAACAGACGATTGTTAAAACATAATAAACGATATAAAAGACATGTTGGCTAGTTCATTCCGACAAGGGAAGACGAGTTAGGTAAAGGAAGAAATCGTGGCTGCGTAACATCAGGGAGTTGACTGGCATTACCCCTGTCGAACAACTGTTCCGTCTCGCTATTGACTAGAAGGAACATACGAAGCTGTTAGTCTACTTTCAAGACTATTTAGTCGTGAGAAAGGCTTGAGAAAAATAATTACATCTAAAGTGAGATAGCAATAAAAAAATTAAGACAAAGTCTGGTTTGGTTGGCGATGGGGTTTGGTTATTGGTTATTGGGTTACGGCTGGATCTCCCTATTTGTTATTGATTGATTTATTTATTTATATAAAATACAGTGAATAAAAATTAAATGCCTGCCCGACCCAGGAATCGAACCTGGGTCTTCCGCAATCTGGGCAAATATATATGTCGGAGTTATTTCATAGACTAGTAACGGCATCTATCGATATTAGGCTGAATAGCTTGGCAGAATAGCTTGGCATTATGAAATTATCCCTGAGTCAGTAGTTCGAGCGAGTAGTGGGAGCATAGTGAGTCTATGACATCTGTCACTGTCACTTGTCAGTGAGGTAACGTTAGTTTGTGAAACTCACTCTCGCACTCACTTTACTTCTGGAGCTCGACTGCGCCGGACGTGTGCGCACTGACTCTATTCTACGCACAAAATGGCGGACGGAGACGACGCTTTCCAACAAAATCCGTTTCCATCTCCGACATCAGAAGTGGGATGTAACCTTTGCTCTAAGGATGTAATCGACGCGAACAACTAGAAGAAAACGATGCCAAGTTTTATCGTAAAGCAAAATCAGAATTGAATGGCGTTACTTGATGTTCAGAAAGCACATGAGGAGATTCATTACCGGAGTTTATACGCGTGCGTAGCTACAGTCGACGTATGGATTGCTACATTCTCCATATTTAGAGGCACGGATCCTTTTGCAAACATGTGCCCACGCGCTCATACCATCACTGCGGGGCACGGGTAAGGGCGCTACTAGCAACTGCGGTGCAACCGGCAGCAGCGACACCGACACCGGCAGCATGGCGAGCAACGTGAACCAGCGTCATCGGGTAAACAGACCTGTGCTGCATCGGCAACTCTGCTGGACGCTGAATGTTTCTGGTGATGTTTTCATGATTCAGTATGATTGTTTTATAATGCTTAGAAATTTCTATGATAAAAAAGTCAAATAGCCAGAGGAAAACGTTTACTTACCGAAGTGACAATGAGTTACTGGACAATCTAATGTTATTAGTACTGTACTGTTGGTTATTACAGTTAGACAAGTTTATTACAGGTGATTTTGTCTTGGTTAAAAATAGTGAACGAAACAAGACCAAGTTAGATAATAAATTTAGAGACTCGTTCTTTATAACTGCGGCATTAGAAGTAGACTCACTAGAACTTAGGTTTAGTACCCCATAGACATGAGGGTTTGTTAGAGAGAGCCAGTAGTTTATTAAATGATGAGCTGTGTGCGGGTACCTGATGGAGGTAGCTCATGATTATGATACGTTGAAAGCATTAAATTCTAAGCGAACTTACAAATACACACACTATACATTAACGGGGATGCCAGAAGGTCATGTACCAGTCGAAGTTGAGGTGGAGGTACATTGTGACCCGATTGATAATGAGTAAAGTTGTTGTGTGAACTCGAGTTAGTGCTCTAATGGCTGTAACAAGTGTCGACCATACCAGTAGCTATTACATAGTCGTAGCCCGGTAGAAATCGGTGTCTATTGAGGAAACTCAAGATGTCCGTGGGTGCGCGATGCGTGTTTAGCTCTGGCGGAGGTCGTGGTCTATCAGGACAGTAGTGTGTAGTCAGAGGGTGATGCAGACGTGCGCGGGGTTCCACTGAGATGGACACGCGTAAGCGACTGGGATCGCTGTTCGGCTGTGAGAGCCGTGGCATTGGAGGGGTAACTCGAGGTGATTTTAAAGCTTACATAGCTTGTAAATAGCGACTTTTGATTTGTGCAACGAATGGTTAATGGCCCTGGTTACCTGGTTATCTAGTTTGGATTTGGATTTTCTAGTTACCTTTTCTTTTGTTATGTTACATTTGATTTGTTATCTTTCTAAATCGAAAAGGTTTAGTTTTCAGTTTTAAATAAGATAGTCTTATGTAGAGTCTTATGTAGAGTCTTATGTAGAGTCTTATGTAGAGTCTTATGTAGAGTCTTATGTAGAGTCTTATGTAGAGTCTTATGTAGAGACTTATGTAGAGACTTATGTAGAGACTTATGTAGAGACTTATGTAGAGGCTTATGTAGAGACTTATGTAGAGACTCATGTAGAGACTTATGTGGAGACTTATGTGGAGAATTATGTAGAGAATTATGTAGAGACTTATGTAGAGACTTATGTAGAGCTTTATGTAGGGCCTACTGTGAGGCTTACTGCAGAGTCTACTGTAGAGCCTATTATAGTGCCTACTGTGGAGCTAAATGTAAGAGTCAATTATTGTTTGGTCAGGATAGACCGAACGGGAAATACTGTGCTTGGTTATCTTTTGTTACAAAAAAAAAAGGAAGCCTGCATAAAACGTTCATTAGATTTTTAAAGTTAAAGTTAACAGCAAATGTTCTTTGATTTCTTTTTGTTTTCTTCTATTCAACGCTTTCGCATTGGAAGCTCCGCGCTTCATGCAGTCACGCTTTCGTATTGGAAGCTCCGCGCTTTATGCTTCAACGCTTTCGCATTGGAAGCTCCGCGCTTCATGCAGTCGCGCTTTCGTATTGGAAGCTCCGCGCTTCATGCTTCAACGCTTTCGCATTGGAAGCTCCGCGCTTCATGCAGTCACGCTTTCGTATTGGAAGCTCCGCGCTTCATGCTTCAACGCTTTCGCATTGGAAGCTCCGCGCTTCATGCAGTCACGCTTTCGTATTGGAAGCTCCGCGCTTCATGCTTCAACGCTTTCGCATTGGAAGCTCCGCGCTTCATGCAGTCACGCTTACGCATTGGAAGCTCCGCGCTTCGTGCTTCAACGCTTACGCATTGGAAGCTCCGCGCTTCGTGCTTCAACGCTTACGCATTGGAAGCTCCGCGCTTCGTGCTTCAACGCTTACGCATTGGAAGCTCCGCGCTTCGTGCCTCAACGCTTACGCATTGGAAGCTCCGCACTTCGTGCTTTAATGTTTTCGCATTTGAATCTAGTTGCTCTTAAAAGAAGAGCTCCGGAACTGCTGCGCTCGAGAACGCGCGCAGTGTCAGAATGGCCGTGTCGGAGTTATTTCATAGACTAGTAACGGCATCTATCGATATTAGGCTGAATAGCTTGGCAGAATAGCTTGGCATTATGAAATTATCCCTGAGTCAGTAGTTCGAGCGAGTAGTGGGAGCATAGTGAGTCTATGACATCTGTCACTGTCACTTGTCAGTGAGGTAACGTTAGTTTGTGAAACTCACTCTCGCACTCACTTTACTTCTGGAGCTCGACTGCGCCGGACGTGTGCGCACTGACTCTATTCTACGCACAAAATGGCGGACGGAGACGACGCTTTCCAACAAAATCCGTTTCCATCTCCGACATATATAAATATTTGCTGAATTAAATAGTAATAGTAAATAATTGTGTTTTATGTTTTCAATACCCTGACAGGGTCACCTATCTTATACCTTTACAAAGATGTTATACTATATAATATACTATATAATATACTATATACTATATGAACATGTATCAAAAAAATGAATATGAATATGAATATGAATCAATCAAGTCACATAACACAAACACAATGCTGAATCATATCGCAAATCGCACCAATATGCGTACATAATATCCATTTAACTCTCCCGTCTTGCGACTCTCTCCAAACGTATTGTGTCGAAAGAATTCCAATATTTTTAATACGTGTTTCTCGAAAACGCAATTTCGAAAATTCCTATAGCGTATTCCGAATGTCATCCTCGGTTATTTCTCCGAGACACAGATGTTCGATCGTGTCGCGAAACAAAATGAAATTTTACAGTCAATTGTCTTTGGAACATTGACGACGAGAAGTGAATGTGTTTTGTTATTTGTAATGGTGTTTTGTTAATATGTTCTCTATCATCATGACAGACGGATCATTTTATGTCCCCATTGCTGTGGTACGAGCCTTCGCTTTAAGGCGAAGGGTAAGGCACACTAGCGCCACCAATTGATAATTTGACAATTACTAACGGACCGGATCTTTTTTAAACATAACGTACCGTCCGATAACAGGAAAGCATCCATAGTATTCATTTAATAATTGTGCACTACTTTTTGTTGCGTGGTTTATTCACAAAACGGGCTATCGCATTTATTCACAAACAATGGCCACTTTTGGTGTAAGCGAATGAATACAAAAACAAACCTAAAAGTAGTGCACATTTATTAAATGAGGAGCTCGGTGGCGCAGTGGTTAACGCGCCCGGTCTTCTGCTGAAGTTGAGCAACTTTCGCAAAGGTCGGTCATCGGATGGGTGACCAAAAATTTATTATCTCGAGCTCCTCCGTGCTTCGGAAGGCACGTTAAGCCGTTGGTCCCGGCTGCATTAGCAGTCGTTAACGACCACCAATCCGCACTGCGCCCGCGTGGTGGTTCATGGCCCGTTTTCCCTATCCATCCATAGGGAAGGCTCGTGCTCCAGCAGTGGGGACATAAATGAGCTGATGATGATGATGATGATGATTTATTAAATAATAGATGTTTGCCTAGTGTCGGAAGGTCCGCAATGTTTGAAAAAAAATCCAGTTCAGCAGTTATTAAATTAAATCCATTAGCGGCGCTAGTGTGCCTTACCCTTTGCCTTAAGTAAATGGAATCAACACAGGGAGAACGGGCCATAAACCACCACGCAAGCCCAGTGCGGGTTGATGGTTGTTAACGACTCCTAAAGCTACCAGAACCAACGGTTTTCGGTGCCTTCTGAAGCGTGGACGAGCTTGAGATCGTACATTCTTGGTAACCCATTCAATTACCGGCCTTTGCAATAGTTGCTTAACTTTAGCAATTGTAGACTAATGCGCCATCGAACTCTACCGCAGCAGTATATAATAAACATTTATTTATTAATACATTAATACAAATGAATTAATTTAATATCACGGAATATCACCACTATTTTATATAATATACTTATACTTATAATATTATAAAGCTGAAGAGTTTGTTTGTTTGTTTGTTTGTTTGTTTTAACGCGCTAATCTCAGGAACTACTGGTAAGAATTGAAAAATTATTTTTATGTTGAATAGTCCATTTATTGAGGAAGGCTATAGGCTGTGTTACATCACGCTATGGCTAATAGGAGTGGAGCAGCAATAATTTATACGGCAAAACAACGTTTGCCGACTCAGCTAGTATCCATTTAAAGTACATTGTTAACTTTTTGTTAAGCTTTCTTGGCACTCTTGTTGCGAAAAATGGGAGAAGCCGCTGACTCCTGAGATACTGGCATTTTAGCCTAGTTCGGGTGTCAGCCTTCATAGGAATTTGTTAATAATTTTTAAGTCAATAAAAAAGTTATTATTATAAGTATAGCAGGGTATTTTTTTATAACTAAATTCTTAATTATTGTTTTCAAAAAAATATTGGTTTATTTTATAAACTGAAGCCAATATTAAAATAATATTATTAAGCAAATATTCACTTCAAAACCGCGTCATAATAAGCATGTCTTGTGTACTCTGGACGATGGATAAACACAATTATTTAATTATTGAAGTTATTAAATATTTTTATATAAAAATACAGTGAAAAAATAAAACGCCCACCCGACCCAGCCAGGAATCGAACCTGGGTCTTCCGCAACCCGGGCGGCTGCACTGACCATTATGCTACCGGGAAGGCTGACGTAAACGCTGAATTTTGTCAAGCAGTGAATTAACACTTAAAAAAAATTGGTTGTCTGTAAAGTCGGTTTACTGACGATAGTTGAACGTGACAACGTCATATGAAGGTGTCGGGAGGTGTTGGGGGTGTCGGGGGGTGTTGGGGGTACGTACCGCGGTGGCGATGCCGGCCACGGGCTTGCACAGCAGCCTGCAGCGGCCCGTCGAACAGGTAGGCGGGAGGAGTTGGGGGTGTCGGGAGGTGTTGCGGGTGTCGGGGGGTGTTAGGGGTACGTACCGCGGTGGCGATGCTGGCCACGGGCTTGCACAGCAGCCTGCAGCAGCCCGTCGAACAGGTAGGCGGGAGGAGTTGGGGGTGTCGGGAGGTGTTTGGGGTGTCGGGGGGTGTTGGGGGTACGTACCGCGGTGGCGATGCCGGCCACGGGCTTGCACAGCAGCAGCAGCCCGTCGAACAGGTAGGCGGGAGGAGTTGGTGGTGTCGGGAGGTGTTGGTGGTGTCGGGGGGTGTTGGGGGTAAGTACCGCGGTGGCGATGCCGGACACGGGCTTGCAAAGCAGCACGGCTAAATTTCTACTCAGCCGATTGTGCTTCTTTGTTGCTCGTTCCGCGCTCTCGCTTGCACTTCAAGCCTTACATGGAACGCCTCAGAGCGAGGTAACGCCGAACTTTTTCGTGCGTGCAGCCGGCTCTATCGAATTATAAGACGTTGTCACGTCAAAAAAAATTGAAGTTATCTCTAAGTAACTCTGTATGTAACATCTAGATCTGATTCACTTTGGATCTTTTCATTATTACCGCACCTATTTGATACACGTTGTAAATAAATGCAGACACCAATGTCTCAGGTAAACATTAGTATTCATCACACAAACACACACAGGTTCAGTTCCATTACTCCTGGCGGCGATCGTGTCAATTACATTAATATAAATTACTAGCGTCCTTCACAATAAACGTAGTGTAGGACGCTCTAGATGGAGCGACGACCTTGTAATGTTATTTTTACGAGATATCAGTAATTAATAATCCGGTCCGGACTCTTCTGCGAGGGAGACACATTCAGTACCTTTCTGCCCCCCGACCCATTAGAGGTATTCTGTACGAGCTAACAACAAGGATCCATCCCTAACATTACATATATCTTACCTACTAACCAACCCTTTTTTATTTAGCCCTCATTTAATTATTGTTTTTTATCATTTTCATCAGATAGGTAGTTACTTTTGTCAACCAAACCGACCTCAGGACTCCGGTACCCTTATTGTTATTGCAATATTAATATCTTCAAGAATTTAAATTAATTGTCTTGTAAATCCACAACCTTTTATTGTTTAATTTTTGGGAAAGGGGGTGCCGTGCGGAATTTCGAAAATTTACGTGTTTTTAAGTCACTGGTGCTAGGCGCTAAATAGGTCACATACATTAAAAGGACTAGTGTAGGTTAGCTTGATCCTTTTACAAGGCCATTGTTGTCTTGGAGTTTAAATAAATACCCAGAAACTGCATAAACAATACGTAAAAGTAATAATATCTAAAAACTTATTTCTTCAAAAACTTTGTAAATATAGCACAAATGAAACAATGATCCGACATCAAAATGTTTGTATTGATATTCCGCAGGCCACTGTTGTCTTATTTTTCAATAAAAAAATATGAATATGAAAATATTAAGACTTTTATTATTTTTTACCCAAACGCCTATGATTTTACGAAAGTAAACATTGCTCTAATTAAATCACCAGCCTACTACTTATGTACAGATATTAGTGTGTGTGCGTATTCGTAGTCGTGCGCCGTTGTCACACCACTGCCACGCGCCGCTCGCTCGCTAGCATAAAGAAACTTGAAACTCGCAGTTTTGCGTCCGCGCTGCACCCCCTTAAGTGTGAAATGTTTTTTTTTTTGTTTTTGTAGCCTCCCTACAAGAGGAGTAGAAGACTCACATTACAACCTTCGCAAGGTGGTTGGCAAGAGCTGAATCAAAATAGCCATGGATCGTGCTTAGTCATCATCATCATCACGTCACCAGCTAATTTTATGTTCCCACTGCTGGGGCACGAGCCTTCCCTATGGATGTATAGGGAGAACAGGCCATAAACCACCACGCGGGCCCAGTGCGGATTGGTGGTGGTTAACGACTGCTTATGCAGCCGGGACCAACAGCTTGATGTGCCTTCAGCTCAAGATGTAAAGTTTTAGGTCACCCATCCCATGACCGGCCTTTGCAAAATTGACTTAAAATTATATATAGTCATTGAAAACTGGTTAAGATTATATAAATACTATATATTTTCTAAGCCGATTTTTCTAAACGCGTTTTAGTCATCTTGCATTCTGACTCCGAAGGCCAGTCGTAAACAATTGTTAGGTATGTAGTTGTCATATTTAATATTGTGGTCACGAAAAATAGTAAAGTAAAATTTGCTAACTGTAATGAGGCAAATATGAATTAACTAAAAGCAAACTTAGCCGTGCAAAATATCGAGCATCTAAATAATAAAGTTTGTCGCGGCCAGGGTCGGATTTAGAGGTTTGTTATGATGTGTTTTTTTATTTGGTTTTGAAGATATTTAAATTTTTTGATGTTTTTATTTTTTTGGGAAATATTTAATACATATTATGTATTTAATGTAGCAGTCTCAAATAGTAATATCTTGTAGGATGTCAAACCTGGGCATTAATAGAACAACTGGCAACCAAAATAAAAGGCTGTCAAAACGGAATTGAGAGAAGTACACACGGCGGTAGTCAAATTTCTCCAATTAATATCGATCCTTATAAACAAACATTAAAGTTCAAAATTGATTGTAGAAATTTGACAGTTTTGGGTAGGTTGATCTGCCGCTGACTGTACAATAAGGTGTTAAAAGAAAAGACAAGAAAAATTATAAGACATTAAAAGTAAAACTAAATGGGTTGTATTTAATCGATCACCAAAGTAACCTAACGTAACCCACAAAAATACAAAGGTAGCACCTAAACTACATTTTGGATGCTCACTTACCATTTTAGGTGCTAGCCTACTATTTTTTTGTGGATCAATTTATTATTTCTCAAACTAAATTGATTTTGATAGTACTGACGCTAAAGTACGTGATGAAATTGATCATGAGACAGATGCGAAGGAAAAAAAGAGAAATTGCCTTAATGGTAAAAAACTCTGTAACATATATTTTTTAGGTGAATCGTCAGCTACAAAATATGGGTTCTTGAAAGTATAGCACTTACAAGACAATAACAAATTCATGTATTAAGTTAAGTTGGACACGAGTGGTATGTCGTTCTATCTTTGATAATGTTTCGTGTGTGGCATTATTCACTAAAGAGCGTATTACGCTGTGTAAAACACTGAAGACATCAAATTATATCTAAGCACAGTTTTTTAGTATAAGTATAATTTTTAACAAGTAAAATAATATCGGTAAAATGACTTTTGTATTTTTTTATAGCATAGCATATGCAGACCGAGCGCGTTTAACACTGCGCCATCGAGCTCCTCCCATTAATCTCTTCTCCTCTCTTTCCTTCTATCTTCTATTTAATTAAGTTAATTGTACGTTCATGAACGAAAGTTTAATTATTACCAAATCTAAATTTGAGCCGCCTTAAAAAATAATTGGTCTATTTACGGAACGGCTCGGCGACAACAAATAAATCGTTTCTAGCTGAGCGAGCGCGTAAGTGATGTGTACAGTCGTTTGTCAATATGTTTGTCGATACTCTGGCCTACTGCCAGCGGTGGGCTTAATGAGGTTTCTGCGATCCTCTGGGCACACTGCAATAAGTTATATGCTTTATTGTGGTGCCGTCAGCTTGTGTTGCGGGTTTCTGTGTGGTCGATTTACTAAGGGTTTCGCTTGAACGTGAATTTGCGTATAAATTTATTAAGACATCAATGAAGATACACACTTTTTAACCTTTGCGTTCCATGAAAATAAAAAAAATTACCTTTACCTATGAACACCAGGTTTCCTATTACTTACTACTGTTATAATTAATTACTAGTCCAAAAAAACACTGTGGCATATCTCTATTTTCAGTGAAAGGAAGGGCAAGTGTTTCTCCGCAACTGAACAAAACTATGCACTGCGCCAACGAATTATAACTATTTAAAATTTTGAACTCGCATCACATTCACTTCTCTAGCCCATATTTATGTCCACTGCTGGGGCACGAGGCTTCCATATGGATGGATAGGAGGAAAAGGCCATAAACCACTACGCGGGCCCAGTGCGGATTGGTAGTTGTTAACGACTGCTAATTTAAATGCAGTCGAGACCAACGGCTTTACGTGCGTTCCGAAGAACGGAGGACTTGAGATGATACATTTTTGATCACCCATCCGATGACCGGTTTTGAGCTCCATCGGAATGGCATACAAACTTTTTAATAATATTTTTTAACAATTCGTCAAAAATAAGACTTTCTACACCTTTTGATCAACATAATTGATCGAAAGTCTAAGACACCTAAATAGTTGAAAACATGGAAACAAATAGTTCGTTCAAATGATTCAAAACTTTGCATAGTGGATTCTTAATCGCATACGACAAAGCTCAGTTGAAAAGTTCTTACTATCTAAATGTATTTTCCATAAAAAGCTTTATTAAGATCAGTGTAGTTGTTTGTTTGTCCTTTGAGGTTTGTTAGTATTCTTATTCCTCTTCTATTAAAGTTGTACAGGTTTAATTTATTTTAACTATTCACAAGCACTTATCTATAATCTCAATGTAAGAAGGTATATGTTTCAATAAAAAATGTCTCTTTTAACTTAAACTTGAAGGAATTCTTGTTCATATCTGTGAGTAGGTTACATGAAGCACGAAAAGTTACTTGTGCGCGATGCCGTTCTCTCTAGAAAACCTCCGAAGGTGATTCGTTTCACACGGCTTGAGGGACCCTTTACGTTTGTCGCCGCCCCCATAAAAGCCCGGTGAAGCTGAAAATGCCGTCTGAGGCAATCAGCAAACTCTCTCAAAAAAAAAAAAACGAAAAGTTAAAATACTTTTTGAGTTTGTATGTGAAATTTTTGCCATGCCTATACTCTTATAGCACCATTCAGAATATATGCAGCGCCATCTCTGTTTGTAAAGATTGAACTTATTTTATAGAACTACAGAACTTTTCTATTATGTAAGATATCGAAATTTACAAACTCTTAAAAGACAGTACACACAAAGACAATTCTCGGAACTGATTGCCTAAAGACGATTGTCTTATACAATATAAATTGACATAGCCGAAATAGGCTTTATTATTATACAACTCTCGGACTAAACAATCCAGTCAAGAGCTGGAGATGAGCAAAATGATTTTGCATATTCAACAATGCTAAATTGGATCGAGTATTCTGGTCAACAGCTATGGCGCGTTTCTATTCACCTGAAATCTCACAGTTTCTGGGAATTTATGCAATGACTATAGACTTAAGTTATTGTGGTGTGTTTGAACTACGTCTGGCCAGTTTCAGAAGTAAAATGAATGGTAAATTCTACAGTTTATTCGGTTTAATCTGTGGTTCTGTTTGTTTTAAGTTCTATCAAAATGAGAAAAGGTACAATCAGTAGCAAAAGTGTTAGGGTGAAATAATAAAAAACTAATTTGTTAGTTAGTATTATTTTATCGCTGTTAGTTTTGCTTACAAATGCACCGTTTACGCTGCAGATTTCAGAGATAGTTAAGATAATCGACCCCATAGGGATACTAGTGTTAATTTCATTTGGAATACTAGTTTATAATAGCGGAATTGTTTAGAATAACTAAATTTTAGTACTGACATTTGTTTAATAGGGTCAACAAGTGAAAATAGTTAACTTTTTTTTACGCTTTTCGTATTATAATGTTTTTACCGACGTTGAGCGATTGATATAAGTGAGATGTGTAGTGAGAATAATAAGTCTTACAATATGTAAAATGCAGTAATCAAGTAATTTTTTTAAACCTTTTATGCACATATAAAACAGACATTAAAACAGATGTTATACAAGACATATTATTATACAAAGGTGAACTTATCTCTAGAAGAGATCTCTTCCAGCCAACCCTAGCTGTGGTGTGGAACAGAAGTTTGCGGGACTATTCTACGAACTAATGACTGAAACATATACTTACTTTAACTAACTAGAATGTATATACATACATACGCATACACCGATATATAGATAGATACCTTCATATAATACGAAAAACAAAAAACATTATTGCTCAGATTTGTAATGACCCTAATTTGGTTTGTTTACATTTATTCTTTACTAGTTGTCGCCCGCGACTTCGTTCGCGAAGACCTATCCTACAGGAACCTGTTACCAGGATAAAAAGTATTCTATATCCTAGTCCGGGTCATGGTCTATCTATGTGCAAAGTTTCATCAAAATCCGTTTAGCCATTTTCACGTGATGCACGGTCAAATAAACAGACAAACAGATAAACAGAAAAAAATTCTAAAAACTGTTGGAACGTGTTCTGTTATCGATTTTAAGTACCCCCAGCCAACTTTTTTCGAATATCTACATGTACAGGCTTTCGACCCACTTTAGCTTTATTATATGTATAGATAGATCGAGTTTGGCTAGTGTATAGACACGTATAGATAAAGGATCCAGAACAAAAGTGCATCTCCAAAGTAGTCCTGTTTGCTCATATCTATACATTTAAATTTCGAATAACAAAATATGAAAAAACATTTTATAGCACCAACAACTCAGCTTACTGTGAACCATAAATTTTAACCATAAAGATTAAATTAAGGTTGCAAAATATTTGTACTTAATATTTACCGTCATCGCCACCAAAGTCATTGTGGCTCCGTGACACCAAAGTCGCCTACCTACATAATAGATCGAATGCAGTAGTTTTTTTTTTCAATATGTAGCGCAAGGCAGATCTAGTAGGAGGCTCTTTATTATCGGAGTCTTAAACCAAGCGATTCTTTGATGTAAAATAAATAAAACACCTATAGGTACACGAGAAACATTGCGGGCCAAAGCTACTCTTCTTCAACAAATCGTGATCTTAATTTGAAACACGTGGGGCGAGTTGCATAATGAAAATAGAAATGGATTTTTATTTTCCACAAGTCGTCCCAAATGGACCGTAAGCATGTGGGACGAGTTGATGAATTACTCAAGCCTCCATCTTTGAAATCAATGCTTGCCATATGTTGGTTGGTGATCAAGTGATCACAAGCCCGGGCTATGCAACGAAAAGTCCGAAACACACTTTACCCGCCCTGAGTAGTTGAACCCGGGACTTTCGGGTTTCGCTCCGAGCGCTTTGCCACTCATCAACCAAGGCGATGCACATATAAAATAAAATAAATGTACTACTCATTATAACCGTACAGCTCTTTTTAGAAAAAAACCGGCAGCGAAATATAACAAAAAAAAATGTAATCTCGCCTCTAACAGGGCTGCCGCCATCTCCATAAATTATATTCCTGTCCGGAATGGGATAGTTGGCTCAATTTCATTGTCCGGGAAATCTGAGCTCGCTCCTCGGAAATCCCATGGTGCCTCTCTAACTTTCAGATTACATGTGGCTTTTGCTTTAGTTAAGCCTGGCCGCTAGATTAAATATTGCTGTTGATAACAAAATAATTTGGATGGATTTAACAGAATGTCTGTTGTTAATATTTACTTGAGAAAAGTTGAGACAGGGAGGTTCATTGTTGGTCTCACACACCTTTTTGTTTTTATGTGCTTTTTTGTTTCTGTTTTGCTTTTGCTTTTAATTATGTTCATACTGTTTTCTTTTATTTATTGACACACACATACACACACACACCCTTACACATGAATTCCAGTACAGTAACAACAAAGTAAATAAAAGAAAACATGTCAAAAAAATGTCGCCCCACATGCTTGCCCTTTGGGACGAGTTGCGAATTACTCGGAAGCCTTTGCCCAGCAGCCTACAGTTATAGGCTATTTACTAACTTACTTTATATTTGCAACGGAAGCTTTTGATTTCGATCATTTTTAAATACCTCTGTGGTAAACTACCAGTCCTAGCTCATGGTCAAACCACAATATGAGTGGTGTATGAATGTATCAGGCTGCATTAGCAACTTTCGCCAAAGCCAGTCATCGAATAGGTGACCAAAATGAATGATCTCGAGCTCCTTCGTGCTTCAAAAGGCACGTAAAATCGTTGATTCCGGCTGTAATAGCAGAAGTAATCAACTGGCAATCCGTACGGAAAACAACCACTAAAATATCTCGGTGTATAGTAATAGACAAAAAACAAAAAGCTTTTTTATGAATAGGTAGTTATTGAGGAGCTTGATGGTGCAGTAGTAAGCGCACTCGGTTTGCGTGGATTGCTGAAGTTAAGCAAATTTCGCAAATCCCAGTCATAGGATGGGTGACCAAAACTATAGAGCTCCTCCGTGCTTCGTAAGGCACGAAAAGACGTTGGTCTCGAATATCCGCACTGTGCCTGCGTGGTGGTTATGACCCTTCTCCCTATCCATCCATAGGAAAGGTTCGTGTCAAACTTAAAATAAGTTGGTGATGGAAATAAAACTGTGACTGAGTTCTCTGAAAGCCTCTGCTGTGTAAACACAGTTCGGTGCAAATCGGTCGAACCTAAATAGGTATCTATACTTATGTACGCTGCGTTGAACCCCGTTGAGAGCTTTGTTAAAAAATGTATAGACCGCGCTGTGTCATATTGCAAAAGTTGCTTAACGTCAAGATCGCAACGCGTAAGCTGGTGTGCCAACGAGCTTCAAAAGGATTTCAAAATCACAAACTTATAAGTATCAAGCAAGTTATTATGTCAGAACAAAACGACCCGCTCCCCAATTCAAAGTACCTAAAAGTTAAAATTTGAAGTAAGCCTATAAATATACAGATTGAGCAAAGTCCTTCATGATTGAAATCAAATCATCGCTCGCTACAATTGATTAGCTTAATACCACGCTTGCGAAATGCGGTTTGGTGAATACAAACCCACCAAATATTTAAAAAAGTTAGTTTAGTTGTTGGCTAATGGTAATAAATAAATAGCTTATAATATACTGTCCCACTGCTGGGCAAAGGCCTCCATCATTGAAATCAAGTCATCGCTACAGTTGATGGGTAATGGCTTAATCACCACGCTTGCCAAATGCGTTTTGGTGATCATAAACCCGGGCTATGCATCGAAAGATCCAAAATACACTTCGCCTAACCTGGGAATTGAATCCGGGACCTCTGAGTCTGAGACCAGCGGTCTTAACCACAAGACCACCGAAGCAGTTCACTCACTTACTTACTTACTTTAAGCATTATTATTGGCACAAGGAGGAGCTCGATGGCGCAGTGGTTAACGCGCCCGGTTTGCGAGTGCTGAGGTTAAGCAACTTTCGCAAAGGCCGGTCATCGGATGGGTGACCAAAAATGTGTCATCTCGAGCTTCTACGTGCTTCGGAAGGCACGTCAAACCGTTGGTCCCGGCTGCATTAGCAGTCGTGAACAACCACCAATCCGCACTGGGCCCGCGTGGTGGTTTACGGCCTGTTCTCCCTATCCATCCATAGGGAAGGCTCGTGCCCCAGCAGTGGGGACATCAAATGAGCTGAT
This sequence comes from Eudonia mercurella, assembly GCA_963082485.1. Classification (NCBI taxonomy): domain Eukaryota; kingdom Metazoa; phylum Arthropoda; class Insecta; order Lepidoptera; family Crambidae; genus Eudonia; species Eudonia mercurella. Next base: position 4,299,295 of record OY720046.1, on the reverse strand, counting down.
GATGATGATGATGATGATTGGCACAATAATCATTATTTAATTTCTACTCAACACGCCGCAATCGCGGCCTCCATTAATTTTTCTATTGGAGCCCTTTGTTCATTGATCTATACAATAAACGTTCGTGTATGAAAGTCGTAAATCAAAAAGCCAATATATCCGTAGAATCACTCCGTGGGAAGAGCGTAGTACGTGGCCTGAAAACTGATGTCCTTACGTTATGTTAACGTGTACGGGACACGTGCGAAGTGCCTGATTTATTAGCTGCGAAATAAGTTGACGTTTTATTGAAAAGTCCTTTTTTATTAACTGAGGGCTACGCTCGCTCTGTTATGTACATTTCGTTGGACATCTGCTACTTTGTTGTGTACCGATATCGTGTTTTAATATTGTTCATCAGGTACTCCTTATCATCATCATCATCATCAGCCCATTTTATGTCCCCACTGCTGGGGCACGAGCCTTCCCTATGGATGGAAACGGAGAACGGGCCGTAAACTACCACGCGGGCCGAGTGCAGATTGGTGATTGTTAATGACTGCTTATGCAGCCGGGACCAATGGCTTTACGTGCCTTCCGAAGCACGAAGGAGCGAGAGACGATAAAGAGATTGCTGAAGTTAAGCAACTTTGAAAAGGATTGTCATCGGTTGGATGAACAAAATTTATAATCTCGAGCTCCTCCTTCAGGAGGTAGGTCTAGTAGGTCTAGGAAAACCATTAGTCTCTGGCTGCATTAGCAGTCGTTAACAACCACCAATCCACACTGGGCCCGCGTGATGGTTCTTGGCCCGTTCTCTCTATCCATCCGTATAGAAGACTCGTGCCCCAGCAGTGGAGGCATGAAAATGAGCTGGTAATGATGAATAGATGATTATTTTTACTTTTATTTTTTTAAGTGTTAATTGCTACACTTAAACTGAATTAAATATTTATATAAAATACAAAGAAAAATTTTTTTTTTAATTTTAAATAAAAGTAAAAATTTACTATAGCGTTGTGTTATCAATTTGTGGTATTCATCTGCAAAGATGAATCTGCATGTCCATCGGTTGCAAATACCTTTGGTCTATCCAAAGGTATTTTGGTAACAATGTCGCTCTAAAGCATTTCGAAAAAAAAATCAAAAAGCAGTGACAAAATTCAGCGCTTACGTCAGCCTTTCCGGTAGCATAATGGTCAGTGCAGCCGCCCGGATTGCGGAAGACCCAGGTTCGATTCCTGGCTGGGTCGGGTGGGCATTTAATTTTTTCATTGTATTTTATATAAATATTAGATGATTAGTTTGAATCTTGTGTGTGTTCGGACGTCAGTTTTGTTGCCAAAAACTACAAACTGTGTTCGGACTGTTGCGAGCTGTTCCGCGATGTCTAATGTCCGTAGACATAGACCCTCTATGTGTGCGTGCCCAAGCGCGTTTGTATGTGCTTGCCTCTTGTAGTATCCCTAATATGTATCATCACCATCATCAATATGTAGTATAAGTCAGGCAGTAGACGTCCACTGCTGTACTAAAAGGGGATCCCGCGCTTTATTTTAAGCAGGAAGAAATCATCAGAATTATCATTATACAAGTAAAACCACAAAATTAGGAGACTGCAGAACAGGAAAATAGTAAAATCTGTTCCGAGATTAAGTGTGCGTGAGAGGTTGTCATGTGTGCGTTGTTGGAGCGCGGTATGCTTAAGTACTTTATCGAAATCGAACTTTTCCGTGAGGCTAACATTGGAAGCGCTTATACATTTACAAATTTCCTCAAGAAATAATTTGTGCAGTCATATATTGAGCATATTTATTACAAACATTTCATACCTTAAACATTAAAAGCTGGTTTATTTTCACATGTTTTCAAAGCCACTCAAGCAGTGATTTAAGCATATACTCTTACATGAAATGTGTAGCACAGAGGAGCTGTTATGCCCAGCATAACTTTAAACTGAAAAATTCTAAATGCATGTTCTCAGTATTGAGGTTAGCGTAGAACGAAACGCCGGCGTTGGTATTTCTGTGCAGAATTGGTGACAGTGATATCAACTTGTGGCTTTACAAAGTATCTAATCTTATTACCGTAGACATGCATTTGAAGTTTCTCAGTTGCAATGACTATTAGGCATCACGGTTTCTCATCTGAAACTATCAATAGTTAAGATGATAGATGCAGTGGTGGCTTCGAACGGTGACTTTATTTATGCAAAATGAAGTTTCCAATGGTGATTACAGAGGCCCATGATTTGAAGTGACTATGTTGATGACTATATTTATCATCTCCAGCTCCTCCGTGCTTCGGAAGGCACGTAAAACCGTTGATCCCGGCGGCATTAGCAGTTCTTAACAACCACCAATCCGCACCAGGCTCGAGTGGTAGTTTGTGGCCCGTTCTCCCCATCTATCGATAAGGAAGGGCCGTGCTCAACAATGGGGACATAAAAAGGGCTGGTGGTGACATTTCACACAAAGATATAGAAATAATCTTTATAAATAATGTCGTTTATCTGTTTTTCTATAAATTGGTCTGCCCCTTTCACTCATTTAAACGTTCTTCGACATCCACTCGCTACTTGCGGTCCATTTCACAACCCCACACACTTCCTAGCTCCTAAAAGCATATACAATTGGTAACAGTAACTGTGGTAAGGAGCAGTTGTCAACACCCAACCTTTTATTGAAAACAGTCGTGGCAAATTCCCTGAAACATCCAAAAAAAGGTCTCACTATCCAGAAATAGACTCAACCGTAGTAGTATTGACCTTTACTAAACATTGACCCCAACAAAATACTGTTAAATAAAAGAATATCGCTCAAGCAAACTCACTAAGTCCTCAGCTCAACGCTAAAAGCCAGTACGTTTTACAGTAATTAAGATATTAAAGAGGCGAGTGTTTTGAGCCGTTTCGCGCATTCATTTGGAAGCGTAAAAGCCTAGAATTTCCAGGTTAAGTCTTTACAAGACGAAGGATTTTAGATTGTAATGCGTCAGGCTTGTTTTGACTTGGTAATGTTTGCAGTCGCCGACACTGTGAAAGCCATGGCTTTAAATTACAAGTACTAGCAACTAGGAGTAATTAAGAGTGTTGAATAAATTTGCTCTTTGCTTTGGTATAGTAAAATGGCATTCAAGAATACCAATTCTAAAACCATGTAAGTTTTGCAGAGTAAAGATCAACGTAATCGTGGTATTGGCCTTCATCTCATAAAGCCTTGGTTTTGTTATTTTTATTAAAGTAGCATTGTGGTGTTTTATTGTAAATTTATGTGTGCGTGATATGCTTGTAGTGTATAACTTTATACAAAATTTGTTGCTACGAGTACATATGAGTCATTGAGGACCTATTTCTTGGCTTTCAAATTTAGTGTATTAGAAATTGTAGGTGTCTTGTATTACTTGTCTTTTGGTCTTAAAATTGCGCTGAATCGAAGATAATAAAAATTATTTCCTAATGGTTCTCTTCAGAGGTGTTCCCATGCGCTATGATATGGGGTTTTTCGAGAAGCATGTAAATAGGGCTTTCAAAGTTGGTAAAGCATAGACAGGTGGCGACACAAATCCATCAGGTGGTTTGTCGTCTTATTTATAGTTTTTTTTAATGGTTGAGGATTATTTTTGGTGTGCTCTGCCATCTTCAATCTTATTTTCAGTTCCTATCTGGCAAGATGAGGCATATGCGCTTCTCTGTTGTAAAAAAAGGATTAAGCTCTATATATCCCCACGCAATGGTCAGACCCACCAAAGGATTAAGTAAATAAATAACAATGAACATACAACAACGACAAAATAATATGTATATACATATCTAGTTTAGAATAGAATAAAGCGACGCGTTAAGGTGACCTTAAAATGAACGAGTGTAACTTTATTGGAGTATAAATCCAGAACGTGGGTCATAAGTTCGTAACAATGCGCCATATATCTCGGATATGGACCTAGTTGCTTCCCTACATTACTTTTAGACTGAGCTGATTTCATGGTTCAACAATCATCATCATCAGCCATATGACGCCCACTGCTGGGCATAGGCCTCCCCCAAGGATCGCCACACCGATCGGTCCTGCGCTGCCCGCATCCAGCGGCTTCCCGCGACCTTGACCAGATCGTCGGTCCACCTTGTAGGGGGCCTGCCTACGGAACGTCGTCCGGTGCGTGGTCGCCAATCGAGAACCTTTCCGCCCCAACGGCCATCGGTTCTCCGCGCTATGTGTCCCGCCCATTGCCACTTCAGCTGAGCAATCCTCCGAGCGATGTCAGTTGTTTTAGTTCTCCTGCGGATTTCATCATTTCTGATTCTATCGCGCAGGGAAATACCGAGCATCGCTCTCTCCATTGCTCGCTGGGTGACCTTGAGCCTTCTTATGAGACCCATAGTAAAGGACCACGTCTCACTCCCGTATGTAATCACTGGCAACACACACTGGTCAAAGACTTTTGTCTTGAGACATTGAGGAATTTTGGATGCGAATACATCACGTAACTTCCCGAATGCAGCCCATCCGAGCTGGATTCGTCGAGAGATCTCTTTCTCGAAGTTGGACTTACCTAACTGGACCGTCTGTCCCAGGTAAACGTAATGGTCAACAACATCGAGTGTAACGTTCCCAACATTAACTGGAGCGGGTACAACATGGGCATTGGACATGATTTTCGTCTTGTCCATGTTCATCTTAAGACCCACTCTTTGAGAAGCATTACTGAGATCTTCGAGCATTGTGTTCAGGTCTTCCAAGGTCTCAGCTATGAGAACTACATCATCGGCAAACCGAAGGTTTGTAAGATACTCGCCATTAATGTTGATGCCGTATCCTTTCCAGTCTAGAAGCTTGAAGATATCCTCCAACGCAGCTGTGAACAGTTTCGGAGAAATAACGTCTCCCTGTCTCACACCTCGCTGTAGTTGGATAGGATTAGAGCTTTGGTTCAACAATATCCTTCCCATATTTTCACATTATTTGAAATATTTCTGACTGTCATATTATTATATTAAATACTGACATTTTTAATACATTTTTATTTATTTATGTGTGGTGTGTCTTTTGGTCATTTGAAAAATATGGTTGATATTGATTGATAATTATTTCAACATTTATAAATAGCTTGAAAAAATATCATCATCGGATGTTAGTGACGGTAGTTGTTGAATGGGCGCCTTTGGCTTTCAAAGTAAAAAGTGTTGAATAATTTCGGCGGGCAGGTTAGAACCACGATAGCTCAATTGGAAGAGCACCTGACCCGGAATGTCAGAAGGGTGCAGGTTCAAATCCTGCTCGTGGAAATTTTTTCAACATTTGCGTTTTTGTAATTTGTTCGCAACAAAATTTGCGTTAAAAAATTTTTGAACGTTTATAAATATAGTTGAATTTTAAATCCCTAAAAATAAATAGTTTTCTGAACTATGTTTCAAGTTATCACATCTTTACTATCTATACTTTTTAATATGATGTACTGGTCTTTATTTTAAGATTAAGAGTAATGATTATTCAGGGGTTATCTCAAATCTTTGATATTGAAGAGACCAAAAAACCGGCTTTGTATTCGAAAGAAGTATTTTATTAGAACTTAATAGACAGAAATTTATTTGTTTGTACATGAAATGAAATTCGTACAGAAAATTTCGTACAATCTCAAGCTTTGTACCTAACTCAATTATTACCGCCAGACCTATTTAGGAAAGATACATTGTCTCACATAACACAACATAGCTAGTCATTACTGAAACAAATTCATTTTCCTCATAATAATAAATTTCTTGCTTACAATAATTTTGTAAATTTGTCTACACCAGCAAAACTCTATGTCTGTCCTGGCTTTACTGTAATACCCTATTTTTCTCCAATTTAAGTGAAACAATTGTGCTGCTTATTCAATTAGACTTTCTTGACCTTTTCCTTTACAATAGCCACTCTCGGGAATCGGGCATGACTCTAAATAAGCAGAGTCGTTGAGCAGGCATCTTTATCGGCCTTTATTAGGCTTAAATGGTCACCAAACTCGCCGGCTAGATAATAACAATACGAAGGGACAATCTCGTTGAGAAATGCGGCCACCAAAAAGGAGGTTTTTAAATGGAGTTGACACAACCTTTTTACAGCCATTATCCCTCGGGTGAAAAATAAGAAAAGAGGTTTACTGCGCAAATGTGTGCGGTGTAGGCCGTTCGTCTATGGTACGTTGGAAGAATGTCAGCAACCGAACCGAACATATTATCCGCACTGTATTTTTTTTAGTTCCTGATATTTTTCGGTATGCCCGTTGGGTCTAACCAGCAGAAAGAAAACTATTTATTCATTTATCATACGCATTAGGTTTTTACCATTGAAAATGGTTATCAGATGCAAATCGCCTGAGACGTATTTTTGGCCATAGCTCCGAGGATTTTGGGAGAATTGAAATGTACCAATAGTACCAAGAGTTGAGGAATTGATCGAGACACGTGTGAGCGTTTGAATTTTGAAAATCGGCTGAAAACTTTTTTGGAATTTTGAAAAATGTAAAAAAATCGGGTTAAAAAAAACGACTTAAGAACAAAAGAAAAAAAGGGTCCTAAGGTATTAATTGAGCTACAAAATGGCGATAAAAATTGAAAATCGGTTAATAATTGTGACCTGTATGTGGTCCCTTTAGATTTGGTATTGTAGGAAAACGGGTATTTCCGTATATAAAAAGTGATGTAGCTTTTTTAATTATTGACCGATCGTCATGGTAATGGTGTTAAAAGATGCGGATGCATGTGAGAAGTGCATTCAAGTTAGAATTGTGTTATTTAAAATATTTTTTTTTTGTAAATTGTTCTATTCATTTTCAATGCTCCGATTCTTGGACTGCGAAATCTGTGAATTTTTTTAACTACTATTACAAATGAGAAGAAAATAAGAAAAGGCATCATTGCGATACAGTTACAGTTAAATGCGAAAGTTGAAAATATTTTGAAATTTTAGTCAAAGGTCAAGACCTTTCCGTTGCTTTCCTTTTTCTTTCACCAAGGTGTCCGACTAGGTGTCGTGAGCACATGTGGTACAGTATAGAGACGGTCTTAAGTACAGGAATGATTTATCAATGCAATGTACAATGGACACAGTGCAGGCGGCACATCGGACTACCACAAGCTGTCAAATTTCCTCAATAGACTTTGAACTTTGTGGCTATGACATATGGTTGAACATTTATTAAAGAATTTTGACAGCTTTGGATGAGTTGATAGGCAGGCGCCTGTACAAAATATACTGTACGCGCGGACTAGAAACTATGTGTCCGGCACAGTCTCCGTTGCTATTCCTCTATTCTCATGGCCCCAATGAAAAGGTCGTAACGGTTAGGATATTTCAGCGTAATCTTTATTTATTAGTGTTCGCATGCTTCTGTATTGTTCCCATTTTCCCTATTGTCCGCTTGTTTCATTATAAGTGGTTACAGAGAAAAAAATACAGCGTTTTTTTGGTTGTGTCCTCCTTCCGGAGCTCTTTTGAATTATCCAAGTTCGGTCATTTTGTTTTTAATTAAGTGCAAAACTTTTTGGAGGTTACTTGTACCTTTTTTTAATAGGAAAGTGAAAATTCTTTTGGCACTTTTTTAAACCAACTATGCCTCGATATAGGTAAGTACATATATAATAGTGCTTTAATGTCTGGTGATTTTACAAGACATGAGATCTTGGAATATAACGGACTTTTAAAACCAAAGCAATAAATGCTTTATTGAAAAAACCGATCAGAGGTTTTACAGGAGTCGATATCAAATCCGAAAACTATTAAACTATTGCCATTTCCGTCTAACCTCGTAAATCAAATGGCAGTTTAGCTCTTCTTGAAACACTTCTTTTTTGAGAGAGTTGGCTGATTGCCTAGGTGGGGTGGCATTAGTGAGAAACTTAAATGAGGAACCTCAAGCCTTGTGATCGAAACACCGTCAGAGATTTTCTAGAGGAATTGGCAACACGCACAAGTGCGTGTGTCTCCATTCCCTCCTAGATTCTCCGAGGGCTTTAGCGTTTCTTAAACTACAAAAGGGCTTTCAGCTAAAATTTCTCCATTGGACCGTGCCCTTAGAGAAAAGATATTTTCCAGTTCCTCAGTGCTTGAGGTTTACAGATAAAGACTTCCATCTTTGGCCTAATAATCACTTCTCCAAGTGTTAACTCGCAAAAAGTAAAAAACCTTATTACCGGCGAACATACTAGTATTATTAAACTTTACGCAGCCCTCCCGTAATCATGACACAAGTATTCAGAAAGCAGTTTCCATGTTAAAAGGGCTCGTCTACAATTTATTTCCTCGTAAAACTTATTGTTTTACGGCGCTGCTGTGCTAACTTAGACATTTTTCATGAGTTAGGTTTTTTTTTAATATTCTGTAGGTACAATTTGATTTGCCCACTGAGTAACTGTTCACAAAAGTTTTTGCCACAGCGGACTGTGGCAAACAGTTCTCGTGTGGCAACCGTGAACTTGACTTTAAAATACAGTGTAAGCAGGCCTCTAATAAGATAGACCAACGATTTGGTGAAGGTTGCGGGTAGCAGCTGGATGCGAGCAGTTCAAAGCCGATCATTGTGAAGATCCTTGGGGAAAGCATTTGTTCACCAGTGGACGTCTTTCGGCCGAGATGATGATGATGACATAGTAAGAACACTTCGTTAAATATTTAGATATTTGGATAGACTTGGACGCTTAGATCTCTTTGACGTTGGCTGTATTTACGCTACCTATATTATTTAAAACTTAGATAATTAATGCCATCAGGTGTTATCTTGCGGAAATCCATGGTACAAAAATTCACAGATTTCGTAGTCCCCGCAATAATCGGAGCATTGAAAATGAATACAACAATTTACGAAAAAAAAAACCATTTTATTTTAAACAATTCAATTCCAACTTGAATGCACTTCTTGCCTGCATCTGCATCTTTTAACACCATTATCATGACGATCGGTCAATAATCAAAGAATCTACATCACTTTTTATATACAGAAATACCTGTTTTTCTACAATACCAAATCTAAAGGGACCACCTACAGGTCACAATTATTAACTGATTTTCAAAATTTTATCGCCATTGTGTAGCTAAACCTTAGGACCCTTTTTTATTTTTTCGGACGTCGGTTATTTTATTGAAATATTTACAATTTAGTATACTACTCAAAACAAAATAAGGGCCACGAGGTATTTTGTCTGTACCATGAAAATAATAAAACCAATATTATTTTTTTTGTCTCCATAACGAAAACTAATGTTGTTTTTACCGTGTAGACCAATAAATTTATTCCAATAATAATGATTAAAAAGTTTATTTGCTTTTGAAAGAAAAAACACATTTAACAGGTTCGCTATTCAAAAAATATAACAATAGTTTAATTCATTGTTATGTATCACATGTGATACATGGGACAGGGAAAGGGTTAAGGTTAAAAATAAAAACAATGTAAAGTTACTGAAAACAAAAGAAAATACTCCATGCTCATCTTTTAGTAACGGGTATGCCCCCCTCGTTTCGTTACGCACTCCTGAAGCCTGGAGTGCATGCTCTCAATCAAATGCCTGACATTTTCCATTGGAATCTCTTCCCAGGCTCTTTTAACAGCGTTGATGAGTTGCTGTTGGTTGTGGATTTCCTGATCACCGTCTCTAACTCTTCGTTTCAACTGATCCCACATGTGCTCTATTGGATTTAAGTCCGGACTGTTCGCCGGCCACGGCAAGACTTGAATTTGAGACGCTTCCAGTACAAACCGAGTCGCTTGAGCCGTGTGTGCACGAGCATTGTCTTGCATCAAGATGAATCCAGGACCCGCTCGCTGGGCAAATGGGATCACATGTGGTCTGACGACTTCCTCAATATACCGCTGAGCAGTAACAGTACCCTCATTTAAAATAGCGAGCTCAGTTTTGCCGTGTAAGCTTATCCCGCCCCAAATCATTACATTTGGACCACCAAAACGATCGACTTCATGGATGCAGGCTTCTGAAAATCTCTCGCCGCGTCTTCTCCATACTCTAATACGCCGATCGTCGTTAAAAAATTTAACTTTGCATTCGTCTGTGAAGAGCACCATGCCCCATTGGTTTATGTCCCAGTCCAAATGTTGACGGGAAAATCTTAAACGATTTGCACGATGATTTCTGGTTAATGGAATACGGACAACTCGCCTTCTTGATGCCTGCTGGTCTTCATGCAATCGATTACGAATAGTTTGGTCACTGACACGAGTACCCGTTGTGAGCCGTAAATGATTTTGCAGCTTGCGGGCCGTCGTTGTGCGATCTCGGCGCGCACTTAATCGAATGTAACGATCCTCTTGAGCTGTTGTAATGCGAACTCTGCCCGAACCAGGTCTTCTTCTAACACTGCCGGTCTCTTGGAAACGATTCCATAGATTTTGAATAGCTCTTCGAGAAAATCCTAATTGCAAACCCACAGATCGCTGCGAATGACCTTCTTCAATCATTGTAACGGCTCTGGTTGCTGTCAGCGAGTCCATATGACGCCTGCGTGCTTGTGGCATATTGCAAAAGATGTTTCTGACTCGAGATATCAATGAACTCTGATAACTTCTAATAAACCAAGAAGCTAAGGAAAGCAAAACGTCAAAGAAAATGCAATCAAAATTTTCAAAAATAATTTTAAATCAAATTTTATTTAAAATTGTTGCCAGCATTAGATGAATACTACAATATTAAAAAGTTTAGGTATCAAAGAGTTTGTATACTCAATATTTTACTACTTTCAATATGTAAATGTTTAATAATTTACACCAAAATGAAAAAATACCTCGTGGCCCTTATTTTGTTTTGAGTAGTATATATAAACACCCCGCAAAAAACCCGTTTTTTTTCACATTTTTCGAAATTCCAAAAAAACTTTCCAGCCGATTTTAAAATTCAAACGCTCACACGTGTCTAGATAAATTCCTCAACTCTTGGTACTATTTACATCTCGATTCTCCCAAAATCGTCGGAGCTATGGCTAAAAATACGTCTCAGGTGATTTGCATCTGATACCCATTTTCAATGGTAAAAAATGTAATCACTGATACCGCCTTAACCGCCTCTATGGTCTAGTGGTTAAGACCACCGGTTTAGACCCAGAGGTCCCGGGTTCGATTCCCAGCGGGGGTACATCTTTGTGTACTCAGTTTGGTTGGTGGTAGGACTTGTTTGTCCGCCTGGCTAGCTACCACCATTTTATCTAAATATGTCGCCATAACAACAATGTTTATAGCATTGTTGTGTTCCGGCAGCTAGAGACAAGATAGCCAGTGCCTCACTAGTTGAGGATTCCGGGTGAAGTGCGCTTCCACCGAATGGCCTTATCATCACTTAACATCAGGTGAGAAGGAACAAGGCACTGTGCTTACCCGTAAATATAAAAAAAAATATATATAGGGTATCGGTGTTGGTGCGCATGTTCGCTTGCATCCATTGTTTCTTCCGCATGTGCAAACATTTGCGGGCGGGAGGGCAGTGCTTGCGTACTGCATCCAAGCTGGATAAACGAGTAAGTTAGCGGAATTAGCACTACATATTTTTTTCAATAACATTTTTTAAAACTTAGAATCACCACAGATTGTAGGACTAACACGGATGGGCGATTTATTTATAACATAAGTCAAGGCGGTGTAAAAACTATTGTTATAAATATTTTCGTATTTCTTTCTTATCGTACCTACTTACATAGGATAATCATGTCCAGGACTAACCACATTGAGAGTGTATTGTAACATGTATAAATAAATGTATTGTAAAATATAATACCTTCCAGCGAACTCTCTAAGTATGTAATACCTAGCCTTACTAAAGCCCTTGTCCTCGTCTATTGTAAGCGAAGTGGGTTACTAGCGTCTGAGAGACGTCACCGTGTCTCATAATAAAAGTTGTGACGGTAATTGCGACGGATAAGCGCTTTTAGCTAGACTTAAAGCATTTTCATTTTAAAGTGTAAGTAGAAAATAGCGCTTCACAGCGATTTATGGTGGAGGAAATATGAGATAGGCTCATAAAATGGACGTAGGAACGGCTTAGGCGATTTAATGGTAACTCGTAATGTTCTTGGAGATTGGATTTTGTTTTCTCTCTATTAATTAACTAGGGTTTACTTAAATATTATTATGACAGCCCCTTAAATTCGTTCCTTACGAAAAGTGTTATTTAATGTAGAATAGTAATTAAAGAGATAAAAGGCAGCCGTAGGCATTGTCTTGAAGTTGAAGAAGCCCGCAGCCTATAGAGCGTGTTATTAAAACTAGCTGCGTAGATACGTTTTAATAATAAAAAATACATCTATGTACTTACTGTCCCCATTTTGAAGTAATAAGGCTTTTGTATCCTCTCATTCGTTTCTCAGACCTTTTTCCTGCTTGAAAAGTATCAATTACAAAACTTACACCTTTTTGCACTAAACTTATAAATCGCCTAAGTCTTTGCCTCTACTACCCGGTCAAGTTAAGTCAGCATCTGAGTGTAAGCGACGTTTTCGAGCCAGGTGCCGAGTTAACTTGACCGGGTAATAGTTAATTTAATTTAATTTAATTTAATTTAACTTATATTTCAGGCGTAGCCCATAAAATTGTGTTAGTAACAAATGAAACTTATTATTTATGTTAGTATTACATAGTTTTTTTTTTCTTAATTTACGTGCAGTATCCCAGTGCCTCCAAATAGGGCAATCCGGTTTATCCGTTAATGCGATCAGGATGCCATTGGGGTTGCACCTTGTTCTGTGCATCAGAGAGGCAATTCTTTTGCGTAAAATGGCATGGAATCCATCACTACGGGTTTCTGCAAACATCCCTGATGCACTACAGAACCGAGGGAGGCCCATTAGCATCCTGAAAGCATTGCTATACTGGATGCGCAGAGAGCCGATGGCGCGTTGCGTGTAGTTGACCCACAGACTGCACGTTAAGCCAAGACTTAGGCGATTCATAGTTTAGTGCAAACGGGTGTTATTCTTTAACAGAACTAAGTTAAAACTAAACTGTTAATGTTCAATAGGATATTTTAATTTTAACTAAATAACAATATGCTTGTGTTTCAGATGTGCCAGCTCATTATTATTTCAGCTTGAAACTTCGAGTCGGCATCAAGTTTCAACAGACAAGCTGTGCACAGAAAGTTGTTCAGCCCGTCAGCAAATTTAAGCTTGAGCACTTCAAATAATAATCAGAGAGCTTCGAATATTTTGGGTGGCCCAGAAAATCAAGTGGGGCTTGCAATATTAGCATTATAAAATTTGAAAAGAGTGTTGAAAATTATTTTCCACGAGCGGAAATTGAAACCGCACCCCACGACATACTGGGTCAGGTGCATACTATATGCTATCGTGGTTCGGTGCATCATCATCATCATCATCATCATCAGCTCATTTTATGTCCCCACTGCTGGGGCACGAGCATTCCTTATATTCATAAGGAATGGATAGGGAGAACGGGCCATAAACCACCACGCGGGCCCAGTGCAGATTGGTGGTTGTTAACGACTGCTAATGCAGCCGGGACCAACGGCTTTATGTGCCTTCCGAAGCACGGAGGAGCTCGAGATGATAAATACCGGGCGCGTTAACCACTGCGCCATCGAGCTCCCCATTCGGTCCACACCCCTCTAAAATTTATCATCACAAATGTTAGCAACAAAATTTGCATGTTAAGCCACAATAATAAGTAAAGTAAGTAAAAGCACATAACTGTCCCACTGCTGGGCCAAACAAACAACTAGGGCCTAAACTAATAAATAAAATAAAAAACCGGCCAAGCGCGTGTCGGGCCTTGCGCAGTGTAGGGTTCCGTAGCCTATCTTAATAATGCGGACTCTGAGAAGAGGGCTTTTATGAACATTTATTTAACGATGGCTCATATACTACCGGTTTCACATACCTGACAACGTTATTTAAGTAGTTCTCAATGAGGAATTTGTACTGCGCCAAGTACATTTTATAAGTTGGTCGAACGTTACTCGTAAACTTGTAAAGCCTACTTAGCTGTGATAGTTTTCCTTTTAACTTCGTCATATATACAACTACCGTGAATTTTTTTACGTACCTATTCAAAAACAACCATTTGGCTGGTAGGGAGGGGGACACTTTACTCTAACATAGTTTTGCACTTTAAAGCTTAATAGTTCACAAACGGATGCCTTAATAAAAAACTGTTTCCACAAACCCGCAATATTTTTAAAATTGCTATCCAACGACACCCCACACTATGGGGTAAACAAGAAAAATAAATTACAACCCCACTTCAGGTGTAGGGGAGGTAACCTAAAAAAAAATATCTATATTTTACTTCACCACATTGTTTGCGTGATTAATATGTATATCCATGCCAAATTACAGCTTTCTAGTACTAAGAGTCTATGAGCTAGGTTGGGGACGGACAGACAGACATACAGACAGACATTGCGAAACTATAAGGGTTCCTTGTTGACTACGGAACCCTAAAAAGGTGTGAACGAACATAGGTATAAATAGAATTTCGGGGATTTCGGGATTTCAGAGTGATAAGCAAGGTCGAGAAACCTGTTTATATTTCGGACGGTGAGGCCATAAATGATGATTGTAAACAAGTTAATTCAGAAACTATAACCCACACATACGGCGTTGCTTGCTACTAGTAATTAATTAACCAATGAAGTTACAAAGACTTCAAAAAACGATAACTACACAGTGCCAAAGGAGACTGGTCATCTGAGCCCCAGACCCGGCGCTAATGAGCTTATTTCTGAATTTTCGTAAAATTAGGTAAAGTAAATCTAAAAAGTCCGCTTGTCCGAAATCAGTGGCGAACACATTAAAGTTGCCCAGAATTTTTGATAAGGCGCAGTATATTTTTTTTTGCATATTTTTTAGTTTTTTGGTTACTTATGTTTTTTTTTTTATAAAAATCTCTATTATACCAAACTGCAACTAGCAGTTTAAAATAACAAAATATACACCACCAAAAAAAAAACAACTACCCTGCATTAGGCATGGATGATGTGCTTATGATTGAGGAATAACATTGTCAATTATTTTATGTAATAAAAAGATTAACTACATTTTTTGTTTTATATCACCTTCTTACTTACCTATTAGCTGACCCGGCGGACTTCGTACCGCATTTTTTTTAATATAGCCTATGTTACTTAGCGCTAATGTAGCATTCTAATGGTAAAAGATTTTTTAAATCAGTCTAGTAGTTTTTGAGTTTATTCGTTGCAAACATACATACAAAAAAGCAAAGCTTTCCTCATTATAATATTATCTATTATTTTTTTTTAATAGTCAGGTGTATATTTGATAATTATCTATTGAAATAAAACTTTTTAAAAAAATACGTAGGTATAATGAAATAATACCTACCTACGCCTGAAAAAACACTGTAGGCAATTTTTCAAAGTGTTAGCCTCTGATTTCGAATTTGAGGACTTTTCAGATTTATTTTACCTATTTTTACGAAAATTCTGAGATACATTTCTTTAGCGCTTGGGGTAATTTTCTATGGACCATGACCAGTCTCCAGTCTTCAGTCTAGTTTTTTATTTACTTTGCATTCGGCCTTCATCTCACCCGACTACCTGCTGAAGAAAGAGTAGGTAACTAAGGCCCAATGTGAAAGCGCACTTCACTCAGTATCCCAACTATTGTTGTGATAGTAAATTAAAGTCTATTTTGAGAGAATATTATTAAAGCGAGCCTTTGTGCAATTTGAAAAGCATCTGCTTCAGAAACGAAATGGGTAAGGCTCGCCATAACCGGAGTCAGACGGAATGAAAAAACTTTGTACCCCTTTTTACAAAAATTGCGCGGACGGAGGAGTACGAAATTTTGCACACTTATCTATACTAACACATGGAACCAACAACAGAGCTGGTGCGGCTTGTGAAGCGGCTGAAAAAACTAAAGCATGCAAATACAGGGGTCTAGGCTCCGAATATGATTTTGTCCCATTCGGTGTCGAGACCCTAGGTCCGTCTGGCGCTATAAGGTTTTTTAAGGAAATAGCAAAAAGGTTAGTCGACATCACAGGAGACCGAAGAGCTGGCAGCTACCTCGGACAAAGAATAAGTCTAGCTATTCAAAGTTCCCCCTTTGAATAGCTAGACTTATTCTTTGTCCGAGGTAGCTGCCAGCTCTTTGGAACCTTGCCCAAAGGGACTCCTTTTAATAATTTATTTTAGTTATTTTATTATATTTTTTAAGGTTTTTTAGTTTTAGGATCATTGTTCTTTTAATAATTACATTTAATAAATTGTATTTATAATATGTATGTATGCAACGCCGCCAGCATCCTGGGCACTCTCCCGCTTGGCAGCGATTTGGAGTCCCTTTTTGATTTGTAAAAATTATGTGTATATTTTTATTTCTAATTCCTTTTTTAATTTATGTTGTAAATATATAAACACTTCAACACTTTTTACTTCGAATAATTTCGGCGGGCTGGTTAGAACCACGATAGCTCAATTGGAAGAGCACCTGACCGAGCATGTCAGAAGGGTTCAAATCCTGCTCGTGGAAATTTTTTCAACATTTGTGTTTTTGTAATTTGTTCGCAACAAAATTTGCGTTAAAAATTATTTTGAACATTTTATAAACAGCTTGCCTACTTCTTAACTGATCTTTAATATGTGTAAAAATATTATGATCGGATGTTAGTGACGGTAGTTGTTGACATTGAATGGGCGCCTTTGGCTTTCAAAGTAAAAAGTGTTGAATAATTTCGGCGGGCTGGTTAGAACCACGATAGCTCAATTGGAAGAGCACCTGACCCGGCATGTCAGAAGGGTGCAGGTTCAAATCCTGCTCATGGAAATTTTTTCAACATTTATGTTTTTGTAATTAGTAAACAAACTAAAAAATAGTAAACAAAATTTGCGTTAAAAATTATTTTGAACATTTTATAATTATATCTTGACTTTTATTTTTATGTAGACAGTATCAGACCTATCGTAAACTAACCTTAATTAATTTAGATATACACAATTATTTAGCTTATATTGCGAAATCATCGTTTCTAGTAGTCAGAGCTAAAAAAAAACTTCAAGTTGTTTCGGGTCCTTAACTTTTCTCCTGACCCTTAAAAGTTTTGCCAAATCGCTCAGTTGTTAGAATACGACCCTGTCTTTACCTTAGGTAGAATTTTAACGAGACCTTTATTTGTACAAAAGTAGAGTCAGGTATATTAATAACAATAATGTTTATTAAATATTTGGCGAAGACTGTTCTGCCTTATGTTAGCAGAGTGCCTAGAGCGAGTTTTGTTTACTATCCGTACTCATTCGATTACGTTTACGAAAACGAAAATTAGTATGACATTTTAGCAGCGCCTCCTGGCGACAATCGAGAAGAGCTAAAATTTTGCCATAAGTACAAATTCTCGTTTTCGTGAACGTGATCGAATAGCGAATGAACAGATGCGCGCACAGCATAGCAGGATTGTGCCTCACTAACCGTCCTTACGTTGCCGACCCGCAAGTTACTTCAAAGTCAAGTCAAAGCTATTTATTGCCAACTACGAGTAAGTGTACATTTTGGTGCTTACAACTTAGCTATCTTTTACAGGTACTGCAATAGTTTCAACAATAATAAGTAGTAACGACGATAAGTATGAAGCAATAAAATTTGTGTGTTTAAACCCCCCGTGTGGTGCCGGGGGTAAAGAATTGCACCACCCCATCTTTTCCCGTGGGTGTCGTAGAAGGCGACTATGGGACCATTCCAGAGGATGGGCAGCAGCGTCTCTCTGTGATTATTCTCACCTTACTGCGATCGCCAACCCGCCTGCCAAGCGTGGCGATTATGGCAAATTCCCCTCAAAATGATTAATGAGGGAGGCCTTTGTCCAGCAGTGGACGTCTTTTTGGCTGAGAGGATGATGATGATGATGAATAAAATTTGACGAAAAAAAAAGGAATAAAATTTGATCAGCCTACATGTTTGGTGATAACTGTTTTTTTTCATAAGTAATAGGTGGCTGAGCAATTTATATTTTTTAGACAAAAAGGCGCGGGGGAGACGGCGCGGGGGGTACAAGCGTGCCACGTGACAAAGGTCACTCATCCGGCACTGCGCTTGCACTGTCAATCAATAACAAAATAGGGTTGTACAAAATGTTAACATTACACAAAAGTAAAAAAAAAATGAATTGTTTTACCACATTTAATGGTGATATTTAAGCAGTGAAGTCTTTACAGGCTATATGTACGTACCCTTAAATTTTATTGCTCATTTTTTTAACAGATTGTATAATTTGATTTGATAACATTAACACAATTATTTAAACAGAGAAGGTACGCCAAACTAAAGTTCTATTTGCGATTTATCAGCAAAGAATTAATTAAGTGTAGTAATAGCATTTCAAAATTAAATATTTTTTTAAGCTTTTATCGAAAATATAAAATAAAAATAAATAAATGTTTCCCACACTCACACCAATTATCTAGCCCCAAGAAAAGCTTCCTTAAGAAACTTGTTATATGGTTAACTAGACAACGGATAAACATACTTAATATACTTAAATACATACTTATTATACATAGGAAACACCCAGACCCGAAACAATTTAGAAAAACATTGTATGTATTTCTAAATTGATCCGACCGGGGATCGAACCCGGGACCTCAGAGATGGCGACACCATGACAACCGGTGTGCAAGCCACTCGACCAAGGAGGTCGTCAAAAAAAATAGGAAATGAAGTTTCTTTCTTTATATTGGACGGTATCTTATTGTATATTTTAATAGCCATACAGTAAGGGCTCTGGGTAAGCATTTAAACAGCTTCCACCCACCTCCTTTAATTTCCATTTGTCAATTTCACCTGTCTGCACTGAAAATCTTGACACTACCTAGTAATAACGTATGAGTAATCTAAGTTTCACACATCGGTAAGCGGCAGCGTTTGCAACAAATAAATTTAATTCTGTTGCAACAATTTGTTACGCCGGCACCGTCTCAGTGGCTATGATGAATGAAGCTTAAAGGGGGGTGACAAGAGCAAATTCAGAGTACTCAGACTCACCCAACATCTAACTTCGCTAGAATAATAAATCAAAATGACACCTTGAGCGAACAAAGCGCTTCCTTTCAGCGGCGCGTCGACGAGACGGAAAGCGTCCTCGAAAACGTTTAGGTAAATAGAAAATAAAGCGATTCGAGTGCTTTGCAGCGCTGATTTAGATGCCGGAGTGGAGTTGCTTGCAGTGGGTTTGTGACACTTCATTAGAAGTTAACATTGACCAGCTTATTTAAGGAGGTAGCGTTTAGCTTTTTTCTATAAAATAGTTTATTTCAAACCAACCAACAATTATTTTGGATTACAGACTCAGTACATTTTATTATTAATGTGATCCTTTTATGGCTTGCACCTGTCTAGACCGTAAAGATGCCAAATGAAAACCAGCGTCAGCCCCCCAACCGCCTAACTCTCTCGCTTTCGATCGCTTCGAAGGCGAGACCCTCGCGTCATCTTCTAATATAATATCGAATAATATCGAAAGCTATAGCCTATAGCTATCGATATTGCTTTCATATAACTTTCGAAATGACGAGATGACGCCTCCTCCTCGCCTCGCCTTCAAAGCGATCGAAAGCAAGAGAGTTAGGCGGTCGGCCCCCTGGTTTCATAATTCTGTCATACGCAGAATTGACCACCTATTTTGACGCAGCCGTGACACACTTAATTGTTTTTTTCTTTTTCTTATATTTTATTTGATGTTTTTAAGGCGAAGGGTAAAGCACACTAGCGCCGCTAATGGATTTAATTTGATAACTGTTAAACTGGATTTTTTTTCAAACATTGCGGACCTTCCGACACTAGGCAAACATCTATTATTTAATAATTTAATAATTCATTCGCTAACACCAACAGTGGCCATTGTTTGTGAATAAATGCGATAGCCCGTTTTGTGAATAAACCACGCAACAAAAAGTTGTGCAAAATTATTAAATAAATACTATGGATGCTTTTTTGTTATCGGACGGTACGCAATGTTTAAAAAAAGATCCGGTCCGTTAGTAATTGTCAAATTATTAATTGGTGGCGCTAGTGTGCCTTACTCTTCGCCTTAACTTAATTTCTGTTTTCCTTGCAGGCCACAGACTTTCATTCATAAAAATAAGGCACGTAAAGCCGTTGGTCCCGGCTGCATTAGCAGTCGTTAACAACCATCAATCCGCACTGGGCCCGCGTTGTGGTTTATGGCCCGTTCTCCCTATCCATCCATAGGGAAACTTGTGCCTTAGCAGTGGGGACATAAAATGAGCTGAACCACGATAGCATGCACCTGACCCAGTATGTCATGGGGTGCGGTTACGATTTCCGCTCGTGGAAAACAATTTTCAACACTCTTTTCAAATTCTATAATACTAATATTGCAAGCCCCACTTGATCTTCTGCGCCACTCATCGCTCGTGCCCCAGCAGTGGGGACATAAAAAGAGCTGATGATGATGATGATGGCAGCTAAGGAGCAGGTGGTCTGCATTTAATGGTTGCGAAAGACTTAAATTAGTTGCTGCCCCTATCTGATTAAAGGAAAATAATGTCGATCATTGGTAGGAACCATTGACAGGAGTCAAACACTGATGCCACCTTAGTATGATCCCAAATAGTAACCAAATAACAACCGCCTCTCTATAGTGGTTTAGACCACCGCCGGTCTCCCAGAAGTGTCGTTTCGATTCCCAGCGGAGACGATTGTACCTCGGTTTGTTTAGTGGTAGGACTTGATTTAAGTTCGCCTGGCTAGCTACCACTTATGGTTAGTATCATTGTAGTTAGAGGTAAGCCAGCCAGTGCTTCAGTGATTGAGGATTTCGGGTGGAGTGTGTCATCTTCTGCTTTATCCTCACTTAACATCAGGTGAGATAAAAGCCTAGTGCTTATATGTTAAGAATAAAAATAAGTGATTCCAATCTAGAAGAAGATGATGAATATGTGTCATCTATCAACGCAGAACGAACGTCATTATTTGACCGATGCCAGTTTGATTGATAGCGTTCCCTACATAGAACTACTCTTGTACTGGATGCCTTAAATTGATTTCTTTCGATATTAAGTCTAAAAAGTTCATCGGCAGTGTGATATAATTATCTTCTTACAAATACTTTAAATTTAGGTTAAGCAACTTTCGCAATGGCCGGTCATCGAATGGGTGACCAATATGTATCATCTCGAGCTCACTTGTCACTATAACTACTTGATCAGTCGCTATAACTACCGCACCATCTTGGACCCGCGTATTGGTTTATAGCCTGTTCTTCCTATCTATCCTTAGGGAAGGCTCGTGCCCCAGCAGTGGGGACATAGAAAATGAGATGATGATGACTCTAAATTTTGTATATTTTCTTGGTAAAAAACACCTTATAATTAAAGCCATACACAGTTATAGAGAAGTTTGATAAAGTAAACTACAACAGTAACTTAACTTTTATTTGATTAAAAAAATTAAAAAAAAAACAAAAATCCCGCCTGCTAAAATTTTATGCCTCCGACTGCATGTTATGTATGATGTTGCATAAATTGAATTTTTATCTTGTTCCGGCCTTTTTAGTTGATTTTCTATTTAGTTACTCATAATTTTTTACGAAGGCGGGTTTTTTGTTTTTTTTTAAATTTTTATTTAATTTGTGTCTTTTTTTGTTAGACTAATTTCATGATATACCTTTTTAAAATCCTTGTGTTGAGCCCTCTAATTTGATACCCATTATGAAGTATTCGAAAGAAAAAAAAATGTTTTTCACCAACTCCAATGGCGTCGCACAGCCGCCATGTTTGTTTTTTTTAACGTCACCTATCTAATAACACTTGGGCAGCTAAGACGAATCTAACGATATCTCAATTATGTAAAT
Organism: Eudonia mercurella; assembly: GCA_963082485.1. Classification (NCBI taxonomy): domain Eukaryota; kingdom Metazoa; phylum Arthropoda; class Insecta; order Lepidoptera; family Crambidae; genus Eudonia; species Eudonia mercurella. The sequence continues at coordinate 4,277,494 of OY720046.1, read as the reverse complement.
CCGTTCAGCGGTTCTGGAGATACCTATGAGGTAATAAAGAATATTACATACAAAATAGGCGCGAAAAACTTCTTCTCTTCCTTTGTAGTCGGGTAAAAAGAGAAAAAGTGTTGAAAAAATTCCACGAGCGGGATTCGAACCCACACCCCATGATATGCCGGGTCAAGTGCACTACAAAGTTGATGACATTGAATATGTAGATAGTGATGTTAATTAGTTTCGGCGAGTTGGACAGAGCCACGATAGCATAGTTGGTGCACCTGACCCAACATGTCATGGGGTGCGGCTTCAAATCCCGTTCGTGAAATTTTTCAACACTTTGTCTTATTTAAGTTGTAATCTGTTCGCAACTATATTTGCGTAAAATTATGTTTAACCATAATCATATTTATATGAGGAGTGGTTAACGTGCCCGTTCCGCGAGTGCTGAGGTTAAGCAACTTTCGCAAAGGCCGGTCATCGGATGGGTGACCAAACATTTAACATCTCGAGCTCCTCCGTAACTAAATAGAAAATATATAAAGCCGTTGTTCCCGGCTGCATTAGCAGTCGTTAACAACCACCAATCCGCACTGGGCCCGCGTGGTGGTTCATGGCCCGTTCTCCCTATCCATCCATAGGGAAGGCTCGTGCCCCAGCAGTGGGGATATAAAATGAGCTGATGATGATGATGATATTTAATTGATATTAATAAAAACCACAGCTAATGTACTCTTGAGATTAAAAAAAAAATTACGGACATCATGTTCGCGTTCCCTTAGAAGAAGACATCCATCAATCAAGCAAAGATTAAAAAAGACGTGCGTTGATAAACGACAACGCTTCGACAGATTTTTTAGGCTCCGAAGGTTATTCCGGGTCAGGTATAGATTTTTAAAAGGAAAATTGATAAAAAAATCTTTTGCAGGGAAATGCAGGAGTTTTTAGTGGGTAAACCCTCCCCCGAGGAGTTCGATGGCGCAGTGGTTAACGCGCCCGGTCTGCGAATGCTGAGATTAAGCAACTTTCGCAGAGGCCGGTCATTGGGTGGGTGACCAAAATGTATCATCTCAAGCTCCTCCGTGCTCCAGAAGGCACGTAAAGCCGTTGGTCCCGGCTGCATTAGCAGTCGTTAAAAACCACCAATCCGCACTGGGCTGGTGGTTTATGGCCCGTTCTCCCTATCCATACATAGGGAAGGCTCGTGCCCCAGCAGTGGGGACATAAAATGAGCTGATGATGATGATGATACCCTCCCTCTTGAAGGGGTCTGGGGAGAGAGAAAAAAATCCGAAATACACTTTGCCTGACTTGGGAATAGAACTCGGGATCTTTGGTATCGGGCCGAACGCTTTGCCACTCGGCGACCGAACAGCCAGAACGTAATCAAAAGAAAAAAAAAACAATTTTTTGGAAATAGTTTTCTGCTGGCCTCTTATGGCCTTTACATCGTCACCGGTCTTGACATAAAACTCGCTTTTAGCACTCTGTTCATCAATAAGAATATTGTAGCTTTTAGATGGAAAGATTTTCACAAAAAAATGTTTGTTCCGAACTCTTCGGAGGATCCCTCTGACGGTGTTTCGATCTCACGGCTTGCTTGAAGAGCCCTTTCAGCTTCTCGACGACCACAAAAAAGTCCGGTAACACTAAAAAGGTCAAATGAGGCCATCAGCAAACTAATCAAAAAAAAGTATAGAGGTTTTATTTTACTTTTAAATGAATTGGTGCGGTTCGCAAATAGCCAATTTATAGTTTAAAGTTGGTTAAAGATAAGCCTGGTCGTCAGCAAAGTTTTCTTTGTTTGAGTATAATGGATGATAGTGAATGGTGATTAATGAGTCGTGTTTCAGTTTCAGTAATAATTGTGTTTGACTTTATACAGACGAACTTCTTATAATTTGAAAAGTGAGTAAATTTGCAACTGTTTTTGTTTCATTGGCTACATTCATTCGTTACTACGAGAACTAAGAAGAACATGTTTTAAAATTATATTTTTAGGCAGGAAAAAAGTCGGACTAAAACTTTCACAAAGGCAAGCCAACGGATGGGTGACCAAGATTTAATCATGTCGAGCTCCTCCGTGCTTTAGAGAGCACGTAAAGCCGTTGGTACCGGTTGCCTTACCAATGGACACTGGGCCCGCGCTGTGGTTTATGGCCCGTTCTTCCAATCCATCCATAAGGAAGGCTCGTGCTCCAGCATTGGGGACATAAAATTACCTAGTGATGATAATGATGATGATGATGATGAATAAAACCTTATATGCTTAAGTAAATACAGAGATGTTGACAGTTTTTTGAAAACATCAAAAAAAACTAATAAAAGAAAAACGCTTGTTCAACTGGTTTAATTGACATCCTATGATGAATTAAAATGATCGTTACGTGGATACAGTGGAAAATAATAATCGTCTGATATGCCACCGTAATTATATCTTACATAATAATACTAGTAGCTCGCTCGCGACTTCGTCCGCTTCAGTGAATTCTCAAGTGGTGCTATAACATACATGTGACAAATTATTTTTAATTAACACAAATTCTTATATACCTGACGTAACAATATCAATGATAATTGAATTTTCTCTAATGAAAATCTCAGTTCAACCAGACAAGAGGTTCGATCGAAAGTACTATAAGCGACACTGGTTATCCTATACCCATTTCCTGCATCGGATGCCATCGATCTTCGCTCAGATTAAATTATGACGTAAGCTGATAGATTGCCAACGATCGCTATAACCGTATTAAGTTGGAGTCACAGATTTTATATATGGTAATATTTTCTTAGCTTAGTAAAAGTTTGATGTAGCTCGACGGATAACGCATTTATATTGCGATCGTTTAAGTGAAGTAACGTATGCATTAGAAGGTACCCAGGTACCCGGTCGGACAGAAATGAAATAATACCTATAATCCGGCTCGAAGGACCGCTAATCTAAATTCAGCAAGAAAAGATACATAGGTAAATAAATAGGTAGGTACAACTAGATAGGAGGAGGATGAATAGGTTGTAAATAAACATCTAGTATATTTTTAGCATCACTTGAACTAATAAGTGATCCTAAAAAGTACTAACTAGACGTTTCTAGAAAGATATTTTATTGGCAAAGCCTGTAAAATGTCTATAGTAGTTTTTTATCAGCTATTACTTATTTTAACTAAATACATGTATTTGTTAATTTTTTTTCAGTAAATGTACATGGTCTTGGCATAAAATTAAACATCTCCTTTAAGTTCTATGGGTGTATTATAATTTTACGCAAATTTTTCCAATTTTAATTTGATAATCAATAATAAATATAACTTGCCTTATTCTTATCTGATCTTTAATCTTAAAGTAAAATTATTAAGATCGGATGTTGATGACGTAGTTGTCAATATGCCCCTTTGGATTACAGAGTAAGAGTAGATAGTGTTGATTAATTTCGGCGAGTTGGATTGAGCCACGATAGCATAGTCGGTAGGGCACCTGACCAGGCATGGCACGGGGTGCGGGTTCGAATCCCGCTCGTGGAATTTTTTCAGCACTTTGTATTTTTTCAAATTGTATATGAAATTATTTAGCATAGAAAAAATGGAACTGAAGTAAAACATGCAGCTGTGAATACATTGTAATATAAAACATCTTCATTTCAATGTTCGAATGATAAAATGCAATGAAATTAAAATTATTTTATTTTTTTTACACACCAATCAAACAGTGTTTAACAAAAAAGAAAATAAGTAAAGAATATTTATACCCAAAGTATAAAGGTAGTTCTAACCAAGTAAATTACCTATAAACTAATTATTATTAACTTATATGTTGGGACATTCATCATTATTGTATTAGACCCTTATGCCAATCATTGTAATATGAAACCCTCTGATTTGAGATAGGTTTCTAATAATAATCTCCTTCAATCAAATTTTCTGAGAGAAGCTTTGTACTCTTCTATTCCAACATCCTTTCAGCAAACAAATTTAAAATTAACCACTGCTCTTTTGTTATTGATTTAATATAAAATTCTCGTTCTACCGCATTGTATTAATGAGCACGAGCGTCTTGCGACGCGACGCGGCGAGCGAGTTTGTAGTTCATCGCTTGTAATACAAAGGAGGTCTTAGTCAACGGTAATGGAAAAAACACAATGAATGGAGTTATCGTGTGCCGCATCGCTAAACGCCAGAGGACGTGATGAAGCAGTAATACTTATTCTGAGAAAATCATAATAGGGCAGATGATGAACTTATAAGTGGGTTACCTGTAGTTAAAATTGGAGGAAATAATTGGACATACTTACGAACATTCGGAGAATCACGTCTTAAGATGGCTGCATACCACAACAATGTAAAAGTAAAAATATTATTACTGTAATCATGACCGTATGGAAACGTTTATTTTTGTTTTTATTGATTTGATTTTTGACATTAATGACATTTGACATTGACATTGACATTGACATTGACATTGACATTGACATTGACATAAATTCACTTTTGTAGTATCTCCACAGTAACATAATACCACTGGCTCTCAGCGTAAATCACAAAGTAGGTACCTACTAGAAAAATTCCACGAGTCTTCTGGGGTCTCGGTAGCTCAGCGGTCAGAACATTGGACTTTATTGACGTTATCCAAAGGTTCGATTCCCACTAGAGCTTCCTGAGACTGGTTGAATTTTTCAAGTAAAATTTTATCTTTTTTTACGTTTATTTTCGTTTTTTTTATATACAACGTGTAACAGAAAGGTGTGGTCAAAATGAAAAGATCAAGAGTGTATCCGATCTAGATCGTTTGACATTTCTATGTTGTCGTTTCTATGACAATAAAACAAACAAATCGTTAAATAGTTTACGGGTGAAAGCATATCAAACAAACTCATAAATTGTCGTTTTTAGTATTTTCCGTTACATATTATTTATGTTTCTCACCATTTAAACCAAAATCAAATTTTATGTCACAATCAAAATTAGCCAAATCGGTCTAGCCATTCTCGAGTTTTAGCGAGACAAACGAATAGCAATTGAAATTTTATATATCTAATATATAAAATTCTCGCGTCACAGTTTTCGTTGCCATACTCCTCCGAAACGGCTTGACCGATTTTAATGAAATTTTTTGTGCTTATCCGGTATCTATGAGAATCGGCCAACATCTATTTTTCATCCCCCTAAATGTTAGGGGTAGTCCACTCCTAAATTTTTTATTTATTTTTTATGGCAAAACAACGTTTGCCGGGTCATCCGGTATCTATGAGAATCGGCCAACATCTATTTTTCATCCCCCTAAATGTTAGGGGTAGTCCACCCCTAAATTTTTTATTTATTTTTTATGGCAAAACAACGTTTGCCGGGTCATCCGGTATCTATGAGAATCGGCCAACATCTATTTTTCATCCCCCTAAATATTAGGGGTAGTCCACCCCTAAATTTTTTTAAATTTTTTTATGGCAAAACGACGTTTGCCGGGTCAGCTAGTATAGATATATAATCAATGCTCCTTGGGTCGCGGCAATGTTCTTGTTATTTTATATATGGACCATTAATTATTTATTAGTTCGTACACAAATAAAAATTTACAATGGTTAACATTTTGGATTGCAATAGTACGGGTAAACTTATCTCTCAAAAGAGATTTCTTCCAGCAAACCATGGTGACAGGATAGTATGAAAGTAGCTAGTTAGATAGACAAACTGCGCACAGAGCTATTAAGAGAATATAATATTTATATAACATAGAGACATTTGAATATATTCACCATTCCTAAATCTATTTCCCCATTCCTGGCTTGTATGTCTACTTGTCTATAAAAACTTTAACTTTGCCTTTCTCACTACTCCGCGCGATCAATGTTCTTAAAAAAGGGTACATAGTTTTGTTTTCCCGTATTAAAACTTAGATTTGTTTGAAAAAACCTTTGTTTCTTTTTTCAGCCAAAGAAAATGCTTTGATCAACACTTTCAGGTTTTAAGGCGAATATTGTTTTTCATTAATTAAGACTAAAAGTATGGAACGAAAGAGACCTCTATTTATCTTCAACACAAAATTCTATTCTTTGTTAACTTTCTAATTAAAACTCAGACTCTACATAAAGCTTGAAGCGAAGTAGCATGGTTATAAGAAAAAGATAACGACATAATGAAATGTCTCAGCATGGTTGAAAGTAGTTAGAAATAAATTAATGAAATAAACATCTGATATCGCTGATCTTAGCACTTTAAAGAATTTAGCGCAAGCATTATACAATTACATTTTTTACAAACAAATATATACTTATTTCGGAACTTAACGATATATACAGGGTCACTTTTTTATCACCGTCCAAACCTTCTGAGATGACTCCCCTGATACAAACGAACAACTCTTACTATTGAACCAACTCCCTAACTCGAAAATAATATTCAGCTGTTCCATACAAAACATCAATATTCATTCGACCAAAATGTATGGAACAGCTGAATTTATAATGTTGTTATTATGCTGATAATGTTGGGTTATACTTAACATAACTTACACGATACAAGAAAAAGGAAAAGAATGGGACTCCTGGGGTTGGCGTATCCGAAACCGGAGGACTTCAGGCTCTTCACTTTTAAAGACGTTGCCAAACTTATAGCATCTATTTTTACAGAGGAAGAAGAGTGAAAGGATGGAGTTGCACAAAAGATCCCGAAGTGTTACTGCGAGAGGGAAACCTCAGCAGGCCAGGACAAAAAAGTAATGAACCAAGTTTTCTGTACAAAAAGCTAAACAGATTGTATCGGCTGCTGGGAAGGCAAGGCCGACACAGCAGAGTGGGCAGATTGGGGAGGAATAGGGAGCTGAGGAGGGATGGATGATGAATAATGAGATATTTGGGACTTACTTGGCGAGCTGACGTTGACGGCGTGGCCACGACATGACTGTCGTGGAGATGGAGCTGATGTTGGTAGAAGTCGCTTATTTCGCGCACACACACACACGCGCACGCGCACTTTATGAAGGGGTGTACCGGCTGGTAGGCCATTCACAAGATAGTTCTAGAAGGTTCTGGAGCGGAGAGCTGATGGTATAACGCGACGTCACCGGCAGGCCGATCGGTGAGAACTTAATGACCGAATGCCCGCTGCACGTCTATGCAGCTGAGTGAAGGTCGCGCGGTCCATCAGCACACTAGCTCTGCTGTCGGCTTGTGCGGCGTATCTTTTATTTGAATGAGTGCACCGTCGCGTTTCTGGCGCGAACATAGATATTAGAATAAGAAAGACTTTGATGTTTCGCGTTTGAGCTCTGTATGTAGATTAAGATGATGTGGATCAGCAAAAATGACCCCTTTAATATATATTAAATTCTTGAGTTGTTAAAAATACTTAAAAAGTTGTATACACGTAAGTATATGTATAAGATACTAGCTTTTGTTCGCGGCTTTGCTCACGTGGGCTACACGACTTGTGTTTATTCGTAATAAAAGCCAAACTTAACTTACTTAACTAAAGGTAAATATCATAAGGGTATAAGAAAAAAGTGTCTAACACAAAACAACGTAATAAAAATCACTTTGTATAAGTAATTTTGGTCCGTTTTGAAACCTCCTGTACAAATTGTCATCTCCTACTTAAGTGATCATTTTCCAAAAATGCTGAAACACTATACAATTTCTTACCAGGTCAAATACCGAAATTTAAAGAATGACAGATTCCATACAACTTTCCAAGCTTATTTCACCTTTCTAGGGGAGATTTTTCGAAAAATGCTAAAACACGTCATTCTTTATTTTATTGAAAAATTTTAATAGTTATTACTTAAAAAACAACGATTTTCCCAAAAAAACTTCTTCCTTTTTTTACTCTTTTAAAAGAAAATAAAAACAACTCTTTTAAAACAAAACTCCTGAAACACGTCATTCTTTATTTCTTATCAAGAAGCCAAATACCAATCTTCATGTATTTTACTTCAAAACTGACGGACTTTCATACAAACTATCACCCCTATTTGACCCCCTTAGGGTTAGATTTTCGTAAATTCCTTTCTTAGTGGCTGGTTACGTCACTCAATTTTCCCACAGTCTAAATTTTATCAGAGTAGCTTTAGCGGTCTAGGCTCGGCGATGGTGAATCAGTCAGACCAAGTCATTATATGTATATACTAGTATTGTCAAACCCTCAAATACACTTGACTCGTGAGAAATTGCAAAAACAATTTTTACTTAGAGAAATATAAACAAGCAATCCTCTGAGGCGCTAGGCATTACCAACAAGCGAAAAACAAACCTCGAAATCGGAAACAATATCACAAGCCATAAAAACTTCTAAAACGGAAAGCTAACTTCCAAAGCGAAATCAAGACTTGAATAGAAATCTACGGTAAACTCGGGGACTTACGGTACCTTTGTTTAGTGTACTTAACACTCCTCCGATCCGATCCGAATCCTTCGGAGAAGTAGGGCACGGGGAGACGCACTAGTTCGTGATGCCGTTCCCTCTAGAAAACCTCCGAAGGTGATTCGTTTCACACGGCAGTTTCTCGCCGCCCCCAAAAAGAACGGTGAAGCTGAAAATACCGTCTAAAAAACCTCAACACTCCAACTGTGACTGGTTGACTGGTTAGTCAATAGAGAAACTTTTTAGCAACTGTCAAAACTGGTTTTCAAATAGAAATTGTATGGGAATTGCAAACTATGACGTCACTAATTGTGGTCCGTCAATTGAGTGTTTATTAAAAACTATTCATGTTACAGAAATTCATGCTAAGTTCAAATAAAAAATAGGTCAATTTTTTAAAGAACTGTCACGTGATGTTTTTTTTTTATTTAAAAAATATATATTTACGGGTAGGCACAGTGCTTTTATCCCACCTGATGTTAAGTGATGATAAAGCCAATGATGGAAGCGCACTTCACCCGGGATCCTCAACTAGTGAGGCACTGGCCTGTTCCGTGCTAACTACCGTATACTTTGTCCAACTGAAATGTAAATGAAATAAAAAGCATGATGGCGCATTGGTAAGCGCCATTGGTCTGCTGTTGGTGAAGTTAAGCAACTTTTGCAAAGGCCAGTCATCGGATAAGTTACCGGTCTCAGACACAAAGGTCCCGTGTTCGATTCCCAGCGAAGGGTACATGTTTGTGGTCTTGATTTAGTTGGTAGGAGGGCTTGTTTGTAATTTGTTCAGAACAAAGTATCATCATCTTCATTATCATCTCAGCCAAAAGACGTCCACTGCTGGACAAAGGCCTCTCCCAAGGATCTCCACAACGACCGATTGTGTGCTGCTCGCATCCAGCGACTTCCCGCGACCTTCACCAGATCGTCGGTCCACCTTGTTGGAGTCCTGCCATTTGAAAAAAACGTGTGCGTAAAATTATATATAACCGTTTAATCTTAGATAAGTAAGTCCCGCGGCTTTTAATAAATTTAAAAACAATGAATGTCGACGTGTTACCCAATCCACACGACAGTGTGTACCACAATGTGCTTCATTGTAAAAGGGGGAACAAAAACACACAAAACTCCACGACAATGCAACAAACGACTAACCGGTAATGCCAAGATTACCTTTTAACCGTGGAACAATTCGTTAACTTTGAGTTAAGGCGATGGTTTGTTGAGAAAACTTGAGCAGAATGAGAAACAGACATTTGAAGGAAATGGTTAGTATCCGTGCTTCAGGAGGCACGTAAAGCCGTTGGTCCCTGCTGCAATAGCAGTCATTAACTACCACTGCATCGCACTGGGCTCGCGTGCTAGTTTGGAGCCCGTTCTCCTTGCATATATATAAAATATATAATTTATATATAAAAGAGCTGACGATAATGATGATGATGGCAGCAATTTTAAAGGAATTACTGAAACAACCTTCATGTACCTCACATACTTATCAAAACTGATAAATGAAACACGTGTTATCTTTTTGCGTAACTTATGATTAAGTAATGGCATTAGAACCTTGGCCTCATTGGTGCCATGATTAACAATAGCTGTATTTAGGATTATATCGACCTCCTTTAGTGATGTATTTACAAAAACAAAATGCGGCCCACAACCGTAAAATGAACCTAGTTGTTTCTCTGTTGTTTGCAAGTCTTTATTAAGAATATTTAAAAGAGAAGTCCCGATATCGATTCCTTCACCGTACCTTCTACTCGAGAAGAGCTCGATGGCGCAGTGGTTAACGCGCCCGGTCTGTGAGTGCTGAGGTTAAGCAACTTTCGCAAAGGCTGGTCATAGGATGGGTGACCAAAAATTTATCAACTCGACCTCCTCCGTGCTTCGGAAGGCACGTAAAGCCGTTGGTCCCGGCTGCATTAGCAGTCGTTAACAATCACCAATCCGCACTGGGCCCGCGTGGTGGTGTATGGCCCGTACTCCCTATCCATCCATAGGGAAGGCTCGTGCCCCAGCAGTGGGGACATTAAATGAGCTGATGATGATGATGATGACCTTCTACTCCCAATCGGCTGTAACTCCATCCATGTTTTTGCATAACTAACTAACACAGTCGACAGTTCTGCGGAACCAGCTTACATCGGTGGTATTCCTGTATTGCTAGGACTTAAGGACATTCAAGAAACGAGCATCATTCCTCAAAGGCTGTCAACACAACTGCAATTTACTGGTGTCCATGTCCACGGATAGCGGTAATTGTTCCTCATCGTAAGCATTCGGTCAAGTGAAGAGAAGGATTGTGGAGGTCTTTGTCCTGCAATGGCTCAAAAAAAGATTTCGGTGATAGAATATTAATAAAATAATAAGAATAATAATATTTACCTTCGGTGGTTTTATAACAAAATCACGGCTGTAAGTTAATTACTGAAGTTCAGGTTCTCCTCCATATTTATTCACTGAAATGTTTGCCAAGTCATACGGCCGTTTGCTATCTACTACAATACTTGGCACACCAATACTTATTTAAATATTTGTAATGTCTGCTATTTTATGTTTCGTATTGTTCGGATCGCTGAGCCTCTCAATTTGCACTTAACATTAATAAGTATTATATTTCGAGATTAGTACAGAAATACGAGTAGAAGTCAAAATCAATTGGTAATTCCATACAAACCGCTACTCAAAATTCAAAAATTCTAATTTTTTTTTTCATCGTTCATTTATTTATCATCTTCAAATAATCTTTATTCAATATAAGCCTTCACAGGCACTTAATGACGGTAAAACTATAAATCAAAAAACTAAAAAATTAAAATAAAACAAATGTTGAAAAAATTTTTACGAACAAGTCGCTCATTGAATGCAAAACGGCCACAAATCAAAAAATTATAAAAATCGTTTTATTGCAAAATTGGGTTTACAACTACAATATTTTACGTTTTTGCTGAAGAGACCCGTCATTTTGGCTCATTTTAATGCTAAGCTGATCAACCGCCCTTTTTACATTGGGCTGACTTAAGCGCCAACATCAGATCAAAACCGCCATATTTTTAGTTGAGACTCGAAACTTGAAGCGAATGCACGTCAGTTTCATACAAAACGGCCACAACTCGAAAAAACACTCAACATCGAGTTCACTGTTCAGTGTAAAGGTGCCACATTTTGGAATGCGACCGTTTTGCATTTAAATATAAAGTAAGTACATTCAGAATTATTAATGCAATAGTGCCATATTTTGGAATACGTAGATTTTGCTTTCCAATATGAAATAAAGCAATGCCATATTTACAAATGTGTTCCTCTACTTATCATAACATATTATATACACATTACTCACTAACAACTAGCCATTTAAAATGCCTTTATATAATAATTATAGACAGTCTCTAGTGTCTACATACAGTATGATAGTCATAATCTAATTCGAGTTTAATTCATCATTTGATTGCGTTAACGAAAACGAAATTTTGTATTACATTGAAGCAGCAGTGGCAGCGTCGGTTGGTGACATACGAGAAAAGTTAATATTATGCCATACCAAATTCTTCATGATCAAATCCTAAAAAAGTTTGTATACTGAAAAAAGTACAAGGCACTCTGGTTCCAATAGGGGAATAATGAAAGACTTATCTTCTTCTCAATCGTTCCCAGTTAATGATGTGTCTCCAGTTCAGAGATCTGGTCCGACCATCATTTAAGGCTAGCATAGAGAGACCCGATATATTATGATAGGATCTCTTGAGAATTGAATCGTATTTAATTCCAATTACCTCCTACGCCAATATTTAATTCAAACAATTTATTTCAGATCGTATTCCATATTGTGTTAGTAATTATAGATAATTTTGCATAAAAACCAGTTTATTCTGAAATCTTAAGTAGGCGAATTTTTTAATTGGTAGCGAAGGTTACAGAGATGTTTTACTAAACTAAAACATAAAGCTTAACATTTTAAATTATTTGTGTTTGTTGTACCTTAAAATTTCTTTTGTTCTTTCAGTAGTTGACAGCTGATTCAATGTAACAGATCCAATATTCTCATACCCTTTTGGCATAGTCTTTTGTATTTTAGATTTAACTCGTACACTGTAAGGCCTTTATGGTTTTGCAATTAGTACTAGGGCCGCATTGGTAATTACACACTTTTCTTGACCTAGAAATTGGTCCAAAGACCTTCAAGATAACAGGCCGAGAACTCAGCCACTCGGATATTTAGAAACAAATACTAAAGTCTCAAGTAGCTCGATAGCGCATTGCTTAACGCGTCCGGTCTACAAGTGCTGAGGTTAAACAACTTCGCATAGGCTGGTCATCGGATGGGTGACGAAAATGTATTAACTCGAGCTCCTCCGTGCTTCGGAAGACACGTAAAGCCGGTACCAACGTACCGGCTGCATAAGAAGTCGTTAACAACCACCAATCCGCACTAGGCCCGCGTAGTGGTTTATGGCCCATTCTTCCTATCCATCCATAGGAGAGGCTCGTGCCCCAGCAGTGGGGGCATAAAATGAGGTGATAATGATGATGATGATGACCTAGGTAAAGAATAAGCTTCGAAAAGTTATTCTGTGTTTTGTCTTTTTTACTGTTATTTGAAATTACGTTAACTTGACAGAAACAAAAACCTGACCTGGTGAAAATAGCGGGGAGAGGCTGGATGCGGAAAGCTCAAGACCGAAAGGAATGGAGTGCATTGGAAGAGGCCTACAGAGCCTCAGCATTGGGTGGCAGTGGGCTGAGAAGAAGAAGAAGAAGACAGAAACAAAACACGGAATAATTATTCGAAGCTTATTCATTGTTTATTTGTAAGGCACCTGAATCTTTATTGTGCAAACCGTCAATATGCAATTAGCTCTCGACTCGACGTCTTGCCTTATCAGTCAGTACTCGAGACACCACAACTGTATCATGAGATTTACCTTTATCAGTCAAAGTATCAAGAACTTTAAGAAACTCTTCAGTTGCACCATCTTATCAGTTAAATTGGTGTGAAGGCTCCAAATTATCAGTTAAACAATAATTATGTTGACCCAATAGTTTTTGTAACTGCTCAGTATATATGTGGTTTAATTGAGAATCAGATCAGTTCATCCCATCATGTATCAAGTGTTGTTCGGTTTTGCGGTTCTCGGTTTTGTGGGTATGTTTTTTGAGCTTTTTTTGTCAAGGTCTTAGAGGCGTAAAAAGAAAGTATTTCTTTATATGCCTCTAATTAAAGACTTTCTTTACTTTAACGTCTCACGGTTTAAATAAATTAGGATAAACGAATTTGATATGCCATATAAATTATAATTTTTTTAAATGAAATAATGAAATTTAATATAATAGACCATGGTTTAAGCCTTAGTCAAGCGACATTTGCAAAGGCCGGTCATGGAAATGGGTGACCAGAAATGTATCATCTTGAGCTCCTCCGTTGCATTAGAAATCGCATTGTGCCCGCGTTGAGGTTTGTGGCCCACGGTGATTCCATTCATAGGGAAAACTCGTGCCCCAGCAGTGGAGACATAAAATGGGCTGGTGATAGACGCAACAATCTGTAATAAACTTTAATTAATATTATAATCTAATTGGACTCATTTTTGAAGGATTGGTCCCAGAAAATTGTGACCGTGAATATTGGAAAAAGGGAAAGGAGGCATTTGCCCTACAGTGGGGCAATATAGACTGAAAATAATAATAATACTCAGCAAGTACCTTGACTTGGCTCACGATGTGACCGCCATGTGGTATGTTGATTCGACGATCATTGTTCCGATAGTCGTTTCAGCGAACGGTCTGATAGCGAAGAGCCCCGACCAACACCTTAAGAGGCTCTCGCTTGATGGTTGGATCAAGGGTCAGATTTAGAGAGCAGTACTGCTTGACACGGCACGTATTGTCAGGAGGTTCCTCACTCCGCAGCCCTGACCACCGGTAGCTTGGGCCCTGCCCCGCTGCTGGTGGTACTCTAGGATTAGGTTTTTATGTTTTATTGTTCTTATATTAAAATATTTTAAAAATCTAGTTTAAAGAAAGAAAATAAATAAAGGACATAATAATAATATTTGTGTTTCAGTTTCCACGCCGACGCTAAGAACCAAGGAAGATGTCCGAATAGTAGGCGGAGATGACATTGACATTACCGAAGCACCTTACCAAGTGTCGCTAGTCAACAGGGGGAGGCACGCCTGCGGTGGTACCATTGTTTCCAGTGACATTGTTGTGACTGCCGCACACTGCATTATGGGGTAAGCTATCAACGGTGATGAATATGTGGGACTTATCTGCTCTTCATGTACTCACCTAAGTTAATGCTAAAAACTGTTAAAAACTGTTTTTAACAAGTTTAAACGCCAGAACATATTTGCACTTAATTTATTTGTCATCCTATATACATTATTGATAATGTTAACTGTTATTAATTAGTCTAGATTGTGTGATGATAGAAAACAACTAATTGTGATAATTTGAGTTTGCTTATAATGTCAGATAATATTTATTTGTAACCATGATGTTACAAAAACAGATAAACAGTTGAAAATAAATCAGATTCAGATATTGATTTTTAATTTTAATTCGGTTTCAGTTAAAAAATAATTATAAAATAATAATTTATACTATTTCCACAGTGCAGTTACAGTACTTCACAACACAAATACTATAACTGTGCTAACTATATAGTGTAAGTATCTTAATAATGATACTGTCGTACTTAGAAAATTCTATTAACGTTATATCAAAAACTGCATGCAATGTCTGCAACATAATTGCAACATACGTCTCGTTTTCACAACTGCAACAACAAAGCTACGATACTGCTTTGTTCACACGCGCTCCAGGTAAAGACGTGTACCTGGGCGCTTTTTCCCACACCTGCGATCCGGTCAATCCGAGCCACGGCCATAGAGGTGCCGTTGGGTTGTTCCACTCCCGTTCCGTTCCGAACTCCTCGGAGTATCTAGTAGTGAAAGAGAACACGCTTGACGAACTGACTTGACTAAACCCTCTGACGGTATATCGATCACACGGCCTGAGGAACCCTTAAAGTTTCTCTCCGCCCCCATAAAACTCCGGTGACGCTGAAAAGCAAACTATGTCCAAACAAATGCTTTAAGAACTTTCGGTTACTCACATTTGTTTTTTGTTTTAGATCGAATCCAGCTGATTACCAAATCCGTGCAGGATCCTCGTTCAGCGAGCGGGGCGGTCAACTCTACCCAGTTGGGGATATGCTCGCTCACCCAGACTTTAGCTTCTCAAAAATGGACAATGACTTAGCTGTCATATGGATGGCCAAGCCGTTTGAGTTTAGCGAGAGTGTTGCTGCAATCGACATGGTAGAGTTAGGGTATGAGATTGATGATGGCGATGATACTGAAATCACTGGGTGGGGTAACACAAGGGTACGTATTTATTCTGTAGTATTTTTTATGGAGTTGATGGACGCTTCTGGGGCAGAGTAACAAAAGTGCTTTTAACCGCATCTAGGCTCTTGTGGTTTTGACCACCGCCGGTCTCAGAGACAGAGGTCCCTGTGTTCGATGCTCAGGTACATGTTTGTTCACGGTTTGGTGATTGATAGGGCTTGTTTGAGGTCTGCCTGGCTATCTACTACCATTCTATAGATATATCGCAATGTCAATAGCATTATTATGTTTAAACAGAGGTAAGATTGCCAGTTTCTCAGTGCTTGAGGACACCAAGTAAAGTGCGCTTCCATCTTCGTCTTATGATCACTTAACATCAGGAGAGATAAAGACCTAGTGCTTATTTTTGTATATTTCATTTGAACTATTTACTGCTAGCTGCCCGGACAGACTTCGTTCTGTCAAAAGCAATTTTTTTTCTTCTCTTTATTAAAACAATATACAAAAAAAATAGCCAAATCGGTCCAGCCATTCTCGAGTTTTGTGCGTAGCAACATTCATTTTTATTATTTACTAGCGCCCTGGCTTCGCACGGGTTTACTTTTTTATTTTAATATAGCCTATGTTACTCAGCGCCAATGTAGCATTCTAATGGTGAAAGAGTTTTTTAAATCGGTCCAGTAGTTTTTGAGTTTATTCGTTGCAAACATACATACATACAAAAATACAAAGCTTTCCTCTTTATAATATTAGTATAGATATAGGTAGATAGAAGAAGAAGATACTACTAGCTGCCCAAAAAGCTAGCTGACAGACTTCGTTCTGTCAAAAGCAATTTTTTTTCTTCTAAACTTTCCGGGGGCCTAAGGAACATACAAAAAAAAATTTGCCGAATCGGTCCAGCCATTCTCGAGTTTTACGCTTAGCAACATACAGTTTTATTTATATAGATTTATTTATATAGAACTTAGATAGATAGATAGGTGTCTTATCGCTCTGATTGTGGCCTCCTGTCTACATTATCAATTACAAATACATTTTTGACACGTGTTGGCGAAGGCCGAGAGTACGATGGAGTTTTCAAATTTATTACAAAATATGTTGAAATCTAACGTTTATCCGAATTAAATAGCGTTTAATTTTTCATTAAAAGATTTTAATTTTAACCTAATCGTGTGCGTTATATTCGATTATTATTACGCAAAAAGCTTCGTGATCATCCTAGATAAGATAATTATAGTTACCAAGCGGCCTTAAAAGCGCTACCACCAACCGAACAGTTTAGTATTATGCTTCTCCCGCCTACGCCTGGCTGGTGACCTTAGAGCATTAAACCAACCTGGTGACATACTAAGTTCTTACACCCGTATTTATAAACAAGTCATTATTTAGCAATTACTTTGTTCTTAGAAATGTTACTAAGATCTAATTTCATTTTTTATACAAGTAACGTTTAAATTAGAATAGAAGTTTTCTTATTCAATTAAATAAAAGTATTATCGTTATTATCAAATTCATAAATTTTATATTATTTTAGACATAATACAAACTGGCACACGGAATTTAACTTCAATTCTAGCTTGTCACCTTAGAATATTATTATTCTAAGCTTGTCACATGCTTGTCACTATGAATTCTTTGAGAAACCTAACTAGATTGCTTGAGTAAAGATATTGGTGACTATTGATTGGCTAAGAATTCTAGCTTTTGGCGTTCTTCATCTTAACTAACTTAATCTTAGGTAGCTTCATCAGTTTACTAAAGAATATGAAATTTTACCTACGCAATTACTCTGTTTCAGTATGGGCTTTTACTCGTTTATAAATACGGGTGTTAGTTCGATAAATTAAGCATTCTAATAAGCGAAGTGGTTTTTTCCATAACAATGCAAAATGCTTCCAATTTGATCTTCTAGTTGAAAGTTTCTGACGCATAGCCCATTTAAAAACAATAGCTCAGTACTGAAATGTAAAACGTTGCAACAGCCATTTTATAAAATTATTTAAATAATTTGTAGAATTTACACAAAAGTTTTTTTGTGCCTTTGGTAAGATTTAAACAGAAGAATGCTTACTTTTTAAACGTCAAACAAAATTATTGTTCGTTAGAGCCATAAGCAATGTGCATATTATTGAAAATAAGAATAACGATGCATGTAAAGTACACACTAAAAACCTATCAAATTGGCAATGTAAATTGATCATTGTAAATTCATATTCACTAATTTCAAAGATAATATAGCATAATCCTCTGTTCTTGATGGTTCCGGTGAAGTGGCATCTGACGAAGGTCAAACGCCCCATTGTGTAAAAATATATATTTCGAGCACTTTTTTATGAGCTTCCATTTAAGCTTATTTATATAATTGCAAGTACTTGCATTAGGTGAGATGAAAGTTTTTGTGTAAATATATATAAGGCAAAGTTATTATTATTGCCAAAATTAGGTTAACCAGGCTACACACGTGATATTTAACTGTCGATTATTTGGATAGAGTTAATGATATAAGGTCAAAACTCAACAAGATAGTAGCAATAGTAGATATACCGTAAAGTGCAATAAGAAATAATGCCTTTGCAATGTTTTACATTGAAGCAGCAGTGAATTCCCTCGAGTTTCCGTTGGCTGTTGCAATTATGCGACCCCTCTCTACTATTCTCGCGCAATTAGACAGATCAAATGGTAAATGTTATTATCGTACTGAGTTTTTTGTTGCAAAGCAGTTAAAGAGAACTGGAACGGACAATCAATTAGCTAATTGAGCGAAATGGCCGAACGAACTTTTCAGGAAACTGTAAAAACTCTTTAAAATATTATGTTTCGTTACTGAAACATATAAATTTACATCGTAATATGCTACGCAGTTCTTTAGTGACAGTAGCACTTCGTAAATATAATTAACATATAATTTTTGTGTCAATAACAAGCCATTAACAAGCTTTTCTCTGGTGGTAAAGTGGTTTTTATGTGATGAAAAATGAATAAAAATAAAAACGTATTTATTGAAAACAAAAATGGTTGTTCCATTTTACAATAAATTACGATGCTATCCGCTTAAGTTTAAAGCAGTGCCGCGGTGTAGTAGTCACATGTCTCCGCAATAAGTATCTTCGATCTTTCAGGAAGGAGGTGGCAATCCCACCACGCTCCAAAAGGTGTTGGTCCCCAAAGTAAACGAGGAGCAATGCAGCAAAGCGTACGCTCCCTTGTACAGCATCACACCTCGGATGATCTGCGCCGGTTCACCTCAAGGTGGAAAGGACGCCTGCCAGGTAAACGCGCTCCAACTTGCTGAAGTAAAACAACATTCGCAGAGTCCGGTTTTCGGATGTGTGACCAAAATGTTATCATCTCGAGCTTTTCCGTGATTCGGAAGACACGTAAAGCCGTTCCTATCCATCCATAGGAAAAGCTCGTGCCTTGTAAATAATAATTAAATAATTAGCAGTGGGGACATAAAATGATCTTTGTTTAAGTGATCGTCACTTAATATTTATTTATTGTTTTCTTATATTTCAGGGAGATAGTGGTGGTCCTCTCGTCCACGATAGGAAGCTTGCCGGTGTGGTGTCATGGGGTCTCGGCTGCGCAAGACCACAGTACCCAGGTGTCTACGCTAAGGTAGCTGCGTTGAGGAGATGGATTGATGAGCACATCCTATACTTAAGACTGAAGAATGTCCTTAGAGCTTTGCCTTAGAATCTTAGATGTTTAACAGAGTTGATTTTTGTAAGTTTTGTATCATTTTGTAATAAAGACGAAGAAATTGTTATTAACAGTAAATATTCTTTTTTTATGTGGCTGGCAGTGGTTGGATGTGAATAACCGAAAATCGGGCTCAGTAGAATGCATTATAGGCCATATCCATGCAGACTTGCAGATGCCTATGTCCAGCAGTGTAGTCTGATACGAGCTGATTATGATGATGATGATGATGATAATGATCTTGGCAAGGTATTGCAGCCTAAGATTCAAAGTCCATTCAGGAAGTTTGACAGTTAGTGGTAGTCTGATGATATTGACAGATGTGAGTACTTACTTTATTGAGTGACAGAGCTAGCTAGACCATAATTTAACTAGCATTTTATAATTATTCTGACATTTGAGTGTAAAAAAAAAACAAAATAGCGGACATAATGTCATACTCAGGGCATTGTAAATGAGTCAATAAATTGTAAATTAGGATAAAAAAGTAAATGGACTTTAAGAGCTAACTCAACAAAACACTTTTACAATATTGAGTACCAAAATAGGCGACAAAACTAAAATATCTTTGACTCTTCCATGCCAAAGGAACGATAAATCGTTAGTCTTAGTTTTTTTTTTTAATAATTAGCAGTCGCCTAAACCCACTTAACCACATAGGGTCAGCGTGGTATATTAAGACCTATTCCCCCATTTGTTGTGAGATTAAACGCTGACGATAATACAAATTTAAATATTTCTACATGTTAGGGAATAACAATACTGTAGCAGATGTTGAATGGTATGTCACATGGCCTTGGAGTAATATTACGTAACAAAGTATGCGTAGTCACTGTCAGTTCACTTGTGTGTGAATCGTAGATAACTATAGATAATGTTTGGTTGTGTAGTATAATCCATGCTATAAATACACAAACCCACACATAGAAAAGTTCACAATATCGCTGAGTAATGATGACGAGTACACACAAACAAATATAAGTCATTATACAAAATCGAGTTTCATTCGTTGACCCATTATCGAAATCGGCAGACATGGCTTCGATTCTAAATTGTTTGGTTACGTTTTTAATAGTTTTAGTCATAAATACTGAAGCCGCTAGAATATTGGCTTTCTTCCCGTTCCCCTCCATCAGTCATCAAGTTGTGTTCAGACCTTTTACTCAAGAGCTCGCGAGAAGGGGGCATGAAGTAACCGTCATCACAACGGACCCAGCGTTCCCCAAAGGCCAGACACCAGCTAACTTCACTGAGATCGACATTCATGACACATCATACAAAATATGGAGAGATGAATTCGTATTGAGTGCCAAAGCCCAAGAAACTGGAGGAGATTGGCCGTCACAAGCATCAGTCGCGTCCAGAATTACAGTATCATTATTCGAACAGCAACTATTGCTAGAACAAGTGCGAAGTGTGATTTTTGATAAAACCAAGAAATACGATCTTTTAATATTAGAAGCGTGTGTGGTACCATTGGTAGCTGTTTCACATGTGCATAAAGTACCAGTTATTCAAATAAGCTCTTTCGGTCCTTTCCCACCGAATATAGAGGCCGTTGGTGCTCCTATGCACGTGTTCCTGTATCCAACGCCGTCACAACAACGAGTAGGCAACAAACTTACGACTTGGCAAAAGATAGACCAATTAATCGTATTTTTTAAATTAAGCAAAGTTTTTGGGCGAGTCTATAGTTATTCTGATGAAATGTTAAAGCGGGTTGTGGGTCCAGATACTCCTCCTATAACTGAACTAAATAAAAATATTGATATGTTGTTTATGAACGTGCATCCTCTATGGGATTTGAACCGTCCAGTGCCTCCGAATGTTATATACTTGGGAGGCTTACATCAAAAACCCGAGAAGGAGTTACCACAAGTAAGTGAAATTCTTTGATTATTAAATTTTATGTAATGCTTTATACTATGCAAAATTGTTAACATTTTAAGGCACTACACAGATAGTTTAATATAAACAGTGCTGAACATAATTGTCAACTTAGTCATACAGTTTAACAACATGTTTTGAGAGTGTAATAAAAAAAAAGAAAAACCTATTAAACATTACATAAATTGTTAATAAGTGTTATGCAGAGAGAGGACAGCCCATACTTGTTTTGTCTTTTAAATAACTAATTATTACTAACAATAGATTTCAATCAACAATAAATCCTTACAGACAATGACCAAAGATTATTTCATCTTTGATAGTTTGATTTGGCAATGCTAATGAAATACTTTTATTGTGACCAATACTTGACAATAATACTTACGATGGTGGTTTAATGCTCCTTTTAATTAGACACTATCAGTATTAAGAATTGTTATAAAAATGCAATGAGATGCGAACTTAATAATGTGTGGTGTAAAACTCTTGAAAGGGGAAAACTGACAAAACGTTCTTAGGCATATTTTAAGATTGAAATGTCATGAATATAGGAATATTAGCCAGTAACGTCTAGAAAAAAAAATCTTTTTCAGTTGAAAAATTATGTGCATAATTCAAAGTTGTTAATTTGCTTAAAGGTTTGTTTTCTTTGCATGCTAGTAAATTTTAGCCATTTCATTATAGACCTTCTGATACCCGATGGGTAGTGCTGGTCGATAGCAGCTTAGTGATCTCTTACCTGTGCAACCTTGTGAGATAGACCTACCACAACCCATACCTACATAGTGAACAACAACTTAAGTAACTTTTCATGGTTTTTGTTTAAGGAACTCCAGTCATATCTTGACTCTTCCAAGAACGGCGTCATATACATCAGCTTTGGAACAAATATTGAGCCTTCCTTATTGCCTCCTGAAAGAATTCAGACCATCGTCAATGTCGTTTCCAAATTGCCCTTCGATATTCTGTGGAAGTGGAATCAAGATGAGTTGCCTGGTCGCACTGCTAACATAAGAATTTCCAAATGGCTGCCACAATCGGATATGTTAAGTAGGTATAATGTTGGGGCTTGGAGAGCCTAAAAAATTTCTTATTCTTATTTTGCAGTAGTGCCTATATTGCCCTCTTTATATAATGTAGCAAACAAATTGCTGCCTATCGTGATAATCATAATTATTACAAAATGTTTCATTTTTCACTTTATTGTAAAATCGTACTCGGAACATCCCAACGTTTATTGTAAATAAGACACTTTTGCTAATACCAGTTATGTCCAAAGAAAAAATGTTGATGTTCGTCAATTTTACTAAATTATAATAGCAGAAAATATTTTGTTTTTTTTTTAAATGGCTGTACTGAATGAAACATGATTTTTGATTATTTTTGATAAGCAGCAAAATGTTGAAGTAAGTGGATCAGGTTTAAAGATCATTATTTATGATTTATTGCTATCTATTATAGATTCCAAGGTGGAACTGCGCCGGCGCCACCGCTAGCTTGTCTTCTTAACACCGAACGCTATAACACTATGTAACATTTACTTCCTCATTAATTAAAAAATGCTTTACAATCATTTGTTATTTCAGGACACCCAAAAATCAAACTGTTCATAACACAAGCAGGCCTGCAATCAACAGATGAAGCCATCACAGCTGGAGTGCCATTGCTTGGTGTACCAATGTTAGGCGATCAGTGGTACAATGCAGATTTGTACAAACATTACCACATTGGTGAACGACTTGATTTGGAATTGATTACTGAAGAAAGTTTAAGAGATGCAATCAACACCGTCATTGGTGATGAAAGGTAGGAATCTTATGTTATAGAAACTCAACTCTGCTATTTTAAAACGTCAATAATCTTGGGTCGGTGGATTGATTTTGAAAATTTTTCATAGTAGTTTTGAGCGAAAGTTAGAAAAATGTTTAATTAAATTTTAGTTTTTAATAGCAATTTTTGCTTATCACATATTAATCGTATTCTCCTACAATACGGTTGTCTGTCAGAATCTTTTTCATATATTTTGTATGGTTCATCTTCGATAGAATACAATCTTCATCATCATCATTATCATCAGCCTTTGTTAGTCCACTGCTGGACATAGGCCTCTCCAAGTGCACGCAAGATAATGCAATAAATGATTTGAATTATTTATTTCCTCAGCTACCGGAAGAACATCGCTAAAATCCGCGCAGTGGTGACCGATGAGCCCCAGAAACCTCTTCAACGCGCCATCTGGTGGACAGAGTACGTGCTGCGGCATGGTGGTGCGAAACATCTGGTCTCCCCCGGTGCCAACATCACCTGGACAGAATATCTGGAGCTAGAACTTGTCTTATACCTATCTTTAGCAGTAATATCTGTACTGCTCAGTTTTGTACTTCTTATTAGCTATTTACGAAAGCAATTTGGATCAACTAAAAAGGTAAAGAAGAGTTAATGGCAAAATATTGTGCAATTCTGAAGAAGGTTACATTATAATGTGATTAGTGGAAGAATGAACAGAAACTTCAGTTGAAGGGTCAAATAGACCCATTTCTAGTACTTTAAACGCTTTTTGTACCTTCCAACATTAGAATGCAGCTGATAAAGACTTAAATCAAAGAGAGTGAGAGTGATATTGATGGACTATAGTGAAAAGGAGGCGAAAACTTTTTATGTAACTAAGTCAATTGTTATTAGCATTAGAAAGAGACCAAATACTAAAATTAAACTGAAATTTTTTATTAGTGTCATGTTTGCAGTTAAAATGAAAATTGTAACATTCCTCATGTATTAACGAATTATTAATTTACTACAGACCGAAAAACTAAATAAATTTTATAGAAGTACAAGCTCGTAACGAGTCTTTAAAATCACATTATTTTACTCAAGACTGAAGAAGTGAGTATTGCCTTAGATTCAAAAACATATTTATAAGTGTTGTAGTTACGATTTTATAATAAATGTTTTATTTTTATTAATGTCTTTTATTTGACAAAGTATTGTTGTAGCAAGCGGGGTTCAACTTCATAAACACTTATACTGTAGCTTAATGCTTAGTACCAGTTAAGATTCCTATTCAATTAATACCTACTTAGTGTATTTTGTATATAGCCAAGTAAAATGATGGGGCCTGTTAGTGTCTGATATTAAGCTAAAACATTTTTAAATCTTATGATATTTTTTAATAATACGAAATTGGTAGAGAAAATTCTTTGCTAATACATGTTTTTAACTGTGATATTATAGTAATCATTAGGTATTTAAAAGGTATTTATTAAAGTAACATAATTGTCATAAATATTAATTTAAAAATAATAATTTATCACATGACTTCAAAGCGTTATTTACATAATAACGAGTATAATATAACGTTGTCCATAATCATCAAAGATAATTTTCCTTTGTGTGAAGTTCTCCTACGCTATAAATACTTATACCCACACATGAAACGACGATACCTACACACAGAAAGATGAGTATATACAAAAAGATAACCAAGTTTTATTCGTTGATCCGAGACCGTAATCAATAGACATGGCATTAATAATAAAGAGTATTGTTGTATTTTTAATTGTTTTAGTTACAAATAACGAAGGCGCCAGAATATTGGCTTTTTTTCCAATGCCTTCTATCAGTCATCAAGTTGTGTTCCGACCTTTTACTCAAGAGCTTGCAAGAAGGGGACATGAAATTACTGTCATCACAACGGACCCAGCTTTCTCAAAAGGCCAGGCACCAGCTAACTTCACTGAGATCGACATCCATGACATGTCATACAAAATTTGGAGAGACGAATTTGTATTAAGTTCTGTAGCACAAGGAAATGGAGGAGATTGGCCGTCACAATTGTCAGTTGCGTCCAAAATCACAATATCAATGTTTGAAAAACAATTAATGCTGGATGAAGTGAGAAGTGTAACTTTTGATAAAACTAAAAAATATGATCTTTTGATTTTAGAAGCATCAGTGACTCCGTTGTTAGGTATTTCAAGTGTGCATAAAGTTCCAGTAATACAGATAAATTCTTTTGGTCCTTTTCCACCTATGCTCTCTAGTATTGGTGCTCCTATGCACGTATTCCTGTATCCAACGGCATCACAACAACGAGTTGGCTCTAAACTCACGACGTGGGAAAAGATAAATCAGTTAGTAAATTTTTATCGAATGAGTAAAGTTTTTGATGAAGTCTATCGTTATTCTGATGAAATTTTGAAGAGGAGTTTAGGTCCGGATACTCCATCTATAACTGAATTAAATAAAAATGTGGATATGTTGTTTTTGAACGTGCATCCCACTTGGGATGTGAATCGTCCAATGCCTCCCAATGTTATATACATGGGACGCTTGCATCAAAAACCAGAGCAGGATTTACCACATGTAAGTGAAACTCTTTCTCTTTTTAAAAATGCGCAAAATCTTTAACAATTATTAGATAATTTTGTAACTATTTCATCGTTTCTATTTAAGGAACTCAAGTCATACCTTGACTCTTCCAAGAACGGCGTTATATACATCAGCTTCGGTACTAATGTTGAGCCTTCGCTATTGCCTGCTAAAAGAATACAGAGCATCATCGATGTGGTTTCAAAATTGCCTTACGATATTCTATGGAAGTGGAATAAAGATGAATTGCCTGGTCGCACCGTTAACATAAGAATTTCGAAATGGTTTCCACAGTCAGATATATTAAGTGAGTAGGAAGACAATTAACACGTTTATCAAATTAGTCATTATGTTATTTAATAATGGCATTTGGTTTAAATCCGTTTTAACTGACTTTGTAAGTGTGATCGAGTTGATGACGAAAAAAATATACATGGCATTTTGAGTTTAATTACATTAAATTTCAACCTCAACCAATCCAACTTTTTCACATCTGACCGCGTGGAAATAATATATTTATTGTCACATTTTATCAACTGCAAATATTTTGATAAAACATCTAATTATATCGGAGAAATAAGGCCCTACATTAAAAAAAAATCACAGATTTTGCAGTCCCCGCAAGAATCGGAACATTGAAAATGAATACAACAATTTACGAAAAAAAAGCATTTTATTTTAAACAACACAATTCCAACTTGAATGCACTTCTCGCCTGCATCCGCTCCGCATCTTTTAACACCATTACCATGATGATCGGTCAATAATCAAAGAAGCTACATCACTTTTTATATACGGAAATGCCCGTTTTTCTACAATACCAAATCTAAAGGGTCACAATTATTAAACGATTTTCAAAATGTTTTCGCCATTTTGTAGCTAAACTAATACACTAGGACCCTTTTTTTTCATTTTTTCTTAAATTGTTTTTTTTTTTTAATATTTACAATTTAGCATACAAACATCCCCTAAAAAACCCATTTTTTTTACATTTTTTAAAATTCCAAAAAAAGTTTCCAGCCGATTTTTATAATTCAAACGTTCACACGTGACTTGATAAATTTCTCAACTTTTGGTATTATTTTCATCTCAATTCTTTTAAAATCCTCGGAGCTATGGCCAAAAATACGTCTCAGGCGATTTGCATCTGATAACCATTTTCAATGATAAAATCAGGCTAGTTTTTATTTTTACTTTTCCTAGCACAAAAATTTTAATATTTTTAAAAGCACTCATTGCGTCCTCTCTGTCGGCTCCTTTGAATGAAACTACGGGCACGTGTAAGCGGTGTAGGCATTGCGGCCTCTCTGTTTCGGCTCCTTTGATTGAAACTAAAGATAGTGCGTAAGGGGTGTTTTTTAATCGAAATGTCTTTTGGCGTTTTTCTTGAAAAATGCTGGCAACATTACCTCTTTGGATAGCCAAGCTAATACGTTGGCAAAGGTAGCTGCCAGCCTTCTTGTCACCGGAGGCTTCAAAAAGGCGAACACTCAACTCTTTAACAAGCTGCTTGGTCTCCGGCCCCCATGGACCCAATGTCTCTACCGCAAACGCAGCAAAAAAAACTGTGCCATACTTGATGATATTGCCATCTATTAAAGATTCTACCTTGAAGTCGCAACAACTTCTGTCGGTACCGCCCGCTGCCATGTATTGTGTTATTTACACCGAACGTCTTTTATGTATCACTTTGTAACCTTTTCTATTTCATATTGTTTCAAACTCTAAAAGTTACACCAAATGTTTAAAATTCTAGTTCTTAACATGTTTTTAATATACAAAACTAAATGCTTTACAATCAATACAGGACACCCGAAAATCAAACTTTTCATAACACAAGCAGGCCTACAATCAACAGATGAAGCCATCTTAGCTGGAGTGCCATTGCTTGGAGTACCAATGATAGGCGATCAGTGGTACAATGCAGATTTGTACGAACATTACAAAATTGGTAAACGACTTGATTTGGAAAGGATCACAAAAGAAAACCTCAGAGATGCTATCAACAACATTATTAGTGATGAGAGGTAAGAAACTAATTTTACAGAGCACGGCGCTATATGTTTGTTAGTGACAAAGTTTAAACGCTTGCTTAAACCAGTATCAGTGAATAGCGTGCTCTGAGGGTCTAAACAAGTGGCATAACTATTGCTTAATAGAAATGGAATATAATAATATCGTATTGGATTGACATAAACCAATGATACTTATCAATGACGTTTGGTTGGCCTATGTCAATCCAAAACGTTTATTATTACATTCCATTTCTATTCTAGGCATAACGCTAGATGCCACTTGTCTAGGCCCTCAGGAATGTACAGCGAAGACAACCATCAATTATTGAATGTCCAATTAATGAGTAAGCTCTTGCTAACGAGGTACAAGGATCACTTAAGATAATAATACTAAACAAGATTACGATCTGCTTGATGGTAACAGGTCATAACAGATTAGACGCTTATAAATACATGGCTATCATAATGGGTGTTATCGATTTTGAGGTCTTGTTATTGTGTATCCTAGTAATAATACCCTTCCTAAAGAAACATAGCAACACATCATATCTGCTTGATAGCGGAAATATTGTATGAGCTATATAGCTGTAAATGGCTACCTTTATGACAGCTTCTGTGCCTATCTCTGACTAAATGAGGTCTCTTTCAAACCCATCGAATAAATCTAATAATTGAAATGCGTTAGTATGATAATTTGTAACTTCTACCTTCAAATCAAAACTGAGTAACGAATCAACGTGATTTCGGAACAGATGAAGTTGAAAAGCCAGACCATAATAATATAAGAAAATTTTTATTTAGGTCGCGTCCAATAAATGTCAATCTCAATTTCACGTGAGCTGATTTTTGAGAGAAAACTAGTCATATAGATGTATATTTCAACAGTTACCGTAAGAACATCGCTAAACTGCGAGCAGTGATGACCGATGAGCCTCAGAAGCCGTTAGAACGTGCCATCTGGTGGACGGAGTACGTGCTGCGGCATGGTGGAGCGAAACATCTGGCCTCCCCTGCTGCCAACATCTCCTGGATGGAATATCTGGAGCTAGAACTTGTCTTATACATATCTATAGTGTTAATATCTGTACTATTTAGTTTTATAATAATAATTTGTTATGTACAAAGGCTATGTAAATCAATATTTAAAAAAAAGAGTTACTTAAGTGCAAAATGTTGTGAAAATGTGAAAAAAAATCATTAAGGTTTAAAAAGTGAAAAATAACACAAACTTCAAGTTAATTGTCAAATGGACCTGTTTTTAATGTAACACATATATATTATTTTTTAAATAAAAAGTATTTTTTTAAATGATAATGCAGCTCAGCTGACGGCAACCTTGATCAGTGTGTGTGTGAGAATGATGCACTACATGATGTACAATCGAAATCAAAATTTTGTTTATTTTTATTTGTTTATTGTAATGTTTTTCTTAGTAAAATTATGAATTTTTGTATTGTTTGGTTTTTATGTTAACTTTTGTTATGTTTTTTTATTATTTCTCGGTTTATGTTTATTGGATTTTTATCTGTTCTTTATTTTATCATGCTCTTCATTTTTATTTTTTTATTTTGTTGTGAAGTCAATAAATGTATTTTCTTCTTCTTCTTCTTTCTTCTTCTTTCTTCTTCACTTTGAGTGAAAGTATATATTGGAACTTTGTCAATTATCAGCATTATAAAAAACACCTTGCTTCGTAAATTAACTTTTAACTACCAAAAATAGTTATTTGTTATACAAGAGTGCAAAGTTGCTTTTTAACCGCGTGCTCAATTTTGATGACCGAGCAAGCGAAGGATTCTAAAATTGAATCACGAGCGCAGCGAGTGATTCAAAAATTAGAATCCTGAGCGTTAGCGAGGGAATCAAAAGAGCACCAGGTGAAAAATCTTTGCACTCGAGTGCAACACGTAACTTTTCATCCCACCTCAGCGAGGAAATGACTAAATGCAAAAAATAACATTTACAATCACAAGTTACTTTTATTACAATTTAGGTATTAACTACTACATTATGATAGGTAAGTATTACAGAATAATCTTTAAGTTGTAACAAATAATACTTAAGTATAATTAAGAAAAATTGAAAGTAACGTTGCTACAGTTACTTAAGGGGGTGCAGCGCGGACGCAAAACTGCGAGTTTCAAGTTTCTTTATGATAGAGAGCGAGTAGCGCGTGGCAGTGGTATGACAACGGCGCACGACTACAAATACGCACGCACACTAATATCTGTACAGAGTAGGCTGGTGATTTAATTAGAGCAATGTTTACTTTCGTAAAATCATAGGCGTTTGGGTAAAAAATAATAGAAGTCTTACTATTTTCATATTTATATTTTTTAATTGAAAAATAAGACAACAGTGGCCTGTGGAATATCAATACAAACATTTCGATGTCGGATCATTGTTTCAATTGTGCTATATTTCCAAAGTTTCTGAAGAAATAAGTTTGTGGATATCATTACTTTTACGTACTGCTTATGCAGTTTCTGGGTATTTGTTTCAAATTCCAAGACAACCATGGCCTTGTGAAAGGATAAAGCTAACCTACACTAGGCCTTTTAATGTATATGATCTATTCAGCGCCTAGCATCAGTGACTTAAAAACACGTAAATTTTCGAAATTCCGCGCGGCACCCCCTTAAGTTGAGTGTAATATTTTTGTTAGGTACTGTAATGTTGGTGTTAGTGACTTGTGTACTGTAACACCCCGCTGGGTCGTTACTTAAGGTACCGGGGGTTGTATCGAATAATAACACTTTAAAAGCTTTAAATATCTATATTGCTTTCAACATGAAATCATAACAATCAAATCGTCGTCGCGGCCCGTCACCGAGTCCGCGATGTTCTTCTTTTTTCTTCCATCCCTTTTTCTTCTACTACGTTTGAATTCAGGCCACAGCGGCTGCCAGTAAGTATGCCCGAGCAAGGAGTCCCGGTTGCTACAGTACTGAAAATTCGGCACCATGGAGGTAGAAGTAAATAGGTTTGATGATGTTTTGAATTCCCAAACTTAGTGCACACGATGTTCTAAATTCAATTTTACTTTATCCTCTAGCGGATAAAAACGGCTTTTGCGCTCAGATATCGAAGAGTAAAAATACTCTTTCCGAGATGGGGGGATGAAAAAGATTTTTTAAATTAAACCTAAATTCATTTATTTAACTGCTCTTTGAAAATAATACAAAAAGACGTTATAATATAACTGAAAGCCTTGATTGCTTTCGCATTTGGCATAATAATTTTATCCTTGTAAACATCGTATTGTTCTTTAAAACTTTAATGACGTTTTTACGCTCGTCTCTCTAATGCAAAAAATATTTTTTTATACAACAGTTATAATATTAAGTTTATTATAAAGTTTCAACTCGTGTGTCCATAGGGAATACAACCTAGGCTCTACACTGTAAAACACTTAACAAGCATCTCCTTTTTCTGTAAGTTGCCTAATTTTGTTTAGTTTTTGAACGTTATCATGACCCTGAGTAGTTTATTTCGTAATATTCTTATTTATAGATAGTCGCTGATAGTCTGTTCTTGTGAGTGCATCGTAAATAACCGAAGATGGTTTTTCTTTGTGAGTAATATTATAAAAGATATAAGAAATTGTGCTAAAACATTCAATCGTTAAAACTAGACTAAAAACAGCAGTCATGAATTTTAAAATAATTTGTTTGGTTTTGTTTTTAATAGTTATAGTAACACAAAACGATGGCGCTAGAATATTAGCTTTTTTCCCGATACCTTCAATCAGTCATCAAGTTGTGTTCAGACCTTTGACTCAAGAGCTCGCCAGACGGGGCCATGAAGTAGTTGTCGTCACGACGGACCCGGCTTTTCCAAAAGGCCAAGCACCGGCTAACTTCACTGAGATCGACCTTCATGACATGTCATACAAAATTTGGAAAGAAGAATTTATGTCAAGCTCCGTAACTAAAGGACTTGGCGGCGATTGGCCCTCACAAACATAAGTTATGACATCATTATTTGAAAAACAAATGATGTTAGATGAAGTGCGAAGTGTTATTTTTGATAAAAGTAAAATATACGATCTCTTGATTTTAGAAGCGTGCGCAACTCCAATGATAGGTATATCAAGTGTGCACAAAGTTCCAGTTATCCAAATAAGTTCGTTTGGTGCTATGCCACTTAATCTAGAAGCCATTGGTGCTCCTTTTCACGTATTTCTACATCCGACATCTTCGCAACAACGAGTGGGCAACAAACTTTCGATGTGGGAAAAGATAGATGAATTAGTAAATCATTATAGATTAAGCAAAGTTTTTGAACAAATCTATAGTGACGCTGATGAAATGTTGAAGAGGAGTATTGGTCCAAATACACCACCTATGAGTGAGTTAAATAAAAATGTGGATATGTTGTTTTTGAACGTGCATTCTCTTTGGGAGATGAACCGTCCAG
This sequence comes from Eudonia mercurella, assembly GCA_963082485.1. Taxonomy (NCBI): domain Eukaryota; kingdom Metazoa; phylum Arthropoda; class Insecta; order Lepidoptera; family Crambidae; genus Eudonia; species Eudonia mercurella. Next base: position 4,245,421 of record OY720046.1, on the reverse strand, counting down.
TGCCTCCCAATGTCATATACATGGGAGGCTTACACCAAAAACCGGAGAAGAAGTTACCACGAGTAAGTACAGCTAATGTTTTATTTGTAACAAGAGAATAGATTATCTTCTTTTATAAACAGCAAACGCGTAATAAAATACTGCTTATGTAAAATTTTCCAGCAACATAAATGAATCTTTGATGCCCCTATGAGACATTAAGGCTAATAAAGTTGTTTCCACTGACACGTACTATGAATATTATAATTTAAAGAAACATGTTTTAAATTAAAAATAATGTATAAAGTAAACGCGAGTAGATCCGTAAAAGTTGTTTCATTTTAACGAAACATGTTTTGTTAAAAACAAAGTATAAACAATAAGACACTTTTTGAAGCACTTGTAATAATTGTAACAATAACCATAATAATATAACAATCTACTAATGCTTGTTCCATTTTCTAACAAATTTAAAAACATGTTGTTACTAAAACAACTTTAGATAGTAATTTTCTTTTTGTTTAAGGAACTTAAGTCATACCTGGATTCTTCTAAACAAGGCATTATATACATCAGCTTTGGAACTAATGTTGAGCCTACGTCATTGCCTGCTGAAAGAATTCAGGCCATCATCGATGTGGTTTCCAATTTGCCCTACGATATTCTGTGGAAGTGGAATAAAGATGAGATGCCAGGTCGCACTGATAACATCAGAATAGCCAAATGGTTGCCACAATCAGATATGTTAAGTAAGTATCATGTAAATCTGCTGGTTTTCATACGTGACTATAAAAGAATACCTATAAAAAGTCCACTTTTATTTCTGGCTCACAAACATAACACTTGACCTTAAAATAGACGTTGTCTACTTTAAGGTCAAGTGTTGTCATCATCATTATCATCATTAGCCTGCAGGGGTCCATTGCTGAACAAAGGTCTTCCTAATGGATCACTACCACACCCGGTTCTCCACGTTTGACATCCAACCACTTGCCGCCGCTTTTTTAAGGTCGGTTGTCGTAATTTATGTACACGTAGAGAATTTTAATGAGTAAAAAAATAGTTGCTAATTAGATTGCTATCCATTAAAGACTGTATATTGGAGCCGCCTCCGACAACTTTTGAGATGGGGCTTGTATTGAAACCAAAACTTAAACCTTGGACGCCGGCACTATACAGAATACACTAAACATGCACACTAGTTTAGGCCCAAGACACCGTACTCGTAGAACAAGGGCACGAAGAATCGGTTCACACGCGCTCTATACCAAACACAGACATTTACCTAGGCGCTTCTCTCCTCCTCCACGGCCCGGCCAACCCGAGACGAGGTCCGAGCCTTTAGAGGCGCTCTCGGGTTGTTCCGCTCCCCGATCCGATCCGATCCAGAAAACCTCCGAAGGTGATTCGTTTCACACGAGAGAGACCCCTTTTCTTGAGAAACCCTTTAAGTTTCTCGCCGCCCCCAAACAAGCCCCGTAAAGCTGAAAATGCCGTCTGAGGCAATCAGCAAACTCTCTCCAAAAAAAAAAGACCGCGATATTCCTCCGTACTTCCAAGAAAATGTTAAACCGTTGTTAGAATTATCTGCTATTAGAAGATTGCAGGCGTAAAAAAAATCCAAGAATCAACATGAAAAACTCTGACACTAGGTTCATACTTTCATTAACATTTTTGACTGACTCAAAATTAATGGTACAATTATGCTTTTACATATTTTTTTTATTGTTCCAGGACATCCCAAAATCAAACTATTCATAACACAAGCAGGCCTACAATCAACAGATGAAGCCATCTCAGCTGGAGTGCCATTGCTTGGTGTACCGATTTTAGGCGATCAGTGGTACAATGCAGAATTGTACGAACATTACAATATTGGCAAACGACTTGATTTGCATAGGATCACTAAAGTCAATTTTAGAGATGCAATTAACACCATCATTAAAGATGAAAGGTAGATAACAATTGTTAAAAAGCATGAGGAATTAATGATAAACAGAAATTATATATTTTGTGAATTTTGAAGTTGCGTGTAAATCAATAGAACTTACGACCATTTTCAATATTATAATTTTATTCTTGATGGTCTAGTAATAATAATAATACAATCAACTTAGTTCAAGACAGGCCCGACTTGATGTTTAGTACTCAGTATGCCTAATTGCACCGTAACTTTACTAGATTCATAGATCTTTAAACTGGAATTCTGCAATACAGTTTATAGCTGCTTGGCGGTACATTTATCATATGAGATTCGTTAACTAAATACCTTGGCTTTTTACCTTCTAGACCAGAATGTGCCTACCATCAGCTAAAGAAAGTATTTTTAAATAAATCAATAGACTTAACGAACGATGTTATTCTGAAAGTGTTTTTATGACAGACATAAATATTTCTATCCTCAGTTACCGAAAGAACATCGCTAAACTTCGAGCAGTGATGACTGATGAGCTTCAGAAGCCGTTAGAACGCGCCATCTGGTGGACGGAGTACGTGCTGCGGCATGGTGGCGCGAAACATCTTGCTTCCCCCGCTGCCAACATCTCCTGGACAGAATACCTGGAGCTAGAACTTGTCTTATACCTATCTATAGCATTAATTTCGATACTATTTTCTTGCTTAATATTAATTTGTTATCTACGAAGGTTATTCAGATCAATTTTCAAAATAAAAAGAAGTTAATTGCAAGTTATCGGCCATATGACATTGTCGCTGCAAAGAGCATCGGTAAAGTGGACTTTAAAAGCTATGGAGCAATCGATTAAAGGTGTTCGTTGAAATAAAATCCATCAGTGTCATTCGAATTCAGTTAGGTGACCCATATTAGTATGCTTGTAATTTATTTTTATTTTTAAATGAATATGTAACATTATTTTGTAACAACGAATTAACAAACAACAAGGCCACGAGTTCTTGAGTTCATGGTCAAATGGCCGTCTATCGCGTGTTTTAAAATATGTTTCTATACACTTTTTTACTAAGACAACTATACCTACAATGTTATGTAACAACACTAGTTTTTTTAGTAAATTTAAATAGTTTATAGTCAGAATAACATTAGCCTCCATGATTTATCACAAATTTTTGGTGCATTAAGGAAAGTAGTTAAGTGGTATAATAGCTTACCAAACCAATGTTTTTAGTCAAAAAGACATTTATAGTGAATATATTGTTAGTCAATACTCTTTTCTCTCTCTTTTTCTTGTCAATACCTAGGGGTCCATTCTAAGGTCTCTGAGTTGAGGAGATAAATTGAAGTACACAGTCATCTTTACTTAAGTTTAAAGAATATCCTAAGAGCTTTGTCTCAGATTTTCAATAAAATTGTATTGTTCGTTTTCTACATATTAGTTATAAATACATTCATTACAAAATCTTAGATCATTAGAGTAGTATTATAGAATCCTTTTCACCGAATATACTAAAATATGAATTACATATATTTAAAATAATACATAGGTACTTGTTCGCGCCAGAAACTAGACGGTCTCACTCGCTCGTTCACTCAATCACTCATCAACTCAAAGATACGCCGCACATGCCGACGACGGGGGTAGTGTATATCTCGTTCGATAGCCTACCAGCCGGTACTTAGCCGCCTTGATAGTGCATTCGGCTTAAATATATTATTTCGGACAGTGAATATCCATAAATGAGTTTTAATACATTCTTACAGGCTATTTACAGGCTATTACACATTTATTCATATTAGTAATAAGATTATTTTAATTAAAAAAAGTAACATGAAAAACATAATTATTTAATAACAATTTGTTGTGAAATATTGATATCGGGTCAATCGATACTGATTTCTTAATTAGCTGTTGAATTATCATGACCGTAAATATTATTTTTTTAAACTTACATTTGTATTTATCTTTGCACTTTGAATCTTCTATTTGTATAGAAGATTCAAAGTGCAAAGATAACCGAAGTAGTTTGTTTTCGCGAGTCATGATGACAATTATATTCAAAGAAATACTTCATAATAATAGAAATATAATATAAATATATCATATTAAATTTCATTCGTGGAAACTATACCGATAACAGCAGACATGGCTTTTAAATTGATTAATTTAGTTGTGTTTTTAATAGTTTTAGTTACACAAAACGAAGGTGCTAGAATATTAGCTTATTTCCCGATACCTTCAATCAGTCATCAAGTTGTGTTCAGACCTTTGACTCAAGAGCTCGCCAGACGGGGACATGAAGTAGTTGTCATCACAACGGACCCAGCTTTTCCAAAAGGCCAAGCACCAGCTAACTTCACTGAGATCGACCTTCATGACATGTCATACAAAATTTGGCGAGAAGAATTTTTATCAAACTCCGTTTCTAAAGGAAAAGGAGAAGATTGGCCTTCACAAGCGTTGATATCATTCAATATTATAACATTAATAATAGAAAAACAATTGATGTTAGATGAAGTGCGTAGAGTAATTTTTGATACAACTAAGAAATACGACCTTTTGATTTTAGAAGCTTGTGCGCTTCCTACATTAGGTATTTCAAGTGTGCATAAAGTTCCAGTTATTCAAATAAGTTCGTTTGGTGCATTGCCAGTTAATCTAGAGACTATTGGTGCTCCTTTGCACGTATTCCTATATCCGTCTTCTTCACTACAACGAGTAGGCAACAACCTAACGATCCGTGAAAAGTTAGATCAATTAGTAAGTCATTATAGATTAAGCAACACTTTTAATTTAATCTATAGAGACACTAATGATATGTTAAAGAGGATTATTGGTCCAAATACACCACCTATGAGTGAATTAAATAAAAATGTGGACATGCTCTTTTTGAACGTGCACCCTCTTTGGGAGATGAACCGTCCAGTGCCTCCCAATGTCATATACATGGGAGGCTTACACCAAAAACCGGAGAAGGAGTTACCAGACGTAAGTACCTACAGTTTTTATATTGGTGATTAAAAAAAGATTATCCTCTATATTACACAGAAAACGCTCAATAAATTACCACTCAAGTACAATTATCCAGCAACTTAAAAAATACAATACATAAACTCAGAGCGGACTGTTCTGTTTTATAGTAACATCAGTCACTAACAACATAGCAAGATACTCGTATCTTCAGTATTATCTGCTTCAAAAACAAAGAGAAACGTATTTTGAAGCGCGTTTCCACCTTATCATCACTTAACATTAGGTGAGATAAAAGCAAGTGTTTAACCGTAAGGAATGAAAAAATTAATAGACACACACAAGTTGTTAGTCTAAACAATCAGACATACACAATAGAATTCATTTGAACACGACGTAGCTGATTACATAGAAATTACAAAGAATCAACTCAAAGTAGGACCAAATAATATGTACCTACCTACTTGATAATATTTATCTATATATTAATACGTGAAGCAAAAACTTTGTACCCCTTTTTGCGAAAATTGCGCGGACGGAGGAGTATGAAATTTCGCACACTTATTGTTTATATAGAGAAGGATTGCAGAATGTTAATATTTTTTTTAATTATGCATACAAATACTTTAAATCAATAAAACAAACAATTACACACACTACCATGTATTTGACAAACACGCAATATAAGTATAATATACTATTTTCAAAAATTTCAAATATGGAAGAGGAGCGGCCGAAATCTGTCAATGCCAATCCAAACTCACATTCTATCTTTTTTAATTTTTCATTGCTTAGGATACAATCCGTGCAGCCTTAATAAAATTACTAATACTCTCATTCTATTCACGGTACGTTTTAATTTAATGAAAATTTAGCAATTACAATTTTTATCACAATATTTTTATTATTTTGAATTTTTGCATTCACAATCCTTTATAATAGTTACAATATAACATTTTACTTCGATTCTCACTCGAGCTTCCTGAGGCTGGTTGATTTTTTCTACTAAAATTTTATCTTTTATTACAATGTCCTCTTTGTTAAAGGAACTCAAGTCATACCTGGATTCTTCTAAGAACGGTGTTATATTCATCAGCTTCGGAACTAATGTTGACCCTTCGAAATTGCCTGCTGAAAGAATTCAGACCATCATCGATGTGGTGTCCAAATTGCCCTATGACATTCTTTGGAAATGGAATAAAGATGAGTTACCGGGTCGCACTGCTAATATAAGAATTTCTAAATGGTTGCCACAATCGGATATGTTAAGTAAGTATGAAGTAAACCAGCTGGTTTTGCTATCTATATTTACCTATACTATCCATATAAAGTGAAGGCTCGTGCCCCAGCAGTGGGGACATACAATGAGCTGGTGATGATGACGATGAATACTAAAATTTGCTGCTGTGGCTTAGCTGCTATAAAAACACTGCAGGCTTAAATGAAAGCCATGTCGGACGCATGAAAAATTCTCTTGCTAGGTTAATTTATAAATTGACTGGCGAACTTCGTACCGCTTTGACAGTTTCTATATACGCAGACGCTTTCGATCCCAAATACAATAGAATTCAATGGTTCTACCATGGTACCCAGAGCACTACAGCCGTCGTTATGACAATAAAACAAACAAATCGTTAAATAGTTTACGCGTGAAAGGGTATCACACAAACAAAAAACAAACTCACTTTTTTAATAATAAGTCTTTGATTATACTCTTGGGAATGTATGTACAAAATTTCATGATGATCGGTTGAATAGTATACGCGTTAAAGCGTAACAAATAACAAACAAACAAACTCACTTTCGCATATTAAGTTAGGTAGTATTAGATAGTTAGCGTATAAACTCTGATTTAGACGCACATCTGCTTATATTGTAACCCTGTGTAAAGGCCGTCCCAATCCTATCCAAACTACTCCGAGAATCTAGTAGAGTAGAGTTTCCCTCTAGAAACCTTCTGACGTTGTTTTAATTGTGATCAAGCAGTGTGGCCTTTAAGTTTCTCGCTGCCCCCAAAAAAGTCCGGTGACGCCGTGAAGGCCGTTTACCTTTTACAGATAATAGCAAACTCTCTCCTAAAAAGTTTTGAGCTTATCAGCGAAATCAAAATTTTTTTTATATATTGATTCAACCTTTTTGGAATAAAATCGGATTGAGTTTTCAAACATGTGTCAAAATCAAATGTAATTTAATTCAAAATCACTAAGGAGTATTGATATCAACTTCGAAGCAAATCACCGCCAAAATAACTTTCTACCCCTTTTTATTCCCGTTAAGGGATGAATATCAATAAAATACGAAACACGTCTTCCATCAATTCTGTAAATAAAAGTTTATGCAAAATTTAAAGTTAGTAGTGGACCAAGGAATCACATTGGCCCATACAAACTTTGCCCCCCTTTTTCACCCTCTTAGGGGTAGAATTTCGGAAAATCCTTTCTTATCGGATGCCTACGTCATACTAAGAATACACCCTCCAAGTTTCAGGTCTTTACAAACAGCGGTTTAGGCTCTGCGTTGATCCGTTAGTCAGTCATTCAGGACAAAGAATTTTATATATAGATTTCGCAACATGCTTAATAACTTACTTAGTAACTTATTAACTAGCTTTTTACGAAAACATATTTTGTCTTTGCTACACAATACGCAAATAAAATTGGCAATAATATTCTACGATCTCTAAAATATAACCCATACCCAACTACCATAGTTTGAAGTCCATAAATCTTGCATGAACCATTTTAACTTGTAAGAGTTGACGATACGAGGGTTTTTCAATAATATATTGTTTCAGGGCATCCTAAAATCAAACTGTTCATAACACAAGCAGGCCTACAATCAACAGACGAAGCCATCACAGCTGGAGTGCCATTGCTTGGTGTACCAATGTTAGGCGATCAGTGGTACAATGCAGATTTGTATGAATATTACAATATTGGCAAACGACTTGATTTGAAAAGGATCACAGAAAAGAATCTCAGGGAGGCAATTAACAACATTATTGGTGATGAAAGGTAAATAACTATGTTTTTTTATACTTAGCACGGAATGACTCCATTTCACCTGATGTTAAGTGAATATGGAATCCAGATACGACGACAACTAGTGCAGCGTTAAAACAACGCAGCATCAGTTAACCTCACTCTGCCGGCCCACAAGGTGCCTCTTCACGCCTCGTTTGAAAGACCCCATATCATAGGAAGGAGGGAAAACGTGTACTAGTAAACTGTACCATGTTTTGGAGATGCGATAAAGAAACGAGTCACCAAATTTCTTAGTGTGTGATGGAATATTTGAGAGCTATGGAGGAAGTGATGTGAACTATAATGATAATCACAATGTCGTTAATATAATAGTTCCGTCTATAAAACTTTGAAATATTTATCAATCGAAATAGTCCGGTCATCCCAAGCCGTGATAAAAATTTTACAATTTCACAAAGTATCATTCAAAATATCCCATATGGTGTTTTGAGTGGAGGAGCCACGCTGCGTTGCAGCACGAAATTGGCCGGCTCGCCCGGCGTAATCCCACCCTCTCACAGAATATCGGCGTGAAAGAATGGCACTCGTTGCTGTTGTGTTTCGTCCGGTGAGTGAAAGTAGCGGAGGCCCATCTCTCACCCCTACCTCCTCCCAATTCCTACTTCCTCCTCGAAATACGACTCCTTCCTCAAGGCCGGCAACGCATCTGCGATTACTTGGTTTTGCGTTTGCATAGGCGGCGGTGATTACATTCAATCTGGTGACCCGCATGCTCGTTTGCGTCTTTTTAACATAAAAAAAAAAAACATTTTTCGCCCAGTTTTTTTTTAAATTTAGTTCTTTAAACTTTACAGATGATTTGTTATAAATTCTAAGGGCAATACAAAATGAGGTCCCAAGTCCTTAATAGTCTTTATAGTCGCCTTTGGGTTGAACCGCACTTGATCTGATCCGAACGCCTCGAACAATCTAGTTGGGGAGGGGGACATGCTTGCGCTATGCCATCTCTTTCAGAAAACCTCTGAGGATGTTTTGATCACTTCGATCACACGACTTGAGGAATCCTTTAAGTTTCTCGCCGCCCCTGAAATGTCCGGTTACGGTGGAAAATTCCACAAAGCAATTTCTTTCAAGGAGCTCGATGGCGCCATGGGTATCGCGCCCGGTCAGCGAGTGCTTAGGTTAAGTCACTTTCCCAAATGCAAAAAATGAATCATCTCGAGCTCCTCCGAGCTTCAGAAGACACGTAAAGCCGTTGGTACCGGCTGAATTAGCAGCCGTTAACAACCACCAATTGGCACTGGGCCCGCGTGGTGGTATATGGCCATCCATTCATAGAGTATATGGCCATCCATCTTATCTATCCATAGGGAAGACTCGTGCAGGCCTCAGCAGTGGGGTCGCAAAAATGAGCTGATGATAATGATGATAAATTTCTTAAAAAAAATATATAATGAGCAAGCAAATAGTACGTAGTTAACAAACATTTTTCTTTTCAGTTACCGCAGGAACATTGCTAAACTTCGAGCAGTGATGACTGATGAGCCTCAGAAGCCGTTAGAACGCGCCATCTGGTGGACAGAGTACGTGCTGCGGCATGGTGGCGCAAAACATCTGTTGTCCCCCGCTGCCAACATTACCTGGACAGAATACCTGGAGCTAGAACTTATCTTATACCTGTCTATAGCATTCATATCTATAAGTCTCAGTTTTGTTACTCTCATTTATTACCTACTCAAACAATTTAAATATTCTTTAAAAGTTAAAAAGAGTTAATTGTAAAGTATTATGCGGTTATAGAAGTGTCAATGTCATTTTAATTTGTGGAGAGTGTAATTCACGCTAACTTCAACTTATGACTGTGATATTGTGCTTTAAGTTCCCATCGACATTAGTTTTCAACTGATTTTAAGAGTGAGTGGGAAATTGAAAATGAGTGTGAGAATGATGCACTACAGTGTGATATAATTTTTATATAATATAAAGTCCTGAAATTTATTTATAACAACAAAATATTTTATAACAACTTAATATATCATTTCTTCTTATAACTTAGGATAATAATATTGAAGCGTAGGGTCTGACTTGGCTAGTTTCATATACGAATTATTTTTAAGTACCTACTAAAACAGTCATGGAATGGGGATCCCCATGTTAGTTAGGCTAGTTTCTACCAGCCAGCCAAATATCTGTAAGAATAAAATAAGAACTTACAGCTTTAGAATTTGCGAAGGCTATAATATAATTCGTATATGAAAACTAGCCAGGCTACTAGGCTTCAATATTATTATTCTAAGTTATAAGAAGAAATTATATATTAATTTGTTATAAAATATTTTATGTTGTTATAAATAAATTTCAGGACTGACCATTACGAACTTGGCACCCATTTCGATCTCACTTCTTTTGTCGTTGAGGTCAACAACCAAGGCATACATCATAATTTTGAACTTAGTTCTCATTTCACATTTATGTTTTTGATGGGATATCATTACTTTTTGTACAGAAATTATTAGTAAGTACTTATTCATAATAAAATTATACCAAATGGTTTTTGTTAATCTACTGTATTTTCCTACGTTTACGGGGTATAATTGTTTTTTTTGTGTTATTTTCTATATTTTCTAGTACCTTTGAAATATTATTCTTACATTACAGGCATCTGTAAGTAAGTGTTCCTAATAAAATCAATTAATTGAAAAATATAATAAATTGATAAAAATTTACTAGCGATTTATTCCTTTGTATTCGCCCAACTACAGACTGGGTTAGAGTTTAGATCTATCTATAGATCAGGTAGGTTAGTCTTAAAACACAATTGCAATAATCAATTTCCAATCACAAATCTAAAAAATTCAAATGGCACTCTTAAATCGATAATAGCGCTACATTGGAATTAAATTGCGTGGAAATTAAGTGAACAAATTATCATCGAGATGGGGCGTTCCGAAATTGCAAAACTTATCCCAATATCGATACATATTAATCGCATTGGAATTGTATTGAGATTGAGTTTGCGTCAAGAGTAGCCTACCAGTCAGTGATAAAAATTACGATTTTTGGACATTATTATTTAAATAGTCTCAATATATGAGCCAATTTGCATGTTTCAGTGAAATAGTTTTTGAGTTATGAGGGGGTCAAAATTGGCTCTGAATAGTTCGTAAATATTACACACGGTGCTGCTCGCCAGTTCTGTTAGCTTGAATTTGGCTTGATACGCTACCGCGTGTCAAGAATAAAATTATTCTTGAAAATTGAATCAAAGAAATAATATTTGAAAATAAATTAAAATATTCTCACGTAGCGATGAGTCCATTTGTTTATTGTTTTCTTAAGTTTACGCGAACAGTAAAATTTCAATGAAACATTTTATACGAATTTTACAATATATCATATACACGTGGTCACAATTTCTCTCTTTAGAACTATGATGTATGGGTTCGAAGTGTCAAAATAAAATACTAAGTAATATCAAATCCAACGCAAGTAGATTCGTAAAATATGTTTATACCTGACGCTAACACTCGAATGGCTATGCGCTTTTCTTGATATCCGAAAGCCCTGTGTTCAATTCTTAGGTTGGACAAAGTGTGATTCGTATTTCTATATACGTATTTTTTACATTTTATTTTTAAGTGCTAATTGCTGCACTGAAACTGAATTAAATCTCTATACGTAGTTCGGGCTTGTTTTAACCAAGCCGCATTCAGCAAACATGGTGGTTAAACCGACACCCATCAATCGAAGCGATGAGTTGATTTCAATGATGAAGGCCTTTGCCCAGCAGTGGGACAGTATTTATTGACTATTTTATTTTTTTTATAAAAGAAGGAGGTAAACGAGCAGGCGGGTCACCTGATGGAGAGAAATCACCGCCGCCCATGGACACCCGCAAAACCAGAGGAATCGCAGACACGTTGCCGGCCCTTAAAGAAGGAATAGGCTCGTTTCTTGAAGATCCCAAGGTCGTAACGGTCCGGAAATACCGCTGCCGAGAGCTGGTTCCACAACACTGTAGTTCGAGGCAAGAAATTCGTGAAAAACGCACAGTAGTAGACCGCCATCCATCAAGGTGATGTGGATGGAATGACAGTCGATTGCGTGTAGTGCGGTGAAGGAAAGCAGCGGTAGGGATCAGGCCGAACAATTCAATTTTATATACATTTTGGCAAGTGACTTTTTTATTTTATTTTAAATGATTTTTTTAAATTATTCTTATTATAAATGACTTTGCTCTGCTTGATGTTAAGCAGAAGCAGAGTCCAGATTAGAGGACAGGTATTGGAGCAGGATCCTGCGTCTCTAGCCGTCCTCACTTTGCCTATCCGCAATTTGCACTGAGGCATTGTCTATCTTATTTAAAAAAGCTTTAACATACAAAATTTTATACAACAGTTTTGTTCTCAGCTGACTTGAGTTCGCGTGCGCTATCTGGAATCCCAACTACAAGGTACATATTAGTCGAAGAGAAAGAATCCAGAAGAAATTTGTTAAAGCCCTTTATTATAAGAACAGGTAATACTTATACTAATTATGAAGAGTCTCTAAATTATCACAAAGTTAGATCCTTAAAGGTGCTGCGTAGATTCTGTTTTATTATATAAAATTATGAAAATTGATAAAAATAAAACCACTGCAACTTGCAACTAATATTTTAACTATATCTCTTTCCAATAAAAAGTTACACTTATTAAAAATCACACAGCTATCGGACATAGATTTAACAAGTAGTCTTAACACTGCCGTGGGCGGCACAAGAATGACCATCGACTCCACTCTTAGACCGAGCAGAGCCTCTCTACCCCTACCACTTTACTACTTCCGCAGATAAACAGGTAACGTCAAGAGGCGGGAAAATCAGTATTGCCATTTTATATTTTTTTTAAACTACGACTATTTATTTCAATTAAGGCAATATTTCCAAAAAATATCTAAAGACATGACATAATAAATATTATTTTAGATGCCCCATCACTTCTGCATGATATCTTTATCAGAGTGCCCCGTGGACAAGAGCGTCGATGCCGTAGAAAAGATTTGTTTTGTATACCTAATTGTAAGACATCCTACTGTAAAAACATGTTCATAAAGCGTGCCTGCAAACCTTATAACGATAACGACAAGTTATCTGATGTAGATATATTTTGCGGTAATGTAAATTCGATAAAAAGCTTTTAATCACTGATCTGTCTAACGGTAATTTCATAAGGTTCAAATGGTCAAAATTATAAATGTCATTGCTGAATCATGACGATGATCATGATGGTGATCAGTGACCAGACTTTGATTGTTATCACTTATTTGTCCTTGTATTATTAGTAACACCTTTTTACATATTATATTTTTGTTTCCCATTCATTGTAAAGCATTAGATAGCACTAACTTAGATAACAGGCTCATAGAATAGAATAAAATAGAATGTAAACAGTTCATTTTAACATTTGTAAAAATAAAGGAAACTATAGGTCTGTTTATTAACATTTTATTTATAATCTATGATGAAAACTGTATGACAGTTTGTTTTCAAATAAATAAATAAATAAAATAAAATCTTATTTCTAGCTGCCGGAACACAACAATGCTACAAATATTGATGTAATAGCGACATATTTAGATTAAGACGGTGCTAGGTAGTCAGGTGGACAAACAAACTGAGTACACACACAATATGTACATATGTTTGCACATCAACCTACAACAAACTGTCGAATTTCCTCAAAAGACTTATAACTTTGTGTCTTTAATATATGGCTAAGATAAAATAAGATAAGATAAGATATTTTTTTTTGCCATAAAATTGTGTAAAATACATAGAAGGTGTAAAGCATATAATAATGGGAACAAACAATTTACCCTAGTCGGGCATCGGGTTGAAAATGTATTGAAGAAATCTGATATATGGTTAAGATAAGATAAGATGAGATAAATTTTTATTGCCATAAAAAAGTGTAAAATATAATACATAGAAGGTGTAAAGCATATTATTATAATAATGGGAACAAACATTTTACCCTAGTCGGGCATCGGGTTGAAAATGTATTGAAGAAATCTGATATATAGTTAAGATAAGATAAGATAAGATAAGATAAAATACATTTTTATTGCCATAAAATTGTGTGAAATACATAGCAGGTGTTAAGCATATAATAATGGGAACAAACAATTTACCACTTAAAGTAAAACAAAACATTAACAAGTAGCGGCATTTTCATAACTGCCATTGCATTGATGTAATACTTTAATAGCTCTTGGTAAGGCTCCTGAGCTCAGAAGTGGGACGTTTATAGTATAATAATTAATTTTTTTTTTAAAGTCTTCATTATCGTACTATAAACCACTTTTGTGGATTTCAAAATATAATGATATTAATAATTTTTAACAAAAATAAATTAAAAACAACACGTGTTAAAACTACTTAAAAATCATAACGTTAACATTAATTTTTCTTAATTTTACTTTTTCCTTGATTTTTCACAAATATACGTTTATAGATTTTTAATGTAACAATCACAAGAATAACAAGTACAGATAAACTAGCAGCTAAAACATAAAATACTAGTTCTAGCTCTAGGTATTGGGTCCAGGAGAGGTTGGCGGCGGGGGAGCGCAAGTGCTTCGCGCCGCCGTGCCGCAGGACGTACTCCGTCCACCAGACCGCGCGGTCAATTGGACGCTCCGGCTGATCTTGTTGTAAGGACCGAAAACGTACCATATTCTGCCGATAACTGAAAGAGCAAATAGCAGTAATGTAATTACGAGATTTATGGTGGCAGATCAGAAATCAAAAACAGTCATTAGCTTAAAACAGTCACAGACTCACGAAACCAGGGTACTTGGTAGTGCTGTCACAATTTAACCACTCTATTGTCTTACAGCAATGTTGTATTTTGAGTAAGTGACTGAGTTGACGATTCCGCATGAAGAGCGATTCCACCTTAACTAACAAGTAAAGTGGTGTCCAAGCAGCTCGGGTGTGGAATATGAACATAAAAATCGACTTTCTCCATCCAATTTTTCTAGAGGACATAAAAATTATCTAAATCTGTAAATACACTTCACCAGATACTAGTAGGTGCAAGTGTATTTACAAATACTCCCTCACAACTTGATTGACCAATCATTTACTAATTCAATATTTAACAATGTTCGTGGATTGATTAAAAAAATATGTATAGAAATACTAACTCTCCATCCAGCTCGTTTTTGGTCAGATCCTACCACCAAGAAAATCTATAAACTAGCATACCTACGTTTATTATGATTATCTAACCACGCTGACTAGCTTATAAAGTAAAATTCTCGTAATACAATTCAAGTTTTATGTTCTTTTCACCTGTCATTGTTGAGAATTTCGTTAACAGCATTCTGTAGTTTCTCTTCAGTGATTGTTTCCATGTCAACATGAACACCAATTTTAAAGTATTTATATTGCTCCACATTATACCATTGGTCGCCCATCATCGGTATACCAATAAGCGGCACTCCAGCTGTGATGGCTTCATCAGTAGACTGCATTCCTCCTTGTGTAACGAAACATTTGATTTTTGGATGATCTGAAAAAAGATTGAAACATTTTCATGTATCTATTTAAAATTACATATTTGTTCTCAAATACTATTAAAAAAATTAAAACAAAAGCATAAAGAAAAATGATCTAGTGAAGGTCGCGGGAAGCCGCTGGATACGAGCAGCACAAAACCGGTCGTTGTGGAGATCCTTGGGGGAGGCTTTTGTCCAGCAGTGGACGTCTTTTGGCTGAGATGATGATGATGATGATAAAGAAAAACCGTCATAAAATGTTCAAATAAATTTTCAACGCAAATTTTGTTGCGAACAAATTACAAAAACACAAATGTTGAAAAAAAAAACTGCTCGTGGAATTTTTTTCAACTTTTGTGTTTTTGTAAAAACCGTCATTTCATGTAAGGTAAAACTTGGAGAGAATACAATGTATGACTATTATTACGATTAGTAGATATCTCAGTAAACAAGCTCGTTGCCAAGAATAACTGAACCTTGACTATGTAATTATATTTAATAGCGTACAACTCAGACATTGATTTATATTTTTTCTTTTAAAATACATCAAATGGTAAATCAAATAATATTTTTTAGAAATTAATAATATCGATACCTTTAGGTAGAAAGGTCGTATAAACCATTTTGGCCAAATTGAGTTATATATACCATTTTTCTCAGATTTTTTTTCTCTATCGATCTGTATATACGAAATACAGAAATTCGCAAAAAACATGTTTATACGACCCAGAAAATTTCGGTCATAACGTCTTAAAAAAGGTAAATTGTTAACGTAAAAGCCGAATGTATTTTTTTTGTAGTTTTGTTATGATGTAATGACCGTAATTTATATTAACTCAGGGCGTAAAAATCGTCTTTAATTGTAAATGGTATATACGCGCTAGCGAGTTAAATACATTACTTACAATTAGTTTAAATTCGACGTCGTAATGACCATAATTTATGTGATAATAAGCTTACCAAAAATGGATATACGACCTATGCAGTTTTTTTTAGGTACATTTTCATGGGGTGTATTAACCATAAATTAGTTTTTTCTTAGACGTAAATCAAAGCTAACTTTGAAACAAAAGAAGATAGATGTGTTTTGATGATTTAGCCTTTTTCATTCTCAAATTGTAAGAATCTTTTTCATTGGTCATTTTTTTATAACTTAAAACACAAAAAAGTTATGAATTTTTATTTAAAAAAAAAAACGTTTTTCTGCTCTCCTGAAAAGTCGGGTTTTGGTTTATACGACCTTTCTACCCAAAGGTATATAATAACTGATGTTCAACATGGTTTTAAGCCAAATAGAAGTACAGCGACAGTGCTAGGAAAATTTACAGACGATATAAACAGTGCATTGAATAGTAAACAAACGATTTAGTTACATTTATTGACTTTAAAAAAGCATTTGACACGCTGAACCACGAGAGTTTGCTGCAGGCCATGGATGAATGTAATATAAGAGGTCCTATCAAAAAGTATTTAAAAATATATTTACAGAATAGATCTCTAAAGGTTTGTGTGAACGGGGTAGATAGTTTAGAGGGTAAAATTAAATATGGCGTTCCAACTGGATCAGTATTTGGGCCAATGAGCATCAATAGCATGGTGAACGTAATTAAGCATTGTAAAATATATATGTATGCCAAATGACACGTGCCTTATGTATAGTGGTCATGATTGCGGCAAAATGCATACAATAATGCAAATAGATTAAGATAGCATTGTGAAGTGGGCACATGACAATTATTATTAATGTAAGACAAAAATTAAATGTTTGCTAATCGCATCTCCGTACAACAAATTAGCAAAAAAGGATTATTGAGGATATTGTTAAAGAGCTATGTTAATAATTGTTAGTGTCAACTAATCGAGCGTGTTTAACACCTTTAAATGTCTAGGATTAACAATAGATAATCGCTTTGCATGGGACGTTCATGTCGAAAATGTTTGTCAAAAACTAAGAACAATTTTATGTAAGTTATACAATGTGCATGCGGTCAATAAGAAAATTTTATACATATTATACGAGTACTATGCCCTTGTAGACGCAAACATAAACTGCGGGTTGAGTGCTTATGGATTAACGTTTTCAGTTAATTTGAATAAATTTAAAAATCTACAAATAAGTCTGTAAAAATTACTTATCAAAAGTAAAGATAAAATGGCATTAAAAAGAATACAATAAATTATTTAAAATTGCAAAATAGAACCAATAGAAAATAAAGTAAAAATTACAATTATACTAGAACAACACAATAAAACTGAAGATATATTGAGCAGGGTACAAAAAGATATATGAATGAAGTTTCTAAACTATTACGGTAAGCACACAAGACATTGGCTGACCCCAACGCTACTAAACGCGTTACCGAAACCACTATAGCCAAATGTGATAACAAAACAAGAAGTTTCTAAAAGAGTATTTTACGAAGGCTTTATTTGACTATGTGTCCATAGTTGACAAACTACAGGCACTACTAAAATATCGATCAATAAGTTCTGTATAAGTAAATAAGTTAATTTAAATTATTTAGTAAGTTATTGTAAATTTTTTTCTAAAAAACGTACTAAGTGCACACGAGAACGTTGCCGACAAACCGTTTTACGGTTTGGCAGAGTGTTGCATAAAATACCATTGCAAAAAAAAAACAACAAATGTAGTCAATTAAATAGTATCTGATTCTTGTAACTGGTCAAAAATAACAATTGGAATGGTGTAACTTTAAACGAATGAGCTGAAATATAAATATAGTATGAGAAAGAACATTATTTAATATAAATCAATGATTACGAAAACTATAAAAAGCTTGTAAATTTTTAAAGTAAAATAAAGTTTCACACAAGTAAAAAATTCAGTTCTTGAGCCAGTGTTTAAAGATTAACAGGGAAGTACTACATATTTCGCCTTATTATAAAATATCATAGCGAGAGATTATAGGTTCTATGTTGTCAAAAAGGAAATTGTAAAATTTTGATTATAATTAAGGGGGTGCAGCGCGGAATTTGAAAATTTACGTGTTTTTAAGTCACTGGTGCTAGGTGCTGAATAGGTGTTATACATTAAAAGGACTAGTGCAGGTTAGCTTGATCCTTTAACAAGGTCATGGTTGTCTTGGAATTTGAAACAAATACCCAGAAACTGCATAAACAATACGTAAAATAATGATATCTAAAAACTTATTTCTTCAGAAACTTTATAAATATAGCACAAATGAAACAATGATCCGACATCAAAATGTTTGTATTGATATTCCGCAGGGCACTGTTGTCTTATTTTTCAATTAAAAAACATGAATATGAAAATATTAAGACTTTTATTATTTTTTACCCAAATGCCTATGATTTTACGAAAGTAAACATTGCTCTAATTAAATCACCAGCCTACTCTGTACAGATATTAGTGTGCGTGCGTATTCGTAGTCGTGCGCCGTTGTCATACCACTGCCACGCGCCGCTCGCTCGCTATCATAAAGAAAATTGAAACTCGCAATTTTGCGTCCGCGCTGCACCCCCTTAATTATTATTTTAATAATGTTGCATTAAGCACTTAAACTACTTACACAAAAGATCTGATTGTGGCAGCCACTTTGAAATTTTGATATTTTTAGTTTGACCAGGCAGTTCGTCAGTGTTCCATTTCCATAAAACATCGTAAGGTAATTTTGAGAAAACGTTAACAAGCGTCTGTACTTTATGAAGAGGTAGGAGAGCCGGATCCGCGTTAGTCCCAAAACTGACATAAATAACACCGTTTTGAGACGAATCTAAATATTCCTTGAGATCCTAAAATAAATGAAAGATTGAGTTATCGAGAGCAGTTAAAATATTTTTGTGGTAGGTATTTTTTGATTATAGTCATATATAATTGTACCCAATTTTTTTTCGAAAAACTACTCTTTGAAAAAAGACAAAGCCTTGAAAAAATTCCACAAGCGGGATTGAAACCCGTACCCTATAACATGCATGTTCAGGTATTTGTTGATTATAAAAAGTTAATATTCTTAAATTTACTGTTTTACCTTTGGCAGCTCTTTTTGTGGTTTTTGATGCAGTCCTCCCAAGTAAACTACGTTTGGAGGCACAGGCCGATTCAGCTCCCAAGTTGAATGCAAATTCAAAAACAACATGTCAACATTGTTTCTAAGTTCAGTAATAGGTGGTACATCGGGTCCCAAAAGTTGTTTTAGCATTACATCAGCTAGTTCATCAGCTTCTTTTAAAATACATTCGTAGTCGTAGAAGTACTGTATTCGAGATAGTTTTTCCCAAAACGTAAGGTTGTGAATTCTATGGTCCATCATTGTTGGGTAAAGAATTGGATGTATCGGGGCTCCTACAGTAGCCAGATTATTTGACATAGATCCTACTGAGCTAAATTCAATGACAGGTGCTTTGACGACGAAAGACAAGCCTAAAGCTACATCCATAAATGCTTCAATGATCAGCAAATCGAACTTATTAGTTTTGTCATTTATAATGGCTTGTACTTCATTCGTAGACAGTTGTTTAATAATTAAATTGAGAAGCAGTTTATAAATTATTCGATATTGTTTATTAAAATTTTCTTTACTCCCTTGCGATGTTCCTGCATATGCCAAAATTTGCTTTTTCATTTTATCGTAAGAAAAATCGTGAAGGTCTATTTCTGTCAGATTGGCTGGTGTTTCGTCTTTCGAAAAGATGGGATCCGTTGTGATGACAACCACTTCATGACCTCTTTTAAGTAATTCAAGAGTTAATGGTCGAAATACCACTTGATGGCTTATAGATGCTGTTGGATAATATGCCAATATTCTAGCTGAATCTATTTCAATAACGCACAACGTTAGTATGAACACTAAACACGGAGCCAACATGATTACGTCACAATCAAGCGGCTTTACTTGATAATGTCGGAAGCTAACTAAACTCGATTCATATTTATTATTATACTCAACTTTATCAAAGAATATATCCATATGGTACTCAACACGGAGCTCGCCTCATTTAGAATAAATATTAAGATAAGACTGATAACATTGTACAGGTATTTCATGTTATGACACAATTTAAACAATATTTTTATTTGTGGCAAACACGTATTAAAACAAACTTTTTTTTAATCGGGTGCGTAAAATTTTACAAAAAAGAGTTTATTGTATCTTTTTTGTTGGTCTGTCAGTGTTGTGTTTGGTCTGGGTTTTAATAACCAGGGGGCCGACCTAATAACTCTCTCGCTTTCGATCGCTTTGAAGGCGAGGCGAGGAGGAGGCGCCATCTTGTCATTTCGAAAGGAATATGAAAGCAATATCGAAAGCTATAGCCATAGCTTTCGATATTATTCGATATTATATTTCGATATTATATTAGAAGGCGAGGCGAGGCGCCTTTAAAGCGATCGAAAGTGAGAGAGTTAGGCGGTTGGGGGGCAGTATGATGGGATCCGATGGAGGCGTAATACCACCCTCTCACAGAATATCGGCGTGAAACAATGGCACTCGTTGCTGTTGTGTTTCGTCTGGTGAGTGAAAGTACTGAAGGCCGATCTCTCACCCCTCCCTCCTCCCAATCCCTACTTCCTCCTCAAGATCCAACTCCTTCCTCAAAGCCGGCAACGCATCTGCGATCACTTTGTTTTTGTGGGTGTCCATGGGCGGCGGCGATTACTTCCCATTAGGTGACCCTACTGCTCGTTTGCCTCCTTCTAATATAAAAAAGGCCGGTAGAAAATTTCAACCATCGTCTCTGTAACAATTTGGATGTTTTTTATTTCAATAGCCTCGCGTATCATCTTAGGCATGAATCGTTGTTCTCTAGCGAGTTTTTAAGAAGGTATAATTGAATTTGATACAGTGGTAAGGTACCTATAACGAATGTTCGAGTAAATTTGAATAATAATTAAATAGATTGACTTGACCATCGCATGAAAACACAATGTATCTCACAAGAAATACATATATTATATTAAATTAGATTGTTTAGTGCGATTGCCAAGTCAATCAATTTATTTAAAACATAAAAGTTTTTTAATATTGAGAACTTGGTATTACATGGATCTCACAACTTTTTACGGTAAGGAGCATCCTCACTGAGAGCATTTGTCAACGAGCAATCGCCGGCGAGCAACATATTCTGCCCAGCGAACTAAACGTTCAAAGTGCAAAACAATGAACGTTTGAGTCGAACATCCGAGCTTGGAGCATTCGAATGCAACATTTTTATTGCTCCGATATACCATTTTAAATATAAGACGAAGAAGACGTTTTTGGTGTAACAGAATTCACACTGGTGCACTAGATGTAATAGAAAGAATTAGCGGCCCATTCTTAAGTCAAGGCTTATATACAACGTTTGTAAGGATGTCTCCTACAGATTTTTAAAAATTGATTAATATGATTGGGTCATTGATAGTGAAAAAGACACAAATTTCAGAAAGGCAATCTCAGTAAAGGAAAGATGGGCTTTAATATTGCACTATGACACGATAATACGATAGAGCAAGAAGGTCACGATTAAGGAACTGTTCCTTGTTTATAAGTGGCCAGTAATATTCCTACATACATACTCATAACTTCATTATCTAAGTACTCGCTTTCGAGCGTTTTGTTTGCGTGAACATTCGAATTTGCGACGTCCACACCGGCCGAAGTTCATGCTCGCGTGTAAACTTTGTAACGCTCGTCTCAACGTCCACACCACTCGAATATTCGACGCCGAATACTCATTACACGCGAATGCTCTCAGTGAGGAGGCGTCTGTAGAAGAACTGAGTTGCGAGACTTGATTTTTTTTACAAGTTTGTTTTTGATGGTATCTCATTTTTTTTGTAAATAGTCCAACTTTTTTTCCTTTTCGGTACCATCTCGGTACCTATCTACACCTATTATTATATTATATTATACATACAGGTAAACTAATTCATTAACTGCAAATGTAACTTTGTAATCCTTTACATTTATATGGGATTATAAAGTTATTTATGCAGTTAGTGTATCTAGAAAACTGGACAAAAATTGCAAAATATTTTAGTTTTTCCTTGATTTATACACTAAACACTCATTGTATTCTAAATTTGAAGCTTCTATGTCTGCTGGAAGTGCCTTAGAGTTTTGATGATCCGTCAGCCAGTGAGTGACAAAATTAAGAAACTTTGACTATAAAAACACAAATGTTGAAAAAATTTCCACGAGCAGGGTTTGAACCTGCACCCTTCTGACATACCGGGTCAGGTGCTCTTCCAATTCAGCTATCGTGGTTCTAACCAGCCCGCCGAAATTATTCAACAGTTTTTACTTTGAAAGCTAAAGGCGTCCATTCAATGTCAACAACTACCGTCACTAACATTGTTCGCAACAAAATTTGCGTTAAAAAATATTTGATCTTTTATAAATATGTAGCTTGCTTACTTCTTAACTGTTATTTAATATTTGTAAAAATATTATGAGCGCAATATAATATCGAACGGAGTATCGTATCAACGATAATTATAGTCAATGGCATGATTACGAGGTTGATTACGTCTCAACATGATTTAGTTTATCATTATTTATCAAGGAGGTGATATAAATAAGTTGTATAATTTTACTTTATTTGCAGGAAGAAGGTTTGTATGCCGTCTAAAGCAATCACCAAACTCTCTCTAAAAAAACATTTAGCTAAGCACCCTGATATCACGTCATATGTGACCCAGTGCCGTAGATACGCTGTAAATGATAACACGTATTTAATTAAGTTACGCGACATCGCAGGAGTGCTAAACAAAATCGAATGACAAATAAGCAAAAAGAAAATCAATTATAAAAAAAAAACTTTGCGATATAACAAAGATAATTGATATAAAAACGGATATGAGTAAGCGTGCTTAGCGCTTTTAGTGCTAGTTCGTTTCCGTCAGTGAGGTAGTGAGGTTATCATGTTTGCTCTACGTTTAGTGTTTCTATTGACCTTATGCATTCTTGGAAATGTTGCAGCCAGAATATTGGCGTATTATCCAACACCATCGATAAGTCATCAAGTGGTATTCCGACATTTAACTCTTGAATTACTTAAAAGAGGCCATGAAATGGTCGTCATCACAACGGATCCCATATTTTCGATAGAGGAAACCCCGGCGAATCTTACTGAGATAGACCTTCACGAATTGTCTTATGATTTCTATAAATAGCAGCAGCAGCAAAGTCTCAAGAAAAAAAGGAAGAATTGATAAATCTAATTCGATTTATGCATGAATCACACTAATATTATAAATGCGAAAGTTTGTGTGTGTATATATTTGTTGATTTTTCACGCTGCAACGGATAGATGGATTTGGATGAAATTCGACATACAGATAGTTTATAACCTGGATTAACACATAGGATACTTTTTATCTTGATATTCCCACGGGACCGGGAACCACGTGGGTGAAAATGCGGGCGGTCGCTAGTTGGTTATAAATTTAGCTTATCAACAACTGTTTACGCATTAAGTAAATTCGGGAAAAGTGTGATTCGTATTTCTCTATACGTATTTTTTACATTTTATTTTTAAGTGCTAATTGCTGCAATGAAGCTGAATTAAATTTCTATACGTAGTTCGGGCTTGTTTTAACCAAGCCGCAAACAAGCGTTGTGGTTAAGCCGAGATCCATCAATCGAAGCGATGACTTGATTTCAATGATGGAAGCCTTTGCCCAGCTGCGGGACAGTATTTATAGACTATTTTTTATAGAAATTTTGGCAAATGACTTTGCTCTGCTTAATGTTAAGCAGAAGCAGAGTCCAGAAGAGAGGACAGCTATTGGAACAGGATCCTGCGTCTCTAGCCGTCGTCACTTTGCCTGTCCGCAATTTGCACTGAGGCACTGTCTATCTTATCTTTAGCTGCCGGAACACAACGATGCTACAATCATTGATGTAATAGCGACATATTTAGATTAAGACGGTGTTAGGTAGTCAGGCGGCAAACAAACCGAGTACACACACATGTACACACGTCTGCACATCAATCTACTACAAACTGTCAAATTTCCTCAAAAGACTTTGAACTTTGTATCTTTAATTATTGGTTAAGATAAGATAAGATAAGATAAATTTGTATTGCCATAAAATTGTGTAAAATACATAGCAGGTGTTAAGCATATAATAATGGGAACATACAATTTACCCTAGTCGGGAATTGGGTTGAAAATGTATTTATGAAATCTGATATATGGTTAAGATAAGATAATTTTTTATTGCCATAAAATTGTGTAAAATACATAGCAGGTGTTAAGCATTAATGGGAACAAACAATTTACCACAGTCAGCCATCGGGTTGAAAATGTATTGAAGAAATCTGATATATGGTTAAGATAAGATAAGATAAGATTCCTTTTTTATTGCCATAAAATTGTGTAAAATACATAGGTAGTAATAATGGGAACAAACAATTTATCCCAGTCAGGCATCGGGTTGAAATGTATTGAAGAAATCTGACAGTTTTGGATAGATTGATAATCAAAACTGTTAATTAATGCTCTCTTGATCTCTTGATTGTTTATAACATCACAATAATGGGATATCGATACAGATCTAAAATAACATTTACCGGGTTAAACTTTGCCGCCATAACGAAACACAATAAATCAATAGGAATTAACTGGAGCCCATGGAACATTGGTTTAATGACCAGACAATGGCGTTGCCTACGTTTGTATGCTTAACTCGATTGCGAATGGAAATGGCAATGTAATTGTAATGCCATGGGCGTTGGACGGTGAATTACTGTCACTGAGGTTATAGTATAGTGGTTGGAGAAGCTCGATGTCTGGGTGACATCAAGGCTCATTCACATATTCGAGAAGTTCCTGGCTTCCAGGTCGGCATTTGGTTGTTATCGCATTTTGACGAAAATTTTGGCAAGCTGAGTTGGACAAGACGCTTGGCAAGACGGAGTGACGATAGGTGCACCAAATCGCTGACTGTGTGGTAGACGAGAGGCGAATATAGAAAAGGGGACGTCCACCGGCAAGATGGATCGACGATACAATCAAGACCGTGGGTTGCACGTGGCTCAAACTAGCACGGGATCGAGGCGAATGGAAAAACTAAGAGAAGTCTATGCCCAGCAGTGGATCAAGAGGGGCTGATAATGATGATGATGATGGTGATTAAGCACTATCAATGGCGTTAAATAGCTTAATGGCGCAGTGGTTAATCACTTGAGCGCACCCGATTTGCGATTGCTAAGGTTATGCACCTTTCGAAAAAGCCGGTCATCGGATGGGTGACTAAAACATTTTCGTGCCTCGGAAAGCACGTAAAGTCGTTGATCCCGGCTGCATTAGCAGTCGTTAAAAACAACCAAGGGCCACTGAGCCAGCTTGGTAGTTTATAGCATGTTGTCCTTGTCTATCTTAAAGAAAAAGGCGTGCTCCAGCAGTCGGGATATAAAAATGACCTGGTGATAGGTCGATAGAGCGATACATTTTTGTACTTGGTTTTTATATTGGCAGGGCTTGTTTTAAGTCCGCCTGATTAGCTACCACCATCATATTTCAATATGTCACGACGTTGGTCAATGTTAGTAGCATGAGATACGATAGCCAGTTTTTCAGTAGCTGAGGATACCGGGTGAAGTGCGCTTCCGTATTCGGTATTATCAGCAAATAACATGCTTACCTGAAAAAAAACAAAAAATACAAGTGGAATGTTTAAATAATTTTAACGCAAATTTTGTTGCGAAACAAATTACAAAAACACAAGTGTTGAAAAAATTTCCACGAGCAGGATTTGAACCTGCACCCTTCTTACATACCGGGTCAATTGGGAGAGCACCTGACCCGGTACATCAGATGGGTGCAGGTTCAAATCCTGCTCGTGGAAATTTTTTCAACACTTGTGTTTTTGTAAATACAAGTGGGTTAGAGCAAAATACTTCTAGTTGCTTCCATGGTAACAACCAGTCTACACTGTGTTGTGTGTATAAACCACTACGGAATTAAGGCTAACAGACTTTTTTATCATGAAATGTTATCGTGGTTCGCAGACATAAGTAAATTAACAAATTAATGACGTCACTTTACAATGTTCTGTACCACTACGTTATCAGTTAATTTATATTAGTTAGGTAATTTGACGATGTTATATAATTTATTTTAATTTTACAACCACAATAAGGGCGACAGAAGCGCACTTCTCTTAAGGCGAAGGTTAAGGCACATTAGCGCCACCAATTGATAATTTGACAATTACTAACGGACCGGATCTTTTTTTAAACATTGCGTACCGTCTGATAACAGGAAAGCGTCCATAGTATTTTTTTAATAAATATGCACTACTTTTTGTTGCGTGGTTTATTCACAAAACGGGCTATCGTATTTATTTACAAACAATGACCACTTCTAGTGTTAGCGAATGAATACAAAAACAAACCTAAAAGTAGTGCACAATTATTAAATAATAGATGTTTGCCTAGTGTCGGAAGGTTCGCAATGTTTGAAAATAAATCCAGTTTAGCAGTTATCAAATTAAATCCATTAGCGGCGCTAGTGTGCCTTACCCTTCGCCTTAACTGTCTGGACACAAAAATGCAACTATAGCGACATTATCTTAACAAATTAATGCCACCAATTATCTTATATTTAAAGCTTGCCAGGCAGACTACCAAACCGAGAAGTAATAAAATGAACTCGTGCAGGAAATCTAACCCAGATATTTTAGGTCTGAGACTCTTCAAGCCAGACCACAAAGGTATACCACACTATTTAACTATCATAAAAAATATTTTATTCCAACCTTTGATTTTTTAGGAATTACTCTTAATTAATTAATTAATAGGAGGTTTTTTAAACAATTCTTGCAATATAATTTTTCATTTTCAGGTCATTATTTATCACCAACCTATCTTAGTCCAGTACTGGACATAGCTCGCCCGAAAATAGCAAAATAGTTAATAAACTATTAATAATTTATAGCACAACAAATATTAGGTCCTAACGACGATTTTTTATAAAATTCTATTTTTCATTGTAACGATTTTTTTTTATTTTCTTATCATCTACTTATGTTAATACTATAAAAATTGTAGAGCAGTGTTGTTTGTTTCACTAGCTAAATATAGCAGACCCTAAAAAGAAAAAAAACAAGTACCTTCAAAGTTACAAAGAAACAAAAGGTCATTCCCGCTAACAAAAAAAAGAAGTCAATTAAAAAAAATTTAGGCAACAAAGACACAAAACCAAAAATCATTGTTATTACTGGTCTAAGTAATATAGTCTTAAGTCAGAAAAAAACGTCAATTTTATACGATACAATATAAATACTTAAGACTCTGACAAATAGCTTTAGCGAAATTATCAGGTTCTTAAAAAAAATATTTCAATACAAAGAGAAGATAGTTCTTCTTTTTAGTCTGCCCAACAATCAACAAAAAAAAATACATACTACATACAACTTAATGGAGAACATTTTCCTTTTTTGACGTCTGTTATAAAGGCCTCTGTGCGACTGTCTCATATTGCGCCGACCTTGAATGTTCTTCTATCGACCTAACGACAAACCTAACCTAATCAAACATTTATAAGTCCTGTAAATTTATGAAAATAATTAAATTATCAACTTAAAAAAATACATAAATCTATCATTAAACAAAAGTCTTCATTTTAATTATATAAATCTTACAGATCTTTTTAATTATATTGTTAAGCACAATTAAGGTTTCAAGATTTTTAAATTTAAAATAACATACCTTTATCATTACAAAAACTTGTTATTCCTGTCATAATGCATATGCAAATCAAGATAATTGAAAGGAAATCTTTGAATAATATTATCCAATAGTTAGTTCTGTTAGATTATCGTTCAGAAAAATACTGTTGGTATTCTTATAAAAATTAAAAATAAATAAAAGAAAGACCTCTTAATTATTTATTAGAATTATTTATCACTAATTAAATTAAATAACATTTATCTATACTAATATTATAAAGAGGAAACCTTTGTATTTTTGTATGTATGTATGTTTGCAACGAATATACTCAAAAACTACTGGACTGATTAAAAAAAAACGACGGGTTGCACTCTGGGAGTGCCGGCAGAAGTGAAAACTTGAATATTAACGTTGTGCATTTTTGATATTTTGGAATAGTTAGGGAATAATTTTAAAAGTACTCTCATTTATGTGGTAGAATACAATATTTATTTATTGGGCTATCGTACACAAACATGACAATTTATATTACATTAAAAAGTTATATTAAGTTATATTAAAAATTTATATTACGCCGCGCCAGCTGTCTACTCTCCATCCGTCTTACGAATTTTCGATCAGGTCACGTGTCCTGTCGCGAGTTTAACATTTTTTACCCATTCCAAAAAAAGTGCACAACGCCGCTAAAGAAGTTTTCACTTCAAAAATTATTTCACCATTAGAATGCTACATTAGCGCTGAGTAACATAGGCTATATTAAAAAAAAATTAAATAAAATACTAAAAACGACAATTTATTTTTCCAATACAAAATGATTTGTTTGTTTTGTTGTCATGGAAACCATTGATATATATTTAACTCAATGATGGAAACTGTCAAAGCGGTACGACGTCCGCCGAGTCAGCTAGTGTATAATAAATTTGTTATCATCAACAACCTCTGACACGTGAGCAAAACGAGATGTAACCGTGACAAGCGTGATTATCAACGATTGCATTATATAAGAGTAAAGTGCTGTTTAAATCATTGTATAAATGAGTCGTGAGTGGCAACGTCGAGTCCATTAACGTTGTCGAAGAAATCATGTTTTATTTTGTGCTCATATTGGCACTAGGCATTACTGCAAATGAAGCGGCAAGAATATTAGCAGTATACCCAACACCATCGATCAGTCATCAAGTAGTGTTCCGACCTTTGACACTCGAGCTGATTAAGCGAGGTCATGAAGTGACTGTCATCACAACGGATCCCATATTCCCTAAAGGAGAAGCACCAGCTAACCTCACAGAAATAGACGTACACGACCTCTCCTACAAATTATGGATCGAAAAAATTATGTCAGCTACAATGACGCAAGGAAGCAAAGATGATTTCAAGACGCAAATTCAAATAATTTATAAAATTATGATCGAGTTGTTTTCACATCAGTTAACGACAGTGGAAGTGCAAAGTATATTGTATGATAAGACAAAAAAGTTTGATTTACTGCTACTTGAAGCATATTTGAATGCAGCGTTAGCATTGACACATGTATTTGATGCACCGGTGATTCAAGTAAGTTCTTTTGGTGCTGTCATAGATAACCTTGAATCGGTTGGAGCGGCGATGCATCCATTAATACATCCAACATTGGCTCACCAAAGAGTATTTAACCTCACGTTTCGGGACAAAATAAATGAGCTTTATTTTCAATATAATTTAAATAGGGTTGTTAAAGAAACTGATGCAACTGCTGATAAGCTGCTGAAGCAGGTATTGGGACCAGATGTACCTCCGATCAGTGAATTGAAGCATAAAGTTGACATGTTGTTTTTGAATGTGCATCCAATTTGGGAATTAAATCGACCGGTACCACCCAACGTTATTTACATGGGAGGAATGCACCAGAAACCGGAAAAAGAATTAACAAAGGTATTTATTTAATTACTGTTATTATTATTTTTTTTTATTTTATTGGGAAGTAAACAAAAACTTGTACCACTTAAACTTAGTACAGTTTTCAACTATAGACAATCACGGCATACGATGTGTACTAATAGTTATAAATCAAACTAAACTAACAAATTTTTACCAAATTTTAATTTACCAATCAATACCCATCAATTGTAGTGATGACTTGATTTCAATGATGGTGGCCTTTGCCCAGTAGTGGGACAGTTATAGGTTATTTACTTTTCTTTTATTAATTTAATACCTAAAATAGGGATTCCGTAACTATTTCTAATAACTTGTCTGAAACTCTAAGCACGGGCACTTTCATATAAGAAAAATATCCAATACTTCCAAATTATTTGGTCGAGACAGAGTGTTTGTGTGTCTTTGGATCCTATATAATGTAGAATGGTAATGTAAATGCTCTTCGCTGACTTAAATCTAGTTATACTAGGTAGTTTCATAGTCACAGTCATAGATATTTAATGCATCACATTGTAAAAAGATCTTACAAAAACAGTATTAAGTCCCAAACGTGGCCCTGCCCTGGTTTTTGGGTGTATCAAGTTTGATATATTACTATAATAAATTACTACTATTAACTAATTACTGTTAATAAAAAAATATCTAAAAAATTTAATATTATTAATTTATGCCTCCTATTTTACCCGAAAGCGACTTCTACTCGCAGATATTTTTAAAGTGATATAACGTTTTCTGTATGCAAGCCTCGTTGGAGCAGCGGTTTTGGCAATTGAGTGTTAGGTTGCAAGTTAAGTTACATTCTCAGGCCTGTCGAACAGCAAAAAAATATATCTGTCAAGCTTTTCCTTGCTTTGGATTCCACGTACATACATTAGTCGTGGCGAGGGGATTCCGAATTAAGAATACCGCGTTAGGCATTCCACTAGCAGTAAGGTACCATTTATAAGTTGGTGATGAAGATGATAATAGTGTTTTCTGTCGTAGGACCTCAAAACATACTTGGACTCATCTAAAAATGGTGTCATTTATGTTAGCTTCGGAACAAATGTGGACCCATCGTTGCTGCCATCTAACAAAATACAGACTATGGTAAATGTTTTTTCCAAAATGCCATACGATGTTCTATGGAAATGGAACAAAGATGAACTGCCAGGACGGAGCGCAAACATAAGGATATCCAAATGGCTACCACAATCTGACCTATTACGTAAGTATTTAATTATTCATGAGCTACTCGTACTCGATGTCTTACTGCGTTTGTACAAGGAAGTATTATTTGTGTTATATACAAGTGTTTTTTACAGTATATTTGAATGTATAAATATTTTCCGTGTAAAAATATTATAAATATCGCTATATTTTTTTTTATAAAAGAAGGAGGTAAACGTGCAGTTGGGTCACCTGATGGAAAGTAATCACCGCAGCCCATAAGCACCCGCAAAACCAGAGAAATCGCAGACGCGTTGCCGGCCTTTAGGGAAGGAATAGGCTCGTTTCTTGAAGATCCCAAGGTCGTAACGGTGGTCCGGAAATACTGCCGATCAACGAATATGATTTGGGGACCTTGCGTCTGGATTCCAATACCACTTCATATCAAGTCAATTAACTAGCAAGACTAGCAATTAGCTTGGCAAGACTAATTTGCCAAGGTAAATTGAAAACAATAAAAATACAACCTGATTCGGGCTTGTTTTGTGGGTAACGATCCAATCTCACCAAATGTAATGTGCTAATGGCCTTCTTTTATCGCTGTGAAAAGTTTACTATCAATTCCTCATCTTATCGAATCACAGGCGAGTCTGGGACTCTTTTGACTGTTGTAAGGTCTAAACTCAGCACTATATTGTTTTTGAATATGATAATAGGCACTACGGGGCAGTACTGAGTATTTATAATAATAGGGAAACTTCCCTATCAACAACAACACCAACCAACTTTCAACGTATAAATCAGTTCTTTAAAACATTAACCTGTTACATTTTGACATAAGCAAAAGTTTTTGTAATCTAAAAAGTTTTTAATAAACACTAGGACTTGACGGAACATCTCAAAACAAAACCTAAAGCTTTTATTATTCTGAGCCGAACACAATAGTCATTAAATTGTTTTTCCTATACAATTTCACCCCGATCCGAACCCTTCGGAGAATCTAGTAGGTCACAGGGACACGCACCTTCAAGAAAGCTTCCGAAGGTGGATCGTTTCACACGGTTTGAGGAACCCTTTAAGTTTCTCGCCGCCCCCAAAAAGCCCGGTGAAGCTGAAAATGCCATTTGAGGCAATCAGCATACTCTATAAAAAAAGCAATTACTCTAAATAAAAACTTTTGACAGTTGCTAAAAAGTTTTTCTTTTCTACGTTTGGAGAGTGCCCATTTTTGATATTCAATATGACAGAGTTTTAAACCAGTATAAGTACTTGTCTTGCCTAAATGTATTTTTGAACATCGTTTACATTCATACAAATACAACATCTTTGTTCAATGTCAACTAGTTTTTGTAGTATCATGATTTTGCATTGTCATGATGGTGATCTAAATCATAAAACTATTAACATAAATGGACTTTAACAGCATAGCGTGTTAGTGTGTTGTATTCACAATCATTAATGATAAGATTATGTTAGGTCGGTACAGTAATTTAGATATTAAACTACATATTTTGTCTTAGAACTTTTATATATTTTGGTAAATAACAAATTTCTAAGTTCAATATTTTTCAAACCAATACGCCATTTTTAATTAAACTTTCTGTGTTAAAGAAACATACATCAATCTAAGGAATTAAGAGATGTTACATTTCACTCAAATTTGAAATATGGAACTTTCCATAGTGGACTAACGCATCCATACAGTTTATCTACTTTCGCATACATACCTGCCAAGACCTCTGGACTTTCTTTGAGCATACAAGGTTTTATAAGAATTGACTTTTCGCAGTTGCTATTAAATGAACAGTTTAAAGATTTTGAAAATCATGCGAAAATACCACCATTACCAAACAGCTCAGTTTATATCGCCACTGCTGAGAAACGAGCCTTCCCTATGGATGGATAGAGAGAACATGTCATAACCACCACGCGGGCCCAATACGGATTGGTGGATTTTAACGACTTAATGCGGATCGGACCAACGACTTATCAAGCCTTCCAAAGTACGGAGGAGGTCGAGATGATAAATTTTGATCACCCATCCGATGACCGGCCTTTGCGAAAGTTGACAGCAGCAATCGCTGACCTGGAGCGTAGATCACTGCGCAATCGAGCTCTTCAAAAACATAATGTTCAATCTCACATACAACCCTTTATTCTAAACAATCCGACCTGACTTCTTTGTGGGTGGTGTGAAAATATGGAAAACAAAAATGTGGCAAAACGTTTTCGGGATAATGAAATTCGTACTAAAAAAATTCGGATTTCAAATAGGTAACCGATCCACAACGAAGTCAGATCTTGTCATGCTTCTTATTTATATGACATCTGAAAATGTTTTAAGTTTGCAAAATTTTTAATGTATGCCGATGATACAAAAAATTATATGAAAATTAATAAAATACAGGACTGCTATCATTTACAAGAAGATTTAAATAGATTAAACACTTATTCCACTAAAAATAGAATAAATATCAATGTAAATAAATGTTCATACATGTAGTTACTACCGCCTCTTAACGCTTGAGAATAAACGTTGCCTTATCGACATGTTATTTATGTATAAAATATGCAACGGTGATATAGACAGCGCCGACCTTGTAACTAAGGCATTGAATTTGTGCGATCCATCTATCCGAACTAGACGTACAAAACTTTTTAGCTGCAAGTTTGCACGATTGCAGTGATAACGCCCGGAATTCAGTTATAAATCGTCTTCAGAAAACATATAATGAAAAAATTTATTCGACAGATTCTGTTCCTTATTGAGCTCTTTTAAAAATGACATTGGCAGTTTACTTTCCACTATATTCAGTATATTATATTGTGTATTATATGTATTATGTATATTTATATATGTGTATATCCATATTTATGTATTGCATACTAGTGAACTTAATAAACCCATAAGGTAAAAAAATGGATGTCTACTCTTATTTACAAATTTTATAAGTATATAGAAAATTCGTTATTTGCTGTATGTATAAGTATATAAGTTTGTTAATTTAGATTAAAAGCTGTGAATTTTGAAAAATATAGTTTATAAACACGCTAACGCCTAACAGAAAAATAATAGCAATGTCATCTTTTGTCGCACTCCAACAATAATATTAACAATTTCAAACGTCAGCCTACAAAGGTATGACTAAAACGTCGTTTCTGGCGCTTCGCCGGCCGCTACCGCGGCACGCTCGCTCCGCTCGCTTGGTTCGCGCGTTTTTGGTCACCATCACAGAACACACAGGTCGCCATACTAACCTAACCTAACCTAATGAACTCTTTACTTTTTTCATGGGTTCCCCCTCTTAGGTTCTGTCACTACTTCGGTTCTGTATGGCGGCGTGATCACAGATTAGGCAAATGTTTAATTACTACGTAAATGACGTTTCTCTAATTACATTACACGTCATTTTTGTCAGGAAACGTTTTATTCCATGTTATTCCTTACTTTTTGGGTGTAGTTTTTCGTTTCGTTTCATTCAAAAATTACCTCCGTAAAGTAGGTACCTCTCCGGCAACCAAAATCTATATCAAGGGTTTCAGTAAGACCTCCTGAGCGGGGGCTCAGGGGGTCTTACTGAAACACGGCATCAGTTTCCCCAAAACGAGTTGACAAATAAATAAATGCGTTTGTAAGAATAGAAGAAAGGTTACTTTGATATTTAATACAATCTAGAAAAGAAAATTATTGTAAGCAAAACAACTGTAAAAAGAAAAAAAATGGTTTTGATAATCGGCTATTAGTTTTTCTGGAAAATAAAACATATGTAAAATAAATTGATTACTTACAATATTATGTAAAAAATATATCTGAGATTCAAAACTTCGTTAAACCGTTTTCGAAGTTTTGAAATTCGAACAAAAAAATTTCAAAAGTAAGATACGTTACAGTTTTTCCTATGAAATCACTTTTGAACGAGAACAATCTTCTTTTCAGGTCACCCAAAAGTGAAACTTTTTGTGACGCAAGGAGGTCTCCAATCAACGGACGAGGCCATCACTGCTGGTGTACCATTAATTGGCATACCACTGTTGGGAGACCAGTGGTTCAACGTGGAGCATTATGTGAACCAAAAAATCGGCCTGTACGTCGACATGGAAACGATCACCGAAGATATATTTAATGAGGCCGTCAACGAAGTCCTTAGCGACGAAAGGTAAATATTTTTCTTTTTTTTCTTCTTGTGTGTGCCTGATTGTAAGCAGTCACTGTAGCCTATAAACGTTTGCAACATCCAGAGGTCTCACACTTGCTCCTGTGAAACATTTTTTTTTATTATTTATGTTTAAGCCTTTTTCGAAGAATCCTGATGAAGAAGAAGGCTATTGATAATCAATTTGCTCAATTGGGCTAATAAGACGCATTTTTCACTATTTAAAATGTCGAGTTTACGCATACACCGAGGCTAGGATGACCCCGGGTTATGTAGGACTCTCTTCTCCTGTCCAGCTATGAAAAGGTTGAATTGATTATGCTGAGGTTAAGCAATTTCGCAAAGGCCGGTCATCGAATGGGTGACCAAAAATGTATGATTTCGAGCTCCTTCGTGCTTTGGAAGGCACGTAAAGCCACTGATCCCGGCAGCATTAACAGTCGGTGATACCACCAATCCGCACTAGGTCCGCGTGGTGGTTATGACACGTTCTCCCTATCCATCCATGGGGAAGGTTCGTGCTCCAGCAGTGGGGACATAAGATGAGCTGATTATGACAATGATGAATAATTTCTTATGCTTTTTATAAACCTTTTCTGAAATTGTGATTTAAAATAATTTTCTTACCTTTCAGTTATCGTCGTAACATCAAACGGTTAGGGTCCATAATGCGTGACCAACCTCAGTCGTCTCTGGAACGCGCTGTATGGTGGACAGAGTACGTGATACGGCACAGAGGCGCCCGACATCTGCGTTCTCCCTCCGCCAATGTATCATGGGCTCAGTATCTTGAGTTAGAGCTAGTTTTCTACCTACTTGCAGCTTCTGTATCTGTAATATTACTCTTTGTTTTAATTAGCTTTAAATTGTTTAAGTTTGTGTACAGCCAGTATTTAAGTAATAAGAAACTTAAAAGTAGCTGATAGATTTTAATAGAATCATACCAAAATGGTAAATAGAAGACGAAAATTAAATGTTAGTTTATGTTAAGTTTTATATTGTAATAATAAAATGTTTTTGATTATGTTTGCTCGATGTTATTATAATAATAATAATAATAATAAAAATCTTTATTTGGCACCATTTCAATTTGTAAAATTAAATGTGAACGATAACAACCGCATTCGTCGGATGACTGTGTCGCAGTTGCCAACGCCCACCTCCAAGACTGAGGAGGGTTTGGTACACTATACCAGCAGATCCCTTACATAATAACTTTAGATAACAGAGGTTATTATATCTATGGTATATTTCTATGGTTACTTTAGATAACAGAAGTTATTATATCTATGGTATATATCTATGGTAATTTTAGATAACAGAGGTTATTATATCTATGGTATACATTGTTAATAACATTAGGTATATAAGAAAGGGTGTGTGTGCATGTTTGTGTGTATGGGTGAGTCGATGTGTGTGTGTGTGTGTGTGTGTCTGTGTGTGTCTGTGTGTGTGGGTGTGTGTGTGTGTGTGAGAGGGTGTGGGGGGGGTGTGTGTGTGTGCGTGTGATTCTGAGTGTGTGTGTGTTTTGTTGTGTTAAGCATGTTAGGAGACTAATTAAGCAAGTTAATGTTACTTATGTATAAATATTTATTCTTTATTTATTTATTTTTCTTTTTTAATTTAATTTTAAATTTTTATCGATCAAGCAACTTTTCTGTTTCATCATAAGTTAATTCTAGAATCCATTTTGATACTGAAATTTTACATTCTTTGTAGGTAAACGCGTAGATGTTTAGATATTTATTTACTTTATTATAGAGAGGACCACTAGAGAAATGAAACTGACGAACGACTTCCAAACGACAACGCAAAACTTGGCAGACCTTGTCACTACGGCGCTTATTTTTATTTAGATCTGGATCATATGCAAGAACAGAATGGTTCCGAAGAACGCTGCTTAGCACATACAGTTTCCTGACGGTGAGGACTTCAGAGATGCTGTATAGCTCTGTCGTGGGGAAACACAGTGGTTTGTTGAGCATTACCTTTAACACTGCTCTTTGAGCCCTCTCCAAGCGAATGATATGTGATTTCGCAGCACCACCCCAAGCCACAATACAGTAAGTGATAACTGACTGAGCCAATGAAAAGTAGACAGTTTTAAGTGTTTTAGCATCGGCACTACATCTCAATTTTTTGAATAGGAAAATAAGTTTTCTAGTGCGGGCAGTTGCCGAATTTATTTGATCTTTCCAGCTCAAGGTACAGTCAACGATCACACCGAGGTATCTCAATGAGAGAGTACGACCAATTTGGAGACATGTTTCGTCACATTGAGTATTTAGCTCGCATTTATGTGCTGTAATAGTATACGACATTGGAGGTTGTGACTTCATACTAGGGGTGAAAGTTATAAATTTTGATTTTTGTATATTAAGTGTCAATCTGTTATTAAAGAGCCAGTTCATAACTATTTTAAGCGAATACTCAGCATTAATTTGTGCTTCTGCCCAACTTTCACCGTGTATGATTAGTGCCGTATCATCCGCGTAAGTAACAATGTCGGTGTTTGGTATGGTGAGATTACAGAGTTCATTTATGTATATTAAAAAGAGGGTTGGGCCGATCACACTGCCTTGGGGGACGCCGATAGAGATGGGTTCCTCTTCACTTACGACATCACCTATTTTAATGCACTGACTACGATCACTAAGGTAGCTCCTAAAAATTTCCAAAGCCAGGCCCCTGATACCGATGTGCTCTAATTTGCTCAGAAGAATAGGGACTGAAACTGTATCAAAGGCCTTCGACAGGTCGAGAAAGATACCTATAGTTTTGAGATTCTTGTTTAAGTTTAATGAGATCCTGCTCGTTAATTTTAGAACTGCATCCTCAGTATTTTTCGCTGATCTAAAGCCATATTGATTTGGAGCTAGAATCTCTTTAAATTTTAAATAATTAAGTAGTCTCTTATTTAGGATCTTCTCAAAAATTTTTGATATGGTGGTGAGTACAGAGATAGGTCTATAGTTATTTACGTTTTTTTTATCACCAGTCTTATGAATGGGATGTATAATGGCCTTTTTCAGGACCTTAGGAACGCTGCCAGAGGTAATGCATAAATTAATAACATGACACAAAAGGGGAACTAAAACATGTCTCGCAGCTTTAATTAATGAGGAAGAAATTCCATCCCAGCCTACTGCACAGTCAGATTTAAGGTTCAGGATTATGGACTCTATTTCTTCGCAGTCGGTAATCAAGACAGCCATAGAATCTTTTATTTATTATTTTTTTTATATCTTTTATTTTTTTTATTTTTAATATTATAATATTAAAAATAAAAAAAATAAAAATTGAGACTTCATTTGGTTTTTGAGGGCTCCGTAGTAAACAAGGAACTCTTATAGTTTCGCCATGTCTGTCTATCTGTCTTTCGGTCCCCAGTCTAGCTCATAGACTCTTAGTACTAGAAATCTGTAATTTAGTATGGATATACATATTAATCACGCCGACAAAGTGGTGAAGTAAAATTTTGAAAAATATTTTTTTTAGGTTTCCTCTCCTACACGTGAACTGGGGATGGTATATTTTTTTCTTGTCTACCCCATAGTGTGGGTGTCGTTGGATAGCTTAGATTATTATTAATGCGGGTTTGTGGAAACAGTTTTTTGATTGAGGCATCCGTTTTTGACATATTTAAATAAGATGGTGGTAAGTAGCTAGCTAGCCAGGCGGGCAAACAAGCCCTACCACCAACCAAACCGAGTACACAAATCTACCCCCCCGCTGGGACTCGAACCCGGGACCCCTGGATCTCAAACCGTCGGTCTTAACCACTAGACCACAGAGGCGGTTAAAACAATTGACAAGGAACCGTCACTAAACACGTTTTTAAACAAATCTACAAATCATTAAAATTAATGTCATAATAAGTTATTTAGCAAATTTGCTCGTAATAAACCAGTAGGTGAAAAAATCCACAGATTTCGTGCCTCACACGACTATTGACTATTGAGCACATTGGAAATGAATCTACGGAATTCGAAAAAATATTGTCGCTGAGCGACGAGAAAGTCGGGATAAGGAAAAGGTTACAAAATAAAACTACAACGTTGAATGATAATTATTTTATTCTTAGATTAACAAAAATATCCTCGCCTCAACATAACGCCTGTGAACAAACAAATTACAAAATATCCACACGCGTATTGAAGTTTTAATAATTGTCGCCGTGCCGCATAAGTATACATATTTCATTTTTCGATAAATAAGGATATTATAATAATGTTCAAAGTACAAGAAAATTATTAGATGACAAATCCGTTGTCAACTCAAGAAATGGTAGCCACATCGCCGTCATACTCACTCGAGTCTTGATCGGCAGCGACCCATTTGCTGCAAGATATGAAATTTTTCTTGACAGCAGTTTGACGCGACGAGCCCTCGTCAGTTAACTCTTGCGGCACGTCCGAATAGCTCAGGAACTCCAGCAAAGAGAATTTAACACTACGTTTGAACTCCAGTTCCGTATCCAACGAAATCCCGGAACGCGTAAGTCTGAAGTCATAAATGTCATGTGAAAATGTCGTTTTGACTTTTTGACTTTTTTCAAAACGGTTAAGCTACAGGGCAAACTCTTAACCCGATCGTCTTTGTTTTAGGCTCAAATTATAGCCGACTAATTATCCAGAGTCTCTCTCAAATTTTTGATATCATTCTTCGGTTCCAAATTATCGAGCGCCAAAATTAAAAATTCTTTGAATATCATTTTTTAAATATCATATCTTTTCAACTCTCCGAGATAAAAGGGGAGCGAATGAAAAGACATCTCCAATGTCAAAAATACTACCTACTTATGCGTATCATAGTAACGTAACGTTCGATGCGAGCATACGCGTATGTTCAGCTTTATTAGACAATTGGCAAAACGCTAATACAATAGAAATTAAATGTAATGATTATTGTATGGAATTGACATAAACGTCATTTATACGTATCGTTGACTTACGTCAATCCCGTACAATAATCATTCGATTTGATTTCTATCTATTAGCGTTTTGCCATTTGTCTGGGGGGGCAGTACAGCAAGCCGCTCCGCCCTAATAATGATTAGGCAGTAATAACGTATCAAGCTCACCGCGAATGGTACGTTACGGTTTCATTACGATGTTCGCTCCGGTCAGCCTCGTCCTCTAATACTAAGTATGCGAGTTTTATTCACCATTCAGCCACGTTGGCAAAACATTATATGTCATTGAAGCAGCTCGATAGCGCAGTGGTTAACGCACCGATTTGTAAGTGTTAAGATCAAGCATCTTCCGCAAAGGCCGGTCAACGGATAAGTGACCAACAATTTATAATCTCGAGCTCCATGTGCTTTTGAAGGCACGTTAAGCCGTTGGTCTCACACTAGCAGTCGTTAACAACCACCAATCCGCACTGGGCCCGCGTGGTGGTTCATGGCCCGTTCTCCCTATCCATCCATAGGGAAGGTTTGTGCCCCAGCTTTGGGGACATAAAATGAGCTGATGATGATGATGATGATGATGAAGCGGTGCCTTGTGGGTGCCTAGTAAAGATATTAAGTGTGTGTTCGTTCATCATCGAGACCACTCGGGCGCCGGGAGATCCCGTGCGAACTTCAGACTGTCGCGGGCGCGACATAATTCTTACCGTTGCAACAATGTTCTCGTTAAATTCAATATACCCATATCATACCAATTTACAGTCCACAGCTTCCAAATTTAATTTTTATAAACTCCTCCTTGCTATGAAAAGCACGTAAAACCGTTGATTCTGGTTGTTGCCTTAAGATAGCAGTCGTAATACCCATGAACTAGCATTAGGCTCATGGCAGTGTGGCTTATGGCTCGATCTCGCCATTGCTATTGTTCATATGGAATGGTCAGGTGGTGTTTCATAAGGTCTTAAAACAAAACAATACACGTCATGTAGCGGCATTTTCATAACTGCCATTGCATTGATGTAATACTTTAATAGCTCTTTGTAAGACTCCTGAGCTCAGAAGCGGAACGTTTGTAATATGATAATGTCTGATAAATTAATAATTTACAACAAAAAAAAACAAAATAAAATCAACACGTGTTAAAACTACTTAAAATCATAACGTTAACATTAGTTTTTCTTAATTTTACTTTTTCCTTGATTTTTCACAAATATACGTCTATAGATTTTTAATGTAACCGTCACAAGAACAACAAGTACAGATAAACTAGCAGCTAAAAGATAAAATACTAGTTCTAGCTCTAGGTATTGGGTCCAGGAGACGTTGGCGGCGGGGGAACGCAAGTGCTTCGCGCCGCCGTGCCGCAGGACGTACTCCGTCCACCAGACCGCGCGGTCAATCGGACGCTCCGGCTGATCTCGCAACAAGGACCGAAGTCGCACCATATTCTGCCGATAACTGAAAGAGCAAATAGCAGAAATGTTCAGAAATCAAATACAGTAAAAGAAAAAAAAGAAGCTTAAAAAAGTCACAGACTCACGAAACCAGGGCAATTGGTAGTGCTGTCACAATTTTACCACTCTATTGTCTTACAGCAATGTTGTAATTTGAGTAAGTGACTGAGTTGAGGATTCCGCATGAAGAGCGATTCCACCTTAACATAAGGTGGTGTCCAAGCAGTTTGGGTGTGGGTGTGTACCACATGAACATAAAAATCGACTTACGCCATCCAATTTTTTTAGTGGACATAAAAATTATCTAAATTTGTAAATACACTTGCACCAGATAGGTACTAGTAGGTACTCTCACTACGCAACTTGGTTGACCAATCATTTTCAAATTTAATATTTAGCAACGGTCTTGGATTGATTAAATAAATACGAATAGAAATACTAACTCTCCATCCAGCTCGTTCCTGGTCAGAATCCTACCACCAAGCAAATCTACAAACTAGCATACCTACGTTTATTATGATGATCTAACCACGCTGACTTGCTTATAAAGTAAAATTCTCGTAATACAATTCAAGTTTTATGTTCTTTTCACCTGTCATTGTTGAGAATTTCGTTAACAGCATTCTGTAGTTTCTCTTCAGTGATTGTTTCCATGTCAACATGAGCACCAATTTTAAAATATATATATTGCTCCACATTATACCATTGGTCGCCCATCATCGGTATACCAATAAGCGGCACTCCAGCTGTGATGGCTTCATCAGTAGACTGCATTCCTCCTTGTGTAACGAAACATTTGATTTTTGGATGATCTGAAAAAAGATTGAAACAATTTCATGTATCTATTTAAAATGACATATTTATTCTCAAATAACATTAAAAAATTAAAACAAAATCATAAAGAAAAACTTGGAGAGAATACAATGTATGACTATTATTACGATTGGTTTAATGCTCTAAGCGATTAGTAGATATTGCAATAAACAAACTCGTTGCTAAGAATAACTGAACCCTGACTATGTTATTATAATTTTAATAGCGTACAACTCAGGCAATGATTTAATTTTTTTTCTTATAAAATACAACAAAATGAAATGGTCAATCAAATAATATTTTTTCTAGAAAATATAAATAATATAATAATAACTGATGTTCAACATGGTTTTAGGCCAAATTTAAGTACAGCGATAGTGCTAGGAAAATTTTCAGATGATATAAATAGTGCATTAAATAGTAAACAAATGGTTTTAGTATTTATTGACTTTAAAAAAGCATTTGACGCGCTGGACCACGTGAGTTTCCTGCAGGCCATGGATGAGTGTCAGGTGGTCAAACATATATTTACAGAATAGATGTATGCTGCGATTAGCATTTTCCTTACTACAAATTAGCAAGAAAGGATTAATGAGGATATTGTTAAAGGACCATACCTACGATTGTCTTCACAAGAGCTATGTTAATTATTGTCAGTGTCAACTAATTGAGCGTGTTAACACCTTTAAATTGATTTAGAGTAGCTTGGGTGTGTCATGCTCTCTTTATTGTCTCTGCGGTGGTGGCATGTGCGTCGGGTCGTTACATTCCCTAAAATATGGTTAAGCGAAGCGATGGCTGATTCATATGTCATACTCGTGAACTAATGCCGCCTGTGGAGGCTGGTCTGCTCTTGCATATATGTCTTATTTTTTATTTTTATTATTAACTATAGTTTCAACTTTGTATTTTCTTAGACAGGTTTGACTTTTACTAGTACTGTATGACATTGTAAAAAATTAAACTGGTAAATAATGTTTTTGCAAACTTAAATTTAAAATTTATTTATTTTATCTTTTTTGTATTTTTTTACATGTTGTGATAATCCATTATATTTTGTGTTTTTAGGGCATTTTCCAATATTTTTGACGCTGTAAGGTAGAAAGAGCTTGACATTTGCTGAGTTTCCTGCCGGCTCTTCTCAGTACAAGGTCTTCCGCCCAGAGTAGACTTACGAACCGATGGCGTAATAACGTTCATCAGAGCTATTTGTAGCCTAAATTAAATGAATGATTTTGAATTTTGAATTATGAAATATCTAGGATTAACGATAGATAATCGCTTTGAAAAAAAAATCAAACAAAATCGGAATGGTGTCACTTTAAACGAATGAACTGAAATATAAATAAAGTATGAGAAAAATATTATCTATTCTAACATCATAAAGAGGAAAGCTTTGTTTTTTTGTATGTACCTATGTATGCAACAAATAAACTCAAAAACTACGGGACCGATTTAAAAAATTCTTTCACCATTAGAATGCTACATTAGCGCTGAGTAACATAGGCTATATTAAAAAAAAGTTGCAGTACGAAGTTCGCCGGGTGAGCTAGTTTAATGTACTTAAGTCAATAATTACGAAAACTATAAAAGGCTTATAAATTATTAAAGTAAAATAAAGTTACACACACGTAAAAAAGCCAGTTCTTGAACCAGTGTTTGAAGATTAAGAGAGAAGTACTACATAATATTTCGCCTTATTATAAAACCAGCGGCCGCTCGCAGTTTCACCCGTGTGGTTTCCGTCCCGTGAGAATATCAGAATAAAAAGTATCTTATGTGTTAATCCAGGTTACAAACTATCTGTTTGCCGAAATTCATTCAAATCCATCCATCCGTTGCAGCGTGAAGAAGCAACAAATGTACACTCATACACACAAACTTTCGCATTTATAATATTATAGTGTGATATGATATCATATCACAGTCGAAGGTCGTATCTCGAGGAAATTGAAAAAAAATTGTTATGATTATAATTAATTATTATTTTAATAACGTTGCGTTAAGCACTTAAACTACTTACACAAAAGATCTGATTGTGGCAGCCACTTTGAAATTTTGATATTTTTAGTTCGACCAGGCAGTTCATCAGTGTTCCATTTCCATAAAACATCGTAAGGTAATTTTGAGAAAACGTTAACAAGCGTCTGCACTTTATGAGGAGGTAAGAGAGCCGGATCCGCGTTGGTCCCAAAACTGACGTATATAACACCGTTTTTAGACGAATCTAAATATTCCTTGAGATCCTAAAACAAATAAAAGATTGAGTTATCGAGAGCAGTTAAAATATTTTTGTGGTAGGTATTTTTTGATTATGGTCATATATACTTTTATGGATTTTTTTGCAAACAAACTACAATTTGATAAAAGACAAAGCGTTACAAAAATTCCACGAGCGAGATTCGAACCCGCACCCCATGACATGCATGTTCAGGTATTTGTTGACTTTAAAAAGATAA
The DNA here is from genome assembly GCA_963082485.1 of Eudonia mercurella. NCBI lineage: Eukaryota > Metazoa > Arthropoda > Insecta > Lepidoptera > Crambidae > Eudonia > Eudonia mercurella. Next base: position 4,200,536 of record OY720046.1, on the reverse strand, counting down.
TAAGTAGGTATTCTTAAATTTACTGTTTTACCTTTGGCAGCTCTTTTTGTGGTTTTTGATGCAGTCCTCCCAAGTAAACTACGTTTGGAGGCACAGGCCGATTCAGCTCCCAAGTTGAATGCAAATTCAAAAACAACATGTCAACATTGTTTCTGAGTTCAGTAATAGGTGGTACATCGGGTCCCAAGAGTTGTTTTAGCATTACATCAGCTAGTTCATCAGTTTCTTTTAAAATACATTCGTAGTCGTAGAAGAACTGTATTCGAGATAGTTTTTCCCAAAACGTAAGGTTGTGAATTCTATGGTCCATCATTGTTGGGTAAAGAATTGGATGTATCGGGGCTCCTACAGTAGCTAGATTTTTTGACAAAAAGCCTACTGAGCTAAATTCAATGACAGGTGCTTTGACGACGAAAGACAAGCCTAAAGCTACATCCATAAATGCTTCAATGATCAGCAAATCGAACTTATTAGTTTTGTCATTTATAATGGCTTGTACTTCATTCGTAGACAGTTGTTTAATAATTAAATTGAGAAGCAGTTTATAAATTATTCGATATTGTTTATTAAAATTTTCTTTACTCCCTTGCGATGTTCCTGCAGTTGCCAAGAATTGCTTTTTCAATGTATCGTAAGACAAATCGTGGAGGTCTATTTCTGTCAGATTGGCTGGTGTTTCGTCTTTCGAAAAGATGGGATCCGTTGTGATGACAACCACTTCATGACCTCTTTTAAGTAATTCAAGAGTTAATGGTCGAAATACCACTTGATGGCTTATAGATGGTGATGGATAATAGGCCAATATTCTAGCTGAATCATTTTCAATAACGCACAACGTTAGTAAAAACACTAAACACGGAGCCAACATGATTACGTCACAATCAAGCGACTTCACTTGACACTGTCGGAAGCTAACTAAACTCGATTCATAATAATTATTATTTACAGAACCTTATGGCGCGGCGCCTCTGTCCTTTCGCGTGTTAATTACTTATCGAGCGATTGATCGCCGGCGATAAAAAAGTCAGTGGGCTGTCGCAAGCGCTCGCTATCGTACGCTCGATCGCTGTGCACGTTGCATCGTAAAACATCGATTATTTGTATTCTGTAGTTATTATTAAATACTGTAAATAGTGAATAAGTTCATTATACAAATATGTTGATCGACATTTGTGTGGTTTAGATTATTAAAATATAGTAATTGCGTGATTTTAAATCTCGTTTCAATTATATAAAAACAATGCCGCCCGCGCCTGGCAATTTTTTATTTAAACAGATTGACTTGGCTATCGCATGAAAAACAATGTATCTCACAAGTAATACATATATTATATTAAATTAGATTGTTTAGTGTGATTTCCAAGTCAATCTATTTAATTAAAACATAAAAGATTTTTAATATTGATATGATCACTATAAGATGTTGTTAGGTTAGCTAATTACGTAATAACTTAAGACAGAGGGTCCCTTAAATATGAACTGAATAAAGCAACCGATTTGATATTACATGCATCTCTTAATTTGTTACGGTAGAAGAACCGAGTTGAACCATTATATTAATTAACTGCAAATGTAACTTTGTAATCCTATATATTTATATGGGATAGTGTATCTAAAAAACTGGACCAAAATTAAAATTTTTTTAGTTTGAAATATTATTCATTATTATAAATTTTTAAATTTAATAAATTGTTTTTAACTTAAGCGTTGGTGGCTCTGAGGTAAAGACGCCGGATCCCAATCGGGAGGCGCGGGTTCGAGCCCTAGACTGACCATGTACCAATGAGTTTTTCTTATTTACTTATTACATTTATCCGATTGCTCTCGAACGGTGAAGGAAAACATCGTGAGGAAACCTGCATGCCTGAGAAATAATTAATTCAAAGGCCTGCGTAGTCCCCAATCCGCTTTGGGCCAACGTGGTACTATGGCCTTAAGTCCTTCATACGAAGGAAAATCTATATTCCAGCAGTGGGATATTATGGACTAATGATGATGAAGATTAATAACTTTAAGTAATTCATTTAATATCATAGGTAACATTGTCCGAGTTCCAGTTATCGTACTGATCATAAACAATTGAGCTTTTCAATTTATCATTCATTTTAGTTTACATTACAAATCTTAAACAAGCCATTTAGGCACAGATTACTTATTAGTTAATTTAGGTACAAGATATTGTGTGACAGAATTAACTTTTACTACAAATTTGTGTGTGAACAATATTTTTACCGTAGCAGTAGCCCTGGATGGCCCTGGCATTACCATTGAATACATAATAGTACAAATGCATTACTACGATGGCAGCAAGGCCGCGCGGCTGCAAATCGATAACAACTCTATAGTCACGGTAATAATATCTAACAGTAGTGTAACTTCATACAAACGGACGAAGCGCGAGCTATACCTACGCGCTCGGGTCTCGGCATGCGCTCGGCATGCAACAGTCGCGAATGTGCCGCAGTGACTAGCCGCGGGGCGTTGTTTTTTAAACAGTAAGCGATTGTTTTAATTAAAATAAGTTATGGCGAGGATCAATAGTAGAATATATTGTGCTGTTTTTGGTTGCATGAATTCGTCAATAACGCCCCCAGATATAACATTTTTAGATTACCTTGAAACTCCGAAAGGTATGTACTTACGTAAGACTATAAATAAAGTGATACACGAGTAAACTAGGTAGGCGGTTCGTTTATGATACATACGGTAGGTACGCTCGTGTTAAAACCTCGGGGTTGTAGGTTTTTGGAAACATTATTGAATTAAACGATTGATTGATTTTCATTTTTTAAACTAATCACAAAACAATTTTTTTTATAGAACACTTCCTATTTCACTCACAACGTATTTTATTTGTTTAAATAAAAAATATACCCCCTTATTCATTTATTTAGTTAATCATCATTGTTTTGTCTCTTTTTCTCAAATTCAAATTGACGTTTGTGTGACGTTGACAAAACAATATTTAACGAAATAATGCTTAAATAGTTTTTAGGAATAAGGGGGATCATATTTACAATCACAAAATACATTCACAAAACTAGATAGAAAGAAACTCAAAGTAGGCATATGTAATTAAAATACTGTTGTAGGTGGGCAGCCCAGCCAAAGAAAATATACGCCTAACCCTAGCGCGTGTTTACGTACCGCGCGGCTGTAGGCATTTATTTCAAAGATAGGGCCGAGTTACAATACTGTAGATATTATTACCGTGCTATAGACGAGCCTATTAGGCACAATTTAGCACGCAGCGGTTGCCGGCGCCGACACGTCGCGACGAAATGAAGTAGACTATTAACGCGGTAGGTGTTAGGTGCATTACATGTTTACCGAACACCGTTATTGATGTCACTAGGAGCGCGCGGCCGCTGGTGATTAAGCCAAAACACATCGCGTTGCCGACCTTTCTATCAATAATATATCCAAATACAAATTAGCGATGCGCGATTATGACTAATTTCAATAATCAAATTAACTACTAATAGTAATCTCAAAATCGAATACCAGATTAGTAATATACTAATTTTGATAATCGAATAAGTATTACTAATTAGTAATAAAATCGAACGATTATTGAAAGAAAGAAAGCTAAAATGTACTTCAACGCCACAGCATAAGGCTCATAGCGGCTACCAAGAGAGCCCAACTGAAAATTAGTTACTTACGTTGTCATTCATTCATTATCAATGAATGACCATTCAATTGCAAAATTCTGTATTCGTTAGTGGTTGATTCCTACTACTGTCTGATTAGCACCCGATTAGTACTACTACTAGTACTGCTTAGTAATTAGTAATACATTTTAGAAGTCATTCGAATTATTCGAATTAATGTAATAATCGAATGATTCAGTTAGTATCATTCATAATCGCGTATCGCTAATACAAATTCAATAAGTAACACTAAGGAAGTGAAATCCCACTAAAAAGTCCGTCGCCTGCTGCTGCGTTTGTGAACCACATCATTAAATTAGTGCATAATCAATTATCGTCGCAATCGGGTGCATTCATTTATGAGTTATCATTATCATCAATAGTTATAGATTTTATTTACAAATTTTTGTAGGGAGTGATTTATCTGTTACGTAGTAACTATTAAGTAATCTGTGCTTATAGTACTCAAGACCATCATGACGGAGTTTGCTTAATTTAGAATAGGTATATATTTAGATAAGACTTATAATTGTTTATTATTAGTATTTCATGTTATGGCGAAATTTAAACAATATTCTTATCATTATTTCATGTTCTTATCATTATATCATATTTCATAATACAATTATTTCATGTTATGGCGCAATTTAAACAATATTCTTAATTTGTGGCAAAGTCGTATCAAAACAAACTTTGTTTTAATTGGGTGCGTAAATTTTTACGAAAAAGAGTTTACTGTAGGTATCTTCTTTGTTTGGTCTGTCAGTGTTGTGTTGGAGCTGGGATTTAATAACCTGTATGATGGGATCCGATGGAGGCCGGTAGTAAATTTCAACCATCGTCTCTCTAACAATTTGGATGTTTTTTATTTCAATAGCCTCGTGTATCATCCTAAGGATGAATCGTTGTTCTCTAGCGAGTTTTTATGTAGGTATAATTGAATCTGATACAGTGGTAAGGTACGGTGACGACCTGAATCTGAAAAAATAAATCCTTTCATGCGTTTTCTTCAGTAAAACCCCGGTAGTATAAGTAAGGATCCTTCAGTAGGGTTACTCTTGAAACACAATTGCAATAATCAATTTCCAATCACAAATCTAAAAAATTCAAATGGCACTCTTAAAAGCGATAATAGCGCCACATTGGAATTAAATTGTGTGGAAATTGAGTGAACAAATTATTATCGAGATGGGGCGTTCCGAAATTGCAAAACTTATCCCAATATCGATACATATTAATCGCATTGGAATTGTATTGAGATTGAGTTTGCGTCAAGAGTAGCCTACCTGGTCGTCACAGTACCTAAAACGCATGTTCGAATAAATTTGAACTGGCACAATGACACGCAAAGTCTTTATCGGACTATCGTATCAACGACAATTAAAGTCAATGGCGTGATTACGAGGTTGATTACGTCTCAAGGTTATTTATTCTATCATTATTTCTCAAGGAGGTGATATAAACAAATTGTATAATTTTACTTTATTTGCAGGAAGAAGATTTGTATGCCGTCTAAAGCAATCAGCAAACTCTATCTAAATGAACATTTAGCTAAGCACCCTGATATCACTCAAGTCATATGTGACCCAGTGGCATGGATTAACTGTAAATGATAACACGTATTTAATTAAGTCGCGCGACATCGCAGCAGTACTAAACAAACTCGAATGATAAATAAGCAAAAAGTAAATCAATTACAAAAAAAAACTTTGCGATATAACAAAGATCCCATATTTTTGAAAGAGGAAACCCCAGCGAATCTGACTGAAATAGACCTTCACGAATTGTCTTATGATATATGGATAAAGGACTTCATAGCAGCAGCAGCAAAGTCTCAAGGAAAAAAAGGAGAATTCATAAAACTAATTCGATTTATGCAAGAATTGGTTATAAATTTAGCTTATCAAAAACTGTCTACGCATGAAGTACAAACAATTATAAATGAAAAAAGTAAAAAGTTTGATTTGCTGATCGTTGAAGCATATTTAGATGCAGCTTGGATCACCTGTGGTCTCAAGTTTAAGTCCATTGGGTCTTTTCCGTTGAATCTGGCTACTGTACATACCCCAATACATCCAATTCTTTACCCAACACAGTTGGATCAAATAATTTATAATCTAACTTTTGGGAAAAATATCTCGATTACATTTCTTTTAAAACTATGAGAGTTTAATTAACGATATTTTAGATGTATCTGATAAAATGATAAAGCAACTCTTTGCAAAGCAGTAAAAAAATTCAGTGCTTACGTCAGCCTTTCCGGTAGCATAATGATCAGTGCAGCCGCCCGGATTGCGGAAAACCCAGATTCGATTCCTGGCTGGGTCGGGTAAGCATTTAATTTTTTTACAGTGTTTGTAATTTTTTAATTCAGCTTCAGTGCAGAAATTAGCATTTCAAAATAAAATGTAAAAATTTTTCTTACTTTACAAATAAACCTTGTATTTGTTTTTTTAGGATCTCAAGGAATATTTACATTAAACTGTGTTATCAGTTTTGGTACGAATGCAGATCCGGCTCTTTTACCTCCTCACATAATACAGACGCTTGTTAACCTTTTTTTAAACCTATTCTACGATGTTTTATGGAAATAGAACACTGATGAACTGCCTGACCGGATTAAAATTATCAAAGCAAATATCAATCAGTAGCAAATATCAATCAGTAGCAAATATCAACGTTATATACTTATATTTTTAATAATAAAACTAGCCGATAGTCATTATAAGAGTTTTAAATTTATAACCTATTTTAGCTCCAAATATATAGAATGCAAATCATAAACGTATAATTTTTAACTATTTTCAGGACATCCGAAAATAAAACTTTTCGTGACACAAGGAGGATTGCAATCTACGGATAAAGCCATTACAGCTGGAGTGCCGCTTCTGGGTATTCTGATGATTGATGACCAATGGTATAATGTGGAGCACAATGAACATTTTAAAGTTTGTGTCCATGTTGACATGAAAACAATCACTGAAGAAAAACTATCGAATGCCGTTAACAAAATTTTCAACAATGACAGGTAAAGCAAATTCTTAAAGCTTTAAGCACATTCTTTATTTCTTTTTTCGTCATTCAGATACTGTGCCAACATTGCTGATGCAAAGTGCTATTGTTTCAGTTATCGACAAAATATAGTGCTTCTTCGGTTCATAATACAAGATCAGCGTCCGATTGATCGAGCGGTCTGGTGGACGGAGTACGTCCTGCGGCACGGCGGGACGCGAAGCACTAGCGCTCCCCTGCCGCCAACGTATCAATACCTAGAACTAGAGTTAGTATTTTATCTTCTTACTGCGAGTATATTTGTTGTCGCTGTCTTGTCAGTCATATTTAAAATCTTTCGTGTTGTTGGTTTCAAAGAATACAAAAATTTTAAAAAATAGCAAATTAAAACCGTGTTGCTTTTGCAATGTGTTATACACTCAAGTCAAAAAATTATTGTATTTGAGTTTAATTAAATTGTTAATACATTATTAATTTTAAGAAAATCAATTGTGGATTATTTACAAATAAAGAAACTTAAACATAAAAAAACTGTTGCTAAGCTTTCCAACTTGTAATTTTTTGCGTCATATTGTAAAGGTTGCAATTGATTCTATTGGAAATCTTTATATGAATCAAATCCATTAATATTCCAAGAGAATAAATTTAAAAAAATACGAGCGGAATTCGAGCCCGCATCCTATTAAATGTCAGGTCTGGTGCACTACCAACTATGCTATCGTGACTGTCCCGACGAAATTAATCCATATTATTTACTCTTAATTTAGAAGGTGATTAGGCCATTACCTAATCGTCAATTGTAGTGATGACTTGATTTCAATGATGGAGGCCTTTGCCCAGGAGTGGGACAGTTTTTTTTTTTTTTTTTTTTATACATAGCACGGCAAATGACTCCAATTCACCTGATGTTAAGTAAATATGGAATCCAGATGCGACGACAACTGGTGCAGCGTGAGAACAGCGCAGCGTCAGTTATCCTCACTTTGCCGGCCCACAAGGTGCCTCTTCACGCCTCGTTTGAAGGACCCCATATCATAGGAAGGAGGGAAAACGTGTGCTGGCAAACTATTGTTACAGACTATTTACTTACTTTACTTACTTTAGAACCCAAAGGAGCCCCTATTCAACGACAACAATATAGCTGACCTAATTCTTAATTGATCTTTAATATCTGTAAAAGTATTAAGATTGAATGTTGATGACGTCGTCGTTGTTTTTATTTTGTAACTAGCTGAACCGGCGGACTTCGTACTGTAATATTTTTTTAATATAGTCTATGTTACTCAGCGCTAATGTAATTCTAATGGTGAAAGATTTTTTAAATCGGTCCAGTAGTTTTTGAGTTTATTCGTTGCAAACATACATACAAAAAAAATACAAAGCTTTCCTTTTTATAATATTAGTATAGATATGGTTAATATCAAATTTAAAAAAGGCAATTCATGGCAGCTCTCATTTTGATGGTAGCCCACGTGGGTGCGGTAAAGCGGTATCTGACTAAAATTCTCTGATCTGAAAAGACTATACTAGGTACGATCTTTTATTCATCACTGGCCACTAGCCAACATTTTTATTTTTTCTTGATAAGTTGTAAAAGATTCAAGAGTCCAAGACATAAAATTGACGAAAAATATATTTAAAGTCAACAACAAAAAACAAAGTGATATAAAATTTTATAAAAAGCACAAAGAGCTGTTACAAATGTTGGAAGAAAGAAATATTAACTGCTTGGTAAAAATTAATGAAACTAAAAGAAAGTTGAGGAGATCGATGGCGCAGTGGTTAACGCGCCTGGTCTGCGAGTGCTGAGGTTAAGCAATTTTCGCAAAGGCCGGTCATCGGATGGGTGCCCAAAAATTTATCATCTAGAACTCCTCCGTGCTTCGGGAGGCACGTAAAGTTGTTGGTCCCGGCTGCATTAACAGTCGTTAACAACCACCAATCCGCACTGGGCCCGCGTGGTGGTTTATGGCCCGTTCTTCCTATCCATCCATAGGGAAGGCTCGTGTCTTAGCAGTGGGGACGTATATGAGCTGGCGATGATGATGATGATGATAAAAAGAAAGTTAAAGAAATATCCATAAATGGCAAGCACACATATTTTTTAAATTAATTATTTTTAAGTAAAAAAAATTCGACTTCAAAAACAAGATCGTTAGGTTGTTGCCTACTCGTTGTAGTGAAGAAGACGGATATTAGGAATACGTACAAAGGAGCACCAACAGTCTCTAGATTAACTGGAAATGCACCAAACGAACTTATTTGAATAACTGGAACTATAAGCACACTTGAAATACCTAATGTAGGAAGCGCACAAGCTTCTAAAATCTAAAGGTTGTATTTCTTAGTTGTATCAAAAATTACACTTCGCACTTCATCTAACATCAATTGTTTTTCTATTAATGAAGTTATAATATTGAATGATATCAACGCTTGTGAAGGCCAATCTCCTCCATTTCCTTTAGATACAGTGCTTGATACAAATTCTTCTCGCCAAATTTTGTATGACATATCATCAAGTTCGATCTCAGTGAAGTTAGCTGGTGCTTGGTTTTTTGGGAAAGCTAGTGGGTTCGTTGTGATGCCAACTGCTTCATGTCTCCGTCTGGCGAGCTCTTGACTCAAAGGTCTTGACACAAATTGATGACTGATTGAAGGTATTGGTATAAGCTAATATTCTAGCGCTTCGTTTTGTGTAATTAAAACTATTAAAAACACAACTAAACTAATCATTTTAAAAGCCATGTCTGCTGTTATCGGTACAGTTATCTTTGCACTTTATAATATTTTATTTGTATGTTAGTTATTCACGGTCATGATAATTCAATAGCTAATACAAATCAGTATCAATTGACTCGATATCGATATTTCACAACAAATTGTTATTAAATAGTTATGTTTTTCAAGTTACTATTTTTAATTAAAAAATAAATGATCTTAGTACCTATGTATTATTTGAAATATTTGTAATTCATTTTATAGTTTATTGGGTGAAAAGGATTCTATAATACTACAAGATCAATAATCTCATTAAAAAGAATATTTTGTAATGAATGTATTTTACTGAAAAGGCCGGAACAAGTTCCGGCAGCTAAAACAAATCTAACGATAAGTCAATTATGTAAATCCGTTTAGTGGTTCTTGAGATATGAGGTAATACAGAATATTACAGAATATTAAGTGGCTCAAGCGTATTCTTTTTTATTTTATTTTGTTTACATATAATTTTTAAATGAGCTAAGTAAGCTTTTAAGTTTTATGGCAAATTTTCAAAATTAATTCCCCTCATAATTAATCCTTGAGAGAGGCCTTTGTCCAGCAGTGGACGTATTTTTGGCTGAGATGATGATGATGAAGTAAGTTTCTATATTATTATGTGAAAACATTGTGATTGTGTACTCTGTTATGTTTTTTTATGTCTATCTGTGTTTTTCGTTACTGTATCGTTTTCCAAATAAAATAAAATAAATAAAATAAATAAATTACATACAAACACAAAAGATACGCGCGAAAAACAATACCCTTCCTTTGCAGTCGGGTAAAACTACACTAAGTATTAATTTAATAGGAATCTTAAATGGTACTTAGCGTTTAACTACAAAAACAATTAAGTGTTTATGAAGTTTAACCCTGCTTGCCACAACAATACTTTGTCAAATAATAGACATTAACAAAAAAAACATTTATTATAAGATCGTAACTACGACACTTATAAATATTTTTATGAATCTAAGACAATGCTCTCTCTTTTGTTTTGAGTAAAAAAGTGTATTTGTATTGTCTTTTCAAATTGTATGAAATACATTTTATAACATGCTACAACTGAAAACTCATTACGAGCTTGTCCTACTATACAATTTATTTAGTTATTCGGTCTGTAGTAAATTAATAATTCGTTTAAAAACATGAAGAATGTTACAATTTTTATTTTAACTGCAAACAAGACACTAATAAAAAATTAACAGTTTAATTTTAGTACTTTGTCTCTTTCAAATGCTAATAACAATTGACTTAGTTACATAAAAAGTTTTCGCCTCCTTTTCACTATAGTCCATCAATATCACTCTCCTTCTTTTTGATTTAGGTCTTTATCAGCTGCATTCTAATGTTGGAAGGTACGAAAAGCGTTAAAAGTACTAAAAAAGGGTCTATTTGACCCTCCAGCTGAAGTTTCTGTTTATTCTTCAACTAATCACATTATAATGTAACCTTCTTCAAAATTGCACAATATTTTGCCATTAACTCTTTTTCACCTTTTTAGTTGATCCTAATTGTTTTCCTAAATAGCTAATAAAAAGTACAAAACTAAGCAGTACAGATATTACTAATAAAGATAGGTATAAGACAAGTTCTAGCTCCAGGTATTCGGTCCAGGTGATGTTGGCACCGGGGGAGACCAGATGTTTCGCACCACCATGCCGCAGCACGTACTCTGTCCACCAGATGGCGCGTTGAAGAGGTTTCTGGGGCTCATCGGTCACCACTGCGCGGATTTTAGCCATGTTCTTCCGGTAGCTGAGGAAATAAATAATTCAAATCATGTTTTTGTTTTGTTTCTATAATTTTTAACGCAAATTTTGATGCGAAACAAATTCCAAAAACGGTTGAAGTTGAAAAAAAATCCACGAGCAGGATTTGAACCTGCACCCTTCTGACATACTGGGTTAGGTGCTCTCCCAATTAAGCTATCGTGGTTTTAACCAGCCGCCGAAATTATTCAACACAATTTATTTAATTTAATTTTTTTATTTAACATTTTTGTTTTTGTTATTCAAATCATTTATTGTATTTTCTTGCGTGCACTTGGAGAGGCCTATGTCCAGTAGTGGACTAACATAGGCTGATGATGATGACGATGATGAAGATTGTATTCTGTCGAAGATGAAGCATACAAAAAAAAAACTGGATTTTGACAGACAACCGTATTGTAGGAGAATACAATTAATATGTGATAAGCAAAAATTGCTATTTAAAAACTAAAATTTAATTAAACTTTTTAGCTAGTTTTCACTTAAAACTACTATGGAAAATTTTCAAAATTAATCCACCGACGCAAGATTACGGACGCTTTAAAATAGCAGAGTTGAGTTTCTAGGTATAACATAAGATTCCTACCTTTCATCACCAATGACGGTGTTGATTGTATCTCTTAAACTTTCTTCAGTAATCAATTCCAAATCAAGTCGTTCACCAATGTGGTAATGTTTGTACAAATCTGCATTGTACCACTGATCGCCTAACATTGGTATACCAAGCAATGGCACTCCAGCTGTGATGGCTTCATCTGTTGATTGTAGGCCTGCTTGTGTTATGAACAATTTGATTTTTGGGTGTCCTGAAATAACAAATGACTGTAGGGCATTTTTTAATTAATGAGGAAGTAAATGTTACATGGTGTTATAGATAGCGATAGCGTTCGGTGTTAAGAAGACAAGCTAGCGGTGGCGCCGGCGCAGTTCCAACGTGGAATCTCTAATGGATAGCGATTAATCATAAATAATGATCTTTAAACCTGATCCACCTACTTCAACGTTTCGTTGCCTATCAAAAATACTCAAAAATCATGTTTGTTCAGTACATCCATTTAAAAAAAATCTAATTGTTTTGTGCTATTATATTTTAGTAAAATTGACGAACATCAACATTTTTTCTTTGAACATAACTGTTATTCGCATTGGTGTCTTATTCACAATAAACGTTGGGATGTTTTGAATACGATTTTACAATGAAGTGAAAAATGAAACATTTTGTAATGTTATGATATATTGATATTCAGCGATTTGTTTCCTACATTATATAAAGAGGGCAATATAGGATTAGGATATAGCTCTCTGAGCCCCAAGATTATACTTACTTAACAGATCCGATTGTGGCAGCCATTTGGAAATTCTTATGTTAGCAGTGCGACCAGGCAACTCATCTTGATTCCACTTCCACAGAATATCGAAGGGCAATTTGGAAACGACATTGACGATGGTCTGAATTCTTTCAGGAGGCAATAAAGAGGGCTCAATGTTTGTTCCAAAGCTGATGTATATGACGCCGTTCTTGGAAGAGTCAAGATATGACTGGAGTTCCTTAAACAAAAACCATGAAAAGTTACTTAAGTTGTTGTTCACTTTGTAGATATGGGTGGCGGTAGGTCTATCTCACAAGGTTGCACAGGTAAGAGATTACTAAACTGCTATCGACTAGCACTCCCCATCGGGTATCAGAAGGTATAATGAAAGGGTTAAAATTTACTAACATGCAGAGAAAATAAACCTTTTTTAAGCAAATTAACAACTTTGAATAATGCATATAACTTTTCAACTGAAAAAGATCTTTTTTCCTAGACGTTTCTGGCTGTGTTAGCCAGTTCTAAATAGATTTATGATATTCCAATCTTAAAATATGGCTAAGAACGTTTTGTCAGTTTTCCCCTTTCAGAGAGTTTTACACCACACTTTATTAAGTTTATTGCATTTTATTACAATTCTTAAAACTGATAGTGTCTAATTAAAAAAAGAGCATTAAATTACCATCGTAAGTATTATTGTCAAGTATTGGTCACAATAAAAGTATTTCATTAGCATTGCCAAATGAAACTATCAAAGATGAAAGAATCTATGGTCATTGTTTGTATGGATTTATTGTTGATTGAAATCTATTGTTAGTAATAATTAGTTATATAAAAGACAGAGCAGGTATGGGCTGTTCCCTCCCTGCATTTCTCTTATTAACAATTTATATAGTGTTTAATAGGTTTATTTTACTTTTTTATACTCTCAAAACATGCTGTTAATCTATATGACTCAAAACTGACATATATGTTCAGCGCTGTTTATATTAAACTATATGTGTAGTGCTTAAAAAACGTTAACGATTTTGATAACATGAAACATTACATAAAATTTAATAATCAAAGAATTTCACTTACTTGTGGTAACTCCCTCTCGGGTTTTTGGTGTAATCCTCCCAAGTATATAACATTCGGAGGCACTGGACGGTTCAAATCCCAAAGAGGATGCACGTTCATAAACAACATATCAATATTTTTATTTAGTTCAGTTATAGGAGGAGTATCTGGACCCACAACCCTTTTCAACATTTCATCAGACTGACTATAGGCTCGCCCAAAAACTTTGCTTAATTTAAAAAAAACTATTAATTGGTCTATCTTTTGCCAAGTCGTAAGTTTGTTGCCTACTCGTTGTTGTGACGGCGTTGGATACAGGAACACGTGCATAGAAGCACCAACGGCCTCTATATTCGGTGGGAAAGGACCGAAAGAGCTTATTTGAATAACTGGTACTTTATGCACATGTGAAACAGCTATCAATGGGATCACACCCGCTTCTAATATCAAAAGATCGTATTTCTTGGTTTTATCAAAAATCACACTTCGCACTTGCTCTAGCAATAGTTGCTGTTCGAATAATGATACTGTAATTCTGTACGCAACTGACGCTTGTGACGGCCAATCTCCTCCAGTTTCCTGGGCTTTAGCACTCAATACGAATTCATCTCTCCAAATTTTGTATGATGTGTCATGAATATCAATCTCAGTGAAGTTAGCTGGTGTCTGGCCTTTGGGGAACGCTGGGTCCGTTGTGATGACGGTTACTTCATGCCCCCTTCTCGCGAGCTCTTGAGTAAAAGGTCTGAACACAACCTGATGACTGATGGAGGGGAAAGGGAAGAAAGCCAATATTCTAGCGGCTTCAGTATTTATGACTAAAACTATTAAAAACGTAACCAAACAATTTAGAATCGAAGCCATGTCTGCCGATTTCGGTAATGGGTTAACGAATGAAACTCAATTTTGTATATTGACTTATATTTGTTTGTGTGTACTCGTCATCGTTAGTCAGCCGTCGTCAGCGTTATTGTGGACTGTTCTATGTGTGGGTTTGTGTATTTATAGCATGGATTATACTGCACTACCAAACACTATCTATAGTTATCTACGATTCACACACAAGTGAACTGACAGTGACTACGCATACTTTGTTACCTAATATTACTCCAAGGCCACGTGACATTCCATTCAACATCTGTTACAGTATTGTTATTCCCTAACATGTAAAAATATTTAAAGGACAATGGGCAGATTGTTAAACCTCTCTAATAGCAAAGTCAGATATGTCGTTGGATAGGTCTTTTAACTGGAACAACATTTACTATGACAGCTTCATTGAAATGTTTGTCCGTTCTGAGTTATAGGTATTAAGAATAAGGTAAAAGTGAACACCTATTAATATTGTAATATCTCAGTGTTTACGGGAAAATAACATCGACGTCGTTGTATATTATGTATTTCGTAATTATCAATTGAACTATAAAGTAAACACCACGTAAACATAAGTACTTTGTGTCGGAATACAAAAATAACTTGGTTTGTTTGTGTTTAACACAACAAACGTTATACAAACAAAAAAACTTAAGCTCTTAAAGTACATTTACTTTTTTTATCCTAATTTACAATTTATTGACTCATATACAATGCCCTGAGTGTGACATTATGTCCGCTATTTTGGTTTTCTTTTGCACTCAAATGTAAGAATAAATATAAAATGCTAGTTAAATTATGGTCTAGCTAGCTCTGTCACTCAATAAAGTAGGTGCTCACATCTGTCACTGTCATCAGACTACCACTAACTGTCAAACTTCCTGAATGGACTTTGAACCTTGCAATACCTTGCCAACATCATTATCATCATCATCATCATTATAATCAGCTCGTATCAGACTACACTGCTGGACATAGGCATCTGCAAGCCTGCATGGACATGGCCCATAAAGCATTCTACTGAGCCCAATCTTCGGCTATTCACATCCAACCTCTGCCAGCCACATAAAAAAAAAATTACTGTTAATAATAAGTACAATCTTTATTACAAAATGATACAAAACTTACAAAAATCAACTCTGTTAAACATCTAAGATTCTAAGGCAAAGCTCTAAGGACATTCTTCAGTCTCAAGTATAGGATGTGCTCATCAGTCCATCTTTTCAACGCAGCTACCTTAGCGAAGACACCTGGGTACTGTGGTCTTGCGCAGCCGAGACCCCATGATACCACACCGGCAAGTTTCCTATCGTGGACGAGAAGACTATCACTGTCTCCCTGAAATATAATAAAACAATAAACAAAGATTAAGTGACGATCACATAAACAAAGTTAATTTTATGTCCCCACTGCTAGGGCACGAGTCTTCCCTATGAATAGATAGGAAGAACGGGCCATTAACCACTATGCAGGCCCAGTACGTACAGACGGTTGGTGGTTGAAAACCACTGCTAATGCAGCCGAGGGCAACGGCTTTACGTTTCTTCCGAATCACGGAGAAGCTCGAGATGATAACATTTTGGTCACACATCCGAATGTTGGTTAACTTTAGCAAGTTCGAGCGCGTTTAACACACCAGATTTGACATGTTGTTTACCTGACAGGCGTCCTTTCCACCTTGAGGTGAACCGGCGCAGATCATTCGAGGTGTGATGCTGTACAAGGGAGCTACGCCATTCGCCATCTACATCTACAAAGTGCTCAAGCAGGTGCACGTGTGCCACACTAGCCATCCTCATCCTCACTTGCCGACCCGCAAGTTGCTATTTCACACCTCATTTGAAGGACCCTTTATAGTAAGAAGGAAATACGTGTGCTGTCAGAGAATTTCATTTTTTGGTAGTGAGGCAAACAAATTAGTCTTTAAATTTATATATACGCCGATACACGCGTCTCGTTTACACAATTGCAACGACACTGCTAACAATACTGCTTATGGTAACTTACCTGCCCCCCTAGACAAGTGGCATAACACTTGTCTAGTGAGGCTGTACCTACCATTCATCAGATTGCGATGAAACTTGGGTAAGTCGAAACCGGTCGTTGTAGAGATCATTGGGAGAGGCCTTTGTCCAACAGTGGATGTCTTTTGGAGGAGATGATAATGATGATGATGATGAAAACTATCATAGTATATGGCTGTTCATGCTAAACAAAGCCCGCTAGTAGAATAATAAAATTGTCATCATACATTTTTTTATTTGTTTAATTTTAACAAAATGTAACATTAGTTTATCTTATTATTTACTTATTTACAAACTATAATGTCTTTCATAATGTTACTATCACGTCGCTGCATTCTTATATTACATTTATAGTTATTTAAATATTACCATTAGACGTAATTGCAACCTTTAAATATAATATATAAAACGTAACAAATTTGGAGGCTTATTAACAACAGTACAAAATAAACAAAAACATATAAACGAATCAAAAACACATTGTAAAACTAAAAACTTGTTTGTTTATTATTTTGTTTTAATTTTAGTTTTTCTCTGTTCCTTAACCCAAATAGTCCGATAGATTTTCATAATGATTGTTACAAGAGCAGCAAATACAAACGTACTTGCAGTTAGAAGATAAAACACTAAATCTAGCTCTAGGTATTGGGTCAAGGAGACGTTGGCGGCGGGGGAACGCAAGTGCTTCGCGCCGCCGTGTCGCAGGACGTACTCGATCCACCAGACCGCGCGGTCAAGCGGGCGAAGCGGCTGATCGTGTAAAATGGATCGAAGACGCACCATATTCTGCCGATACCTGAAATAGAAACACATAAATATTATCATCGTCACCAGGCAAACATACAAACAAGTAAATCTACGTAAATGAAAGAAAACTACATCATCACTACTAAAAAGTTCAAGTATATTTCTATCTACCTTTCGTTGTTGTTCAGAATTTCGTTAACGGCATTCGAAAGTGACTCTTCAGTGATTGTTTCCATGTCAACATTAATGCCAACTTTAAAATGAACAATATGCTCCACATTATACCATTGGTCGCCCATCATCGGAATACCAAGAAGCGGCACCCCAGCTGTGATCGCTTCATCAGTAGATTGCATTCCTCCTTGTGTTATGAAAAATTTGATTTTCGGATGTTCTGAAAAAAGTGTAAAACTTTGTCTTCTATTGATTTGCACAATGCACAATAACTAATTTCTACAAAAATTCAGACAAATAAGCTTATGGATTTTTCTAATCCTAACCAGTATCATTCATTAAGATAAACGCTGAGTGGAAGATATTAAATATCCTCTTCTCAGCGTTAATTTGCTACTGCAAACGAATAATAGCTTATGAAGTTTGAAAAACGAACACATCATTCCTGACCCTGTTTTGATATCTCATAAAGTCTAAATTAAATAAGTGTATTCACCAACGGGTCATCAAATTTAATTCAAGCCGTAGAAACAAAACAATAACTGCAAGTATTTGCACAAGAATGCCAATCGGAGCTGTGTTACTATGAAAGCGAGAGAGAAAAATCTCTCTGGATTAATAATATTGTTTAAGAAATACGTTTAACTTAAGGCGAAGGGTAAGGCACACTAGCGCGACCAATTGATAATTTGACAAATACTAACCGACCGGATCTTTTTTTAAACATTGCGTACCGTCCGATAACAGGAAAGCATCTGTAGTATTTATTTAATAATTGTGCACTACTTTTTTGCGTGGTTTATTCATAAAACGGGTTATCGCATTAATTCGCAAACAATGGCCACTTTTGGTGTTAGCGTATGAATACAAAAACAAACTGAAAAGTAGTGCACAATTATTAAATAATAGATGTTTGCCTAGTGTCGGAAGGTCCGCAATGTTTGAAAAAAAATCCAGTTTAGCAGTTATTAAATTAAATCAATCCGGCGCTAGTGTGCCTTACCCTCCTCCGGCTTAAATAAAAACTTGTCCATTTAAATAATTACGTAAAAAGTATTTCATATCATCATCATAATCAGGCCTCTTCCAATGCATACTAAAAAGTACTTACAAGTCTAAACAATGTTTAAGTTAAAATAAATGTTGCGTATCAAAGGCAAAAGAATTTAGTTATTGTGTTTTCCAATCAAAGCTTTCTATTATTTATTCCTCCATTATTGAATATATTATCAAATACCATAGCTTTAAAAAATTCTCATTTTAAAATCATTACACTAAGAACATAAACTACTAACTCAAAAGATCTGATTGTGGCAGCCACTTTGAAATTTTAATATTCTTCGACCGGCCAGGCAGTTCGTCAGTGTTCCATTTCCATAAAACATCGTAGGGTAATTTAGAGAATACGTTAACAAGCGTTTGTATTTTGTAAGCAGGTAAGAGAGCCGGATCCGCGTTGGTCCCAAAACTGACGTATATGACACCATTTTTAGACGAATCTAAATATTTCTTGAGATCCTAAAATAAATACAAGATTAAGGTATCGAGAGCAGTTCAAAAGCATGATATTTGCTGACTTCAAATAAAAGTTCTATGTGTTATTTTTCCTGTATAACCTTTGGCAGCTCCTTTTGTGGTTTTTGATGCAGTCCTCCCAAGTAAACAACATTAGGAGGCACAGGGCGATTCAGCTCCCAAATTGAATTCAAGTTCAAAAACAACATGTCGACATTGTTTTTGAGTTCACTAATAGATGGTACATCCGGTCCCAAAAGTTGCTTCAGCATTATATCGGCCAGTCCATCAACTTCCTTTATAATACATTCGTAGTCATAGAAGAACTGTATTCGAGATAGTTTTTCCCAAAACGTTAGATTGTAAATCCTCTGGTCGATGACTGTTGGATAAAGAATTGGATGTATCGGGGCACCTACAGTAGCCAGATTATTCGACACAGAACCTATTGAGCTAAATTGAATGACAGGAGCCTTGATGACGTGAGACAAGCCTAAAGCTGTATCTATATATGCTTCAACTATCAGCAAGTCGAACTTCTTAGTTTTGTCGTTTATAATGGCTTGAACTTCAACCGTAGATAGTTGTTGTTTCACTAAATCTACAATCATTGTAAAAACTAATCGAAATTGTTTCTTAAAATCTTCTTTATTCCCTTGCGATGTTGCTGCAGATGCTAAGAATTGCTTTTGCCAAATATCGTAGGATAAATCGTGAAGATCTATTTCTGTAAGATTGGCTGGTGTTGTTTCTTTCGAAAACATGGGATCCGTTGTGATTACGACCACTTCATGGCCTCTTTTAATTAGTTCAAGAGTTACTGGTCGGAATACCACTTGATGACTTATAGATGGTGTTGGATAAAAGGCTAATATTCTAGCTGCATTATTTTCAATAACGCACAATGTCAATAAAAACACTAAACACAGACTAAACATGATAACGATACAATCATGCGACTACACTCCACGCTGACGGTAGCGGACTAAACCCAATTTATATTAAATGTTATAAAAAATCTTATCGTAGTTACCTAACTCATCAGAATGCTGGTTTTTCATAATATGACGCAATCTAAACGACCCAACCTTAGATCATAGATGTTCGTGATATGGTAACTAAAAATTTACAGATTTGTATTGCAAATCTACGCCAACGTATTAATAATCAGATACCTATTTTTTAGATTCCAATAGAGAGGGGTTGCTAGCTATGACTTATAATTTTAATTAAATATTATATACATTTTTTTTAAAATTATTTTATGGTTATTTAATCTCTATTAGTATGTGATTGTTACATACATACATACATACATACCATCACGCCTTTTTCCCAACGGGGTAGGCAGATTGATTGATGTGATTGTTATTAATACATATTTAATTATTATTTACTAGCTAACTGCTATAATCATATTGCTACTTTTTAGATTTCAATAAAGAGGGATTGTTAGCTATGACAACTTACGCAACCCACATTAGACATATAATTTTAGAAAATATTATATATTATATTTTTATGGTAAACATATTTTTCTTATTTTATAGATCATTTAGTTTTTTGACATAAATGTTTTTTATACTGCTATTTTTATTGAGAGTGCACCTGTTGCCGTATGTCAGAAAGTACTGACACAAAATGTACTGTTTTTAATTCCGCCGTTGCAAATAATTCAACAGTTTTCTGAATTCAGATTTAAATTGTCAGAATAACACGTAAAGTCTAACCACATTACTCTACTCTACTGTTTTATTATTCTTTTAATCTGTTCAATGATATGGTTACGAGACTGATAATGTCTCAACTCATTATTTCGTTTATCATTTCGGTTGATACTGAAGGAAGTGATATCAATTTTATTATTTGCAGAAAGATTAGTGTACATACCTACTCTTGAATATGGTGTGGAAACCAAAATAATAAATTTGATTATCACAGCGTCTGATTTGGTCGTATAATTTTAAAGTAATGCATAATGAAATAAACAATGCCAGACTGTCCGACTCATGTTCACTTTTACTAATCATTTCACGTTATAGAAAACGAAAATTTGTATGGTGAAATTTTAACTCTCCACGTTTGTAAACAGGAAGCGCCATACTAATTCTCGTTTTCGTTTATATGATCGAATGAATTGAAAGGTTAAATAAACACTATAATATAGTGATTTATTACTGTTTAATAATAACAAAAGATAAAAATAACAATAATTAATAATTTATATAATTATTTAAAAATAAAAAGCTACAAAACACCTTATAACAAAAAAGTGTAAAATTACCCTATTATAACTGTCTTAAAACTAGATTATAAACTTAAACATTAACTAGATTTCAGTATATTATTTTGTTTTGATTTTAGATTTTCTCTGTTCTTTAGCACAAAAAACACGATAGATTTTCATAATGGCTATTACAAGAGCAGCGAATAAAAATGTACTTGCAATTAAAAGATAAAATACTAGTTCGAGCTCTAGGTATTGGGTCCAGGAGATGTTGGCGGCCGGGGAGCGCAAGTGCTTCGCGCCGCCGTGCCGCAGGAGGTATTCGGTCCACCAGACCGCGCGGTCAAGCGGACGCTCCGGCTGATCGTGTAAAATGGACCGAAGATGCACCATATTCTGCCGATAGCTAAAAGAGAAACAGAGAAATTTCATAACAAAATTTATGGTGATAGCGATAGACTTGTACCACAGACACAAGCGCGGTAAGTTTCAACCTTATAGGATAGGGGTGTCCGGAGATTGCTAGGTAAACGAAGCTCGAGTATCGACTCGAGTCTTTTTATAAAGGTTGAGTTATTAAGGCTCAAATTCTTAAGGCTCGAGCCTTTAAGACAACACTATACCGAACCTTACAAATCCTTACAACACCAATAGGAAAAAGAGAACGCGAGTGCCGGTAGGCTATTTCATCTTTTGGAAGTGCGAAAAAGAAACAAATAACCAGATTTCTTTTTGCGCGACGGAATATTTAAGACAGTACAGCAGCAACTTCGTAAAGCAGCACGCGTACTCCTATAAAATAAGAGAGAAGGTGGAATGATCACTATTTTACGCAATTCAAAAATATTTTGTATCTACCTGTCGTTGTTATTAAGAATTTTGTTGACGGCATTCTGTAGTTTCTCTTCAGTGATTGTTTCCATGTCAACATGGACACCAACTTTAAAATATTCATATTGCTCCACATTAAACCATTGGTCGCCAATCATCGGTATTCCAAGTAGCGGCACTCCAGCTGTGATGGCTTCATCAGTAGATTGCATACCTCCTTGTGTTACAAAGAATTTGATTTTCGGATGTCCTGAAAAAATATTAAAGTTTAATGTGTATTTAAAATTAATTACTTTTTTATTATTATTATTTATTATATTAAAAAAACTTGGAGTGGACAAAAAAGGTTACCAGCTGTTGGTTTTATAACAAAATAGAGTTATGTAAACATATTTTTTCTGCAAATAATTAATAATAGAAATTAATCGGTGGGCGTCCAAGATCGCGCTTTATAAAAACCACGTATATGCTTTGAAATAATTTTACAGGAAGACAAAAGCCTCAAAATCTTGGCCTTTCAAATATATTTTTCTGACTGAACTTGTTTGCTACCAAGTTCAGTCGGTTCAGTGCATTAAAAATGCTTAAATAAATTAAATAGGTAAATTAAATTGTAACTTAATATAGTAGATCTGTGATCCTGGCTATGTGTCATCATAAAATTTTATTAAAATGTGTGTATTAATGAAATGGTATTATTAAATAACGGATACAAAATTAAAATTTTGAAAGTTAAAAGAAAAGTCATGTATCAAAAGTACAAGTGTTTAAACATACTCCTCCTTTGGTTTTATCATCAAATACTATGGTATATGATGATAAAACCCCGAACCGGTATTCTCATGCTATGGCATGAGACAAAAAATACTGTTACAGAATAAAAAATTATTAGCTCAAGATGAATATTCACAGCGTTGCATTGCTAACTACTTACTCAAAAGATCTGATTGTGGCAGCCACTTTGAAATTTTGATATTCTTAGACCGGCCAGGCAGTTCGTCAGTGTTCCATTTCCATAAAACGTCGTAGGGTAATTTTGAGAAAACGTTAACAAGCGTTTGTATTTTGTAAGCAGGTAAGAGAGCCGGATCCGCGTTGGTCCCAAAACTGACGTATATGACACCATTTTTAGACGAATCTAAATATTCCTTGAGATCCTAAAATTAAATATAAGACAAAGGTATAGTGAGTGCAAATAGGTTAGGTTATGCTGACTTCAAACACAAGTTTCATGTGGTTTTTTTCTAGTATTACCTTTGGCAGTTCTTTTTGTGGTTTTTGATGCAGTCCTCCCAAGTAAACCACATTTGGAGGCACAGGGCGATTCAGCTCCCAAATTGAATTCAAGTTCAAAAATAACATGTCAACGTTGTTTTTGAGCTCACTCATAGGTGGTACATCCGGTCCCAAAAGTTGCTTCAGCATTATTTCAGCTAGTCTATCAGTTTCACTTAAAGTACATTCGTAGTCATAAAAGAACTGTATTCGAGATAGTTTTTCCCAAAACGTAAGATTATGAATTCTCTGGTCGACCAATGTTGGGTAAAAAATTGGGTGTAGGGGGGCTCCTAAAGTAGCCAGATTATTAACGGCAGATCCTATTGAGCTAAATTGAATGACTGGTGCTTTGATGACGTGAGACAAGCCTAAAGCTGCATCTAAATATGCTTCAACGATCAGTAAATCGAACTTCTTGGTTTTGTCATTTAAAATAGCTTGTACATCATTCGTGGACAACTGTTGTCTTACTAGATCAACCATCATTTCATGAATAAATCGGAATTGTTTCTTAAAATCTTCTTTATTCCCTTGCGATGTTGCTGCAGCTGGTACGAATACCTTTTTCCATATACCGTAAGATAAATCATGAAGGTCTATTTCTGTGAGATTGGCTGGTGTTGCTTCTTTTGAAAAAATGGGATCCGTCGTGATGACGACTACTTCATGGCCTCTTTTAATTAGTTCAAGAGTCACTGGTTGGAATACCACTTGATGACTTATAGATGGTGTTGGATAATAGGCCAATATTCTAGCTGAATCATTTTCAATAACGCACAACGTTAGTAATAACACTAAACACGGAGCCAACATGATTACGTGACAATCAAGCGACTTCACTTTACGGTGACAGAAGCGAACTAAATCCAATTCAAATTAAATTATATATAAAGCCTTATCGTCTTAACTCGGAGCTCGCTTAACTCACAAAAACTATGTTGATATCATAATACTGGTTTTGAATATTGTTATGATACAATCTTAACGCCGCAACCACAGATTAAAATCACCTAGTCACCCTTAGCGTTCATAGTCATAGATTTTTTGTACAATATTGTTGGGTAAACAATTAGATGTAACGTGGCGCCTACAGTAGTCAGATTTTGGCAAAGAACCTTTAAAGCGCAATCGAGATCGGTTTGTGTTTCCTTTTTCGAAAACATGGGATCCGTTGTGATGACGACCACTTCATGACATCTTTTAAGTAATTCAAGAGTCACCGGCCGGAATACCATAATAAACACGAAGCTAACACAAATAACATGTTATTTACATATAATTTTACGCAAATATGGCTGCGATAAAAATTATAATTTGAAAAAAGAAAAAGTGTTGAAAAAAATCCACGGGTCGGGTCAGGTGTCACTACCAACTATGCTATCGTGGCTCAATCCAACTCGCCGAAATTAATCAACACTATCTACTTTCACTTTGTAAGCCTAAGGAGCCCTATTCAATGTCGACAACTACGTCATCCACATCCGAAATATTGAAAGATATTAGACACTTTGTCTTTTTCAAATTGTAGGTTGTTCGCAATATTTGCGTAAAATTATATCAAAAAAATCATAAATATAGCTTGCCTAATTCTTAACTGATCTTTCAATATTTGTAAAAATACGTAGTTGTCAGCATTGAATAGGGCTCCTTTGGCTTATAAAGTAAAAGTAGATAGTGTTGATTAATTTCGGCGAGTTGGATTGACCATGATAGCTTAGTTGGTATTGCACATGACGCGGCATGTCATGGGGTGCGGGTTCGAATCCCGCTCGTGGAATTTTTTTAACACTTTCTTTTTTTTAAATAAATATCATGTGCTTAAAGACAGCGACTTTCCTTATCTATTTAAATATATTATTGTAATAAGGTAGTAAGAAAATTAGATTTTAAGTGTAGTACCCAATTATCGCTTAATTTTTTTAATAAGTAACTAGCTTTATTCGGTAAACTAGAATTGTTTTAATGGTCTACTGCCTTATTGTGTACTCGACTGCTGCATCTTCTTTAGCAGTAATAATGGCATTTTCCTACACTAAAACAGATCCTTAGTAGGGAAATTTTTACGTAGGGCTAACGGAGGTTTTGGTTTTTTGGTATATTGAGACAGAGTAACATAACAGGCCATCCATCAGAGAATTGAATTGTCAATTCGCTCATACAAGACTAGTAGTTATTTTTGTGGATTTTGTTGCAGTTCTCTTAAATATAGTGAAGTGAAACTGCTTGGGTGAGGCCTATGTCCAGCAGTGGACTAGTATAGGCTGATGATGAACTGGCTCGTCGTACCCTTGTTCTACGAGTACGGTGTCGAGGGCCTAAACTAGTGTGTATGTTTAGTTATTCTGTAAATATGTCACTTGGTATTTAGAGGATCGGGCGGGGGGCCCGCAGTCGGAGGGTGAAAAACCTTAGTCAGAAACGTGTCTAAAGTTACTATTGTGGCAGGTAGTGAACGACTTCTCAGAGTTTTTGGGACAAACGGTAGACGGGCGTCTTAGGTTTTAAATGGGTTAATACATTATCTTGTTATG
Organism: Eudonia mercurella; assembly: GCA_963082485.1. Lineage (NCBI taxonomy): Eukaryota > Metazoa > Arthropoda > Insecta > Lepidoptera > Crambidae > Eudonia > Eudonia mercurella. The sequence continues at coordinate 4,174,773 of OY720046.1, read as the reverse complement.
AACATTATATAAGTTGATGCGTACGAGAATTTCGTAACATTACACAATATTAACAAAATGTATGTATGTCATGAAAATCTTGTATCGTAGTTTTATACGTGTAATCTATACTTTTTCAGATAATTTTTACTAATTGGACAAATTAAAAATTGAAAAATTGACCCAGTAATAAGTTGCTTGATTTACAAGATCCTTGTATTTATAAGCAACAAGATATTAAACGAGTACCTATTATCCTGTTTAAAATTATTATATATATTTAGCCAAGGAACCTAGGAGAATGTATTGCTCAAGGTGCCTATGGCCAAGAGGCTAGTTGAGGATGCGCTGCAAACGATAACAAGGTCCGCGCCATTGCAGATATACTGCACAAACTCTAACAATTATAAAGCAAAACAGTTATTGAAGTTAAAACACATTGGGTAATAACAACGATATGAATCAGATTACTTATGTTGATTATTGATGTTGTACATTGTTGAAAATAATGCAGCTAGAATATTGGCCTATTATCCAACACCATCGATAAGCCATCAAGTGGTATTCCGGCTTTTAAATATAATTACAAATATCGGTTAGTAGTATCTTAAAGCCTATATTAGGTTTGTCTAGGTACTAAGTTCTCAATATAATATCGGACTTATTATCTGTTATCTTACGGTATATGGAAAAAGTAATTCATGACAGCTGCAGTAAAATCCCAAGGACAAAAGGAAGAATTTACAAAACAAATTCGATTTATTATTGAAATGACTGTAAATTTAGCTAAACAACAAATGTCAACAAATGAAGTAAAACTACTAAAATTGACAACACCAATAAGTTCGACTTGCTGATCGTTGAAGTGTTATTAGATGCAGCTTTAGGTTTGTCTTATGTCATCAAAGCACCTGTGATTTAATTTAGCTCGATGGGTTTTTTCCGTTTGATCTAGCTACTTTAGGAGCCCCAAAACATCCAATTCTTTATCCTACACAGTTGGATCAGAGAGTTTATAATTTAACGTTTTGGGAAAAACTATCTCGAATAATTTTTTTCAACGACTACGAAAGTATTACAAACGATATTTTTAAACTATCTGACAAGATGCTAAAGGAACTTATGGGGCCGGATGTACAACCCTTTAGTGAGCTCAAACATAATGTAGAAATTATGTTTTTAAGTGTGCATTCAATATGGGAGTTGAATCGGCCAGTGTCTCCAAATGTGGTTTATTTGGGAGGACTGCATCAAAAACCACATAAAAAAAATGCCGAAAGTAATACAAGGAAAAAAACACAATACTTTTTAATTAAGTCAGCAAATGTGTGATACCTAAATCTTGTATTTATTTTAGTATCTCAAGGAAAATTTAGATTCGTCCAAAAATGGTGTAATTTATATCAGTTTTGGTAAAATACAGATCGGTTCTCCTTCCTCCTCACAAAATACAGACGCTTGTTAACGTTTTCTCAAAACTACCCTACGATGTTTTATGGAAATCGAACACTGATGAACTGCCTGGCCGGTCTACAAACATTAAAATTTCAAAATGGCTGCCACAATCAGATCTTTAGAATAAGTAGTTTGTTTACTTAATGCACTTGTAAAAAATGATCTTACAGGTGTTTATACTAGGGCTTAAAAATGATTGTATGCTATTTTCTTTTAATAAATAGAATGCATAACAGTGTGAAAAATATGATGCAAATACACTTCTTATCAGAAAAATTTAAACACTTCCCCGTTTTTATGGTTTCTGTCCTAATTTCACAAAAGAGTTTTCATTCCATGAAAAAAATCACATGATTGTATAGCTGGCAGTTTAGCCATTACATGACAAGCGAAAATTCTAATCGATGAAGAATCGTATGGAAGCAGTAATAAGAGTGTGTTCTTTATCAATTTTTTTCATACTCCATACAGGGTAATTTTTTTTTTTTTCATAATTCATAATTCATAATTCATAATTTTTATTTAATATAAGAAGGAGGCAGACGAGCAGGCGATGCGATGCGTCACCTGATGGAGAGTAATCACCGCCGCCCATGGACACCCGCAAAACCAGAGGAATCGCAGACGCGTTGCCGGCGTTTGACTTGTTGAACAAAATACGAAACCAATGAAAATTTAATTTGAATTTAGAATTAACATTAGGATTTGAAAACCTTATATTATATACTATTAAATGACATTTGACATATATTCCTAAATATACACATTTTTCTGATAATACTTACAAAACATAAACTTGCAAGGTGTTTCGATTTTTCTGATGAGAAGTGTTAAACATTATTATCTTTTTTTCAGAACATTCGAAAACTAAAATGTTCGTAACACAAGGAGGATATACTTGAACTTGTAATAAAAGTGTTTAGAAAAGTGGTAAACACATTTCAAAATATTTTTTAAATTATTCTTAACATTAGAACTGAACGATAAAAATGAAATGGTCGTAATTCTATTATTATTTGAGGATAATCTTGAATTAACATTCATGTACTGTTGTTTCAGTTATCGAAAGAATATGGTGCGTCTACGGTCCATTATACTTCGCGCTTCGTCCTCGAGATTAGTATTGCTTTTTGATTTTTAAACAACATGTAGTAACGCTTAAGTGATACCGCTTTACACTATGGTTGAGAGAACTATTTTTTTTTTTTTTTTTTAGGTTTGTCTTTGGTTCGTTATCAGTTGTCACTCGGCTTCGACTCGTCATTCGCATTTTAGTGCTTCACCGCTCAACACACTTTTCTAGTAATCACGCATTTATATCAAAAAAATGCCGAAAAGAAAGCACTCTGAGGATTTTTTTTTTTTTTTTTTTTTTTTTATTTATTTTAGATTTATTTAGAGTCTGATTTAGTCAATTTAATGCGAAAAGTGAAGAAACTCAAAAAGAAAATACGTCGCAGAAGGGACTCGGATAGTGATTCTCAAATAGAAGACTCACCAACACGCGATCCAAGATTGCAAAGCGTCGTTCATCAACCAGGTACCTACCTATTAAAATGTTTTATCTTTTCTCGTTACTTTGACATTTCTGTCCAAAAGAATGCAAACGAAATAGTCAACTGGACTATTTCATCGTATTAAAAAAGTAACGGTTATCGTAAAATTCAGCGGGAACTTTACAAAACCGTGAAATACTTGAGCTACACCCTATTACTTATTGAATACTTAATGAAAAATAAAAAGCATCCTTTTTGTATACTTAGTAAAAATCTAGTTATAAAAAATAAAATGAAAAATACCCTCAATAATTATTTCTTTTCTAGTTTCGTAAATAAGTAAGTACAAAATACAATTAAAATTTATTCTCTATTACAAATCTTTCTTTGGAAAAAATAGTAATGAAAACGGGTGTTAGCACATTATTATAATCTGGACATTTCGTAGCGTATTTACGCTTACACTATCAATAAGGATATAGTCAGAGCCGTCATCGGGACGAGCTCGTTTTATCCTTCACCCACGTTTTTTCGTGAAGTCTATACTGTAAATCTCTCCTAATACCGACTATCTGGCACTTATTCCAGAGACGTCTCCTCCGCTCTTGGATCCAGACGACTGGTTACCAGAAGGCAATGAAACCTTGGATGAGGACTCGGTTACAGGAAATAAGACAATTGATCTGTCACAAGAAGTCCCGACATCAGTTCAGACCTCTGAAACTATCAAAAATGATCTGATTCCGGAATCCAATGCGGTACCATCAGAACCCGTGGAATTAGATACCGATGCATTAGAGATTTTGGGCGATGACCCAACATCAGAAACTAAATTCGGCAATGAAATACGTACAGAACTAGCATCTCGCTTACAACACATAGTGCAAGAAGGCCTTACTAAAGAAATTAAAAAGAATTTAATATCTAAATACCCCCTGCCTTCAAACTGTACATACATAGGAGCTCCTAAGATTAATTTAGAAATAAAAGCAGCACTTGCAGACGTTTCAATTAAACGTGACAAGGGGATTGAAACCAAGCAAAGACAAATGGCAAGCGCCATATCCTGTTTAAGCGAAGTTATCAATGCTCAACTCAATCTTAAAGAAAGAGATAACGACTTGTTACAAAAGCTTATGGACACAACTCGTATACTCTGTGATATACAACATTCTGATTCAGGGACTAGAAAAATTTTCATTCTATCTTCATTGAAAAGAGAAATGAAAGAACACCTTACCAACACAAAAATAGACTCATTTTTGTTCGGAGAAAATTTAGCAGAAACAATTAAATCTGCGAAGGCGGTTAACAAATCTGGTGTGGAATTGAAAGCAGATATTGCTAATAAAAACCAACCCAAACAATCAAGTATGCCCCTTCCGAGGCCTTTAAACCGGAAGACTCCGGCATCGGCACGCAGGCCGCCGACTGCCCCAGTACGGAGCCGAGGGCCTGCAGCCCAGCGCCCGCCGCCTCCCCCACAGCCGTACGCGCACTCTTCGAGGACGTCGTGGCTTCCGCCTCCACCTCCACCTCCACCGCCGCCACCGCCGCCGCTACCGCCGACAGCCCGCCGGCGTTACTAAGTACAGTTAAGTATGCTGGACGTTTATCACACTTCCACTATCAATGGTCAAAAATTACGAACGATCGTACCTTACTATCGTGGATCGAAGGTTACAAAATTAAATTTACGTCTCCTGTTTATCAATATTTAGAGCCTCCCTTGAGGACTTATACAGAAACCGAAAGAGACCAACTAACTGAAGTAATAAATAACCTTTTACAAATTGGTGCCATTTCAAAATGCCAACCATGTCGGGGACAATTTCTTTCAAGTTTTTTTCTCACACCAAAGCCTAATGGAAAAATGAGATTCATCTTAAACCTCAAACAATTAAATAAGTTTATAACTACCGACCACTTCAAACTTGAAGACTTACGCACTGCATTAAAGTTAATATCTCAAAATTATTTTATGTCCACCCTTGACCTCAAAGACGCGTATTTTTTAATTAGAATCCACGACGGATCAAAAAAGTACCTGCGCTTCAATTTTGAGGGAAAAATCTTTCAGTTTAATGTACTCCCATTCGGTTTAAGCACAGCTCCATATATTTTCACAAAGTTAATGAAACCAGTTACTAAAATATTGCGTTCCGTCGGATTACTATCGACACTGTATTTAGATGACTGGCTTCTTATTGGTAATTCTTATCAATCATGTTTAAAAAACATTGATATGACTAGAAATTTACTTACTTCTCTAGGTTTTATCATAAACGAGGAAAAAAGTTACCTCATACCCTCACAATCCTGTAAGTTTTTGGGAATGATTATAGACACACATGCTATGACTCTAAGTTTACCTAATGAGAAAAGATTGCGTATTAAGTCTGAATTAAAAAACCTTCTTAAATTAAAACGCTGCAAAATAAGAAAGTTTGCGCAAATACTTGGCTTACTTGCATCAGCTTGTCCAGCCATTGAGTACGGGTGGCTATACACGAAAGAAATGGAGCGCGCAAAGTTTATTAATTTAAAAAATCATAATGATTATGACAGGTTCATGAACATACCTAACGTTATAGTGCCTGACGTAAAATGGTGGCTTAACAATGTAAGTCACTCGGCACGCCAAATTAGAGATGACCAATATATTACTGAAATTTACTCTGACGCCTCAACAACGGGGTGGGGTGCTTGTTGTAACAATAATACTGCGGGGGGTCAGTGGTCACATCATGAACAAAAACAACACATAAATTATCTAGAATTACTTGCTTCCTTCATAGCTTTAAAAATCTTTGCTAAAAATTTGAACAACTGTCAGATTCTATTGCGCATAGATAACACCACTGCTTTATCTTACATCAATCGCATGGGCAGTATTCAATTTCCCCATTTATCTCAAATAACCAGAGAAATCTGGCAATGGTGTGAAACCCGAAAAATATTTATTTTTGCAACTTATATTAGATCATGTGACAACGTTGTTGCAGATGCAGAGTCTCGTAAAACTCATCCAGATATCGAATGGGAATTAGCCGATTGGGCTTTCCAAGAATTAGTAAATAAATTTAGTAAGCCCGATATAGACCTATTTGCTAGTCGTTTGAATAATAAATGCACTAAATATGTCTCATGGCAAAGAGACCCGGACGCAATTGCTGTCAATTCCTTCACAATTAAATAGTCTAACATGTTTATTTATGCCTTTCCGCCATTTTCTATGATACTTAAAACACTAAGAAAAATTGTTTCCGATCAAGCTAAGGGCATCCTGGTTGTACCTCTGTGGCCGACCCAGCCTTGGTACCCACTATTCAGAAATCTACTGATTTCAAAACTAGTAACGTTCTCACCGAACGATAATGTTCTGTCATCTCATTCCAGTTCTCGCCGGATACAGCCTTCCCTTACCCTGGTTGCAGGAGTGTTATCCGGGAAGCGCTGACCAGAAGAAGTCTTCCAAGAGCGTCATTGGACATCATGGTATCCTCCTTATCTGACAACTCCATAAAACAATACGATGTCTGTTTACGTAAATGGTGGTTATATTGTAAAACTCATTCAATTGATACTTATAAAGCGTCGGTTCCGATTGTAATTTCCTTTTTAACTCAAATGTTTAACGATGGTTGTCAATACGGGACATTGAATACATATAGATCCGCATTGTCACTTATAATAAGCCCTACGGTAACTAAAGATGATAGATTAACTCGTTTTTTCAAAGGAGTTTTCCGAATGAGACCTCCTCTTCCAAAATATAGTTTTACCTGGGACACTAACTGTGTCCTTGATCATTTGAGTACATGGTATCCAAATGAAGATTTATCCCAGGATCAATTATCTAGAAAAACAATTACCCTATTAGCTCTCACTACAGCACATAGAGTTCAAACTCTTTCCAAAATAAATATTAGTAATATAAAATTTTCCAATACACAAGTTTTTATAAAAATTCCTGATTTATTAAAAACTTCTCGCTCAGGCTCGAAACAACCAATTGTTCTCTTACCCTATTTTAATGATAAACCTTCTGTTTGCCCTGCAAAAACATTAGAGTGTTATTTAAATAAAACAAAGGCTCTTAGGCGATCAGGAAAGCTTTTTATTGGTATAAAAAAGCCTCATAATGAGGTCGGCTCCCAGACGCTCAGCCGCTGGATCAAGCGTTCGCTTGGCGAGTGTGGCATAGACACAACAATGTTCGCAGCGCACAGTACACGACACGCTGCAACGTCTCGTGCATTCTCATTGGGCGTTAGTATTGATACTATTCGAAACACAGCCGGATGGAGTGGTAACTCCAACACGTTTGCAAAGTATTACCATAGAAACATTGTGAAAATAAATGAAAATTCATCATTTTCAAATGCCATTATTAACAATAATGATTAAAATTATTATCATCCACGATTCTAAGGTGTGATAATGATATCATTAGAAATGTAATAATTATGTTAGCAATCATAATAAACTTAAGAAAGTTGATTATATAATAATTAATTTGCAATTTGTTGAAATTAATATTTGCTGTTTCACAATTAAAGAAATAGTCAAGTATATGTATTTTATTGGCAGTAATTTCCTAACAACTCTCAATATCTACATGTTGTTTAAAAATCAAAAAGCAATACTAATCTCGAGGACGAAGCGCGAAGTATAATTAATGATTAAACGAACTTACCTTAGTGAAGTTCTATCATAATTATACGAAGCGCTTCGTCCGAAGAGATTAGTATGCGTACCCTCCCACCCTCAGTGTAACTGACTGAGGCCCGAATTTACAAGGAAATATACTGACAAAAAATATATACTTATTTATATGTTTTACTCTAAACCATAGAGGAAAGTAAGTATACCAAAAGGCTCTAAACTAAATGACGAGTCGAAGCCGAGTGACAACTGATTACGAACCAAAGACAAACCTAAAAAAAAAAAAAAAAAAAATAGTTCTCTCAACCATAGTGTAAAGCGGTATCACTTAAGCGTTACTACATGTTGTTTAAAAATCAAAAAGCAATACTAATCTCTTCGGACGAAGCGCTTCGTATAATTATGATAGAACTTCACTAAGGTAAGTTCGTTTAATCATTAATAATACAAGATCAGCCAGAGCGTCCGCTTGACCGTGCGGTCTGGTGGACGGAGTACGTCCTACGACACGGGGCGGTGCGAAGCACTTGCGCTCCCCAGCCGCCAACGTCTCCTGGATCCAATACCTAGAGCTAGAACTAGTATTTTATCTTCTTACTACGAGTAGATTTTTGTTAGCTGTTCTTGTAATATTAAGTTTAAAAATATATCGCATTATTTGTATTAAAAAATAGATAAGTTATAAAGTTACAACAAATTAATACTTAAAACTAAATATTTGTGCAATGTTTTATTGTTCGTTTCAATAATTTGTTATTATTTAATAAATACTGTGGCTTTAACCTATGTAAAAGTTACGTTTTGTGGGTTTCATAGGTATAATATTAAAATATTGAAATTAAGTCTATTAACAATTCCTAAATAAATCAATAAATATGAATATTTTTTTTGTCTTACGCACTCAACTTCTAAGGCTGAGGTTCTATATGAATATATTAACATTATTATATTATGCAAGGAGTATCAAACGGTAGGTATATGAATAAAGCAAAATGGCAGCAGTTTTTCGAGTATTCTTGCTTATGTAGGCGCCCATAATAGCACTAGTACTGGTTGATTAAAGAATTAAAAATTTAAAGTTCTGTGTAAATCTTTTTCTGGAACAAATTCTATTCTATGACTACGAATTTATTACGAACAATATTGCTGAATGAAAGCAATGTTGACATTTTAAAGTTAAATGTGCATTTAATTTGAGAATGAAAGCGGCTCAAAAAACCATTTGGTGCTTACCAAATGAATTGGAAACTACAATTGATGGGTAATGGCTTAATCACCACGCTTGCAAAATGCGAGTTGGTGATCGCAAACCCGGGCTTTCCATCGAAAAATCCGAAACATACTTTGCTCGACCTAGAAATTGAACCGGGGGGACCTTCGTGTATCGGGCCAAGCGTTTTGCCACTCAGCCATCGTAACATTATGCGACTATATTGTGATTACAGTCAACATCTCATCTCATCCCAGCCAAAAGACGTCCACTGCTGGACAAAAGCCTCCCCCAAGGATACATTAGGGGATTTGCAATAATCGCCACGCTTGGCAGACAGGCAGGTTGGCGATCGCAGTAAGTTAAGAGTTAACTTCAGAGAGATGCTGCTGCCCATCCTCTGGAATGTTCCCTGAGTCGGCTTTTACAACGCCCACGGAAAGGTGGTGGAATTCTTTATCCCTGGTACAACACAGTGATTACAGTAGTCGTACTTAATGTAGCAGCGAGACATTGTTAGCACTCTAAACGAACTCTCATGATGAATAGGCAAAAAACAAGGTAAATCGAAGTATGAAAATATCTCTTATGATAACAACGATTGAGGAACACATAATAGGTATATATAAATGAAATAAGTTTATTGTATGTTAATAGTATTGATTTGCTTCCATCAGTGTAAAGTCATATCGCCTGTTTGAAAATTTATCATGTTTGCTACGTGTTTAGTGTTAATATTGACGTTGTGCGTTGTTGAAAATAATGCCGCTAGAATATTGGCTTATTATCCAACACCATCGATAAGCCATCAAGTGGTATTCCGACCTTTGACACTTGAATTAATTAAAAGAGGCCATGAAGTGGTCGTCATCACAACGGATCCCATTTTTTCGAAAGAAGAAACACCAGCGAATTTAACAGAAATAGACCTTCACGATTTTTCTTACGATATATGGAAAAAGGTATTCAATGCAGCTGCAGAACAGGGTCAAGGACTAAAAGAAGAGTTTGCGAAACAAATTCGATTTATAAATGAAATGACTGTGAATTTAGTTAAAGAACAACTATCTACGAAAGCAGTACAGACCATTATAAACGACAAAACTAAGAAGTTTGACTTGCTATTCGTTGAAGCATATTTAGATGCAGCTTTAGGTATATCTTCTGTTATCAAAGCACCTGTGATTCAATTTAGCTCTTTGGGGTCACTTCCGACTAATCTAGCTACTGTAGGAGCCCCAATACATCCAATTATTTACCCAAATCTGATGGATAATAAAATTTTCAATCTAACGTTTTGTGAAAAAATATCTAGAATACAGTTCTTCTACAACTTTAATAAAGTTATGGACGATATTGTTGAACTATCAGATGTAATGTTAAAGGAACTATTTGGACCGAATGTCCCACCTATTAGTGAACTCAAAAACAACGTTAACATGGTGTTTTTGAATGTGCATTCCATTTGGGAGTTGAATCGACCTGTGCCTCCGAATGTAATTTACTTGGGAGGGCTGCATCAAAAACCACAAAATGAACTGCCAAAGGTAATACAAGAAAAAAATAACAATACTTTTTATTCAGTCGGCAAATACTATAGGAGGAGCTCGATAGCGCAGTGGTTAACGCGCCCGGTCTGCAAGTACTGAGGTTAAGCAACTTTCGCAAAGGCTGGGCACCGGATGGGTGACCAAAAATGTATCATCTCGAGCTCCTCCGTGCTTCAGAAGGCACGTTTAGCCGTTGGTCCTGCCTGCGTCAGCAGTCGTTAACATTTAGTTTAACATTATGATGAAATACTATAAATGTGTTTGTTGCTGTTTTCGATAGCTTAATCTTGTTTCTGTTTTAGGATCTCAAGGAATATTTAGATTCGTCCAAGAACGGAGTTATATATGTTAGTTTTGGTACGAATGCAGATGCGGCTCTTTTACCCCTTTACAAAATACAGACGCTTGTCAACACCTTCTCAAAATTACCCTACGACATTTTATGGAAATGGAACACTGATGAACTACCTGGCCGGACTAAAAATATTAAAATTTCAAAGTGGCTGCCTCAGTCAGATCTTTTGAGTAAGTAAATAATGTTCTTAATGTAACGTTATATTTTGTTGTGTTTTTATTCATTTTATTCATCATAGGTGTCATCAACAATATCATCATATCACACATAAGCCTAGCCTAGGAGTAAAATAATAAATTGTATGTTTATACAAACAATACAATAATCAAGGATAAGCGTCAATGCTGTATCGTGTGGACGTTTATAATTATAACTAATAATTGTATGCAATAAAAATATATACGTTTATATTAATTAATTCAAAAATCAACTGGCTTTATATATCTAAATGACTTAATATTTTTGTAACAGGTGTTTATGATAAAACTTTTGATTAAATACTTCACAAAATGCATTTATTCTTCAATACATTTAGTAAATGTTATCTATTTTTAGAACATCCGAAAATCAAATTTTTCGTAACACAAGCTGGATTGCAATCAACTGATGAAGCCATTACAGCTGGAGTGCCGCTGCTTGGTATACCCATGATTGGCGACCAATGGTATAATGTGGACCTGTACGAACATTTTGAAGTTGGTGTTCATGTTGACATGGAAACAATCACCGAAGAAAAACTATCCAATGGCGTTAACTTAATTCTCAACAACATAGACAGGTACATTAGGACTAAAGTTGAATAGTATGTAAGTGAGAATCCATCAATAAGTTTGCTTACAACATCTTCGTATTATGGTTTAAGATTGGTTGGCATAGGACGTACTTTCTCTAATCATCAGCTTTGAAAACACACAAAAACAAACTTAATGAACCACGCTAACCCTATAAGTTTAGCAGGCTTTTAACAAATTTGATTTTAACCATTTTGATAACCGAGTAAGCCTGACTGAATATTCTTCAGACAATAGTTCGCCTTGGAATTTGCCTTTATGTTAGCCCGATATGTATATTTGGTGTGATGAACTCGTTGACGTATTTTGCTTAAAATATTTGTTTATTTCCTACACTTGGTCTGTGATTTACAGATTAACTAACTATGCATAGTACTGCAAACGTTGTCGAAGTTTAGAAGATATTTTGGACTGTGAGTTACTAAACAATGAGTGAGGAGTTGGTTCACTGTCGAAACCATTTCACTTCTAACATTTTCGGTTTTTACTAAAGCCTCATTTCCGGTACAAATAAGATTGTACTTATAAGAGTTTTTCCTATTTCCTATTATGTGCTGGTGTTTCAGGTATCGACAGAATATGGTGCGACTTCGGTCCTTGTTGCAAGATCAGCCGGAGCGTCCGATTGACCGCGCGGTCTGGTGGACGGAGTACGTTCTGCGGCACGGCGGCGCGAAGCACTTGCGCTCCCCCGCCGCCAACATCTCCTGGACCCAATACCTAGAGCTAGAACTAGTATTTTATCTTCTTACTGCGATAACATTTATATTCGCTATTCTTGTAATAGTAATTTTGAAAATCTATCGGGTTATCTGTGTTAATAAACAAAGAAAGACTAAATTAAAAACTAAATAAACCATAAATTAAGAAGAAAAGCAAAGTTTTGATTTTTAATTTTGTTTCTATCCTATGTATTATTTATGATGATGAACCGATGATGAACCTTCAAGTTTCATGTATTAAGGGTATTCTTAAGGGTATTAAGGATATTCTTAAGGGTTTCCTTAAATAAATCATTAAATATTGTTAAACATAATGACGTATCATAACATAAATGATACACATATCTGAGGGTCTTTACGCCGAAAGCAATTCATGGCAGCTGCAATTTTTGTAGCAGCCCCAATACATCCACAGTTCCACATTGGTTGATTAGAGTAAATTTACAATTTATCGTTCTGGGTAAAACTATCTCGAATACATAATTATCATAGCTACGACTCCAAATGTATTATGAAAAAATGGATGATCACAAGATATATTATATAAAAATATATGTATAGTAAAATATTATACGTTTCTCTCTAGAGATAGTGAATTATTAATTAATAAATAAACGTGAAAATGTCGTGAAAACATCGAATGTTTGTCTATTGTTATATTTGAACGAAGTATTGGAAAACAAAATTCTCTTGTGTGATGTTACAAACAAATTTTATATTTATATGTTAATAAAAAAATATAAACGTAAAAGAGTATGCTTCTTTTATTATTCTATTATTGTAAAAGTAATAACACTTCATAATTGCGAACTAAAATTGCATAGTATCATATAATCTATACACCTAATTTACACCAAGAGTCTTCTAAAAGTGTACATATTTTATGAAAAAAAAAACAAAAAAAATACCTTAGTTATTTATTAAAATAACGTTTGCTATGAGTGGTTAAACAAAAGCACTTCTGGTGCATTCCTAATTATTTTATAGTAGGTACTCTAAATAAAAAAGTTGTAATTTTACGTCGATTTATTTTATTTTAGTTTTATTTCCTAAAAGCAAATACGATGTAGAGTTAGTAAAAGTTACAAAAACTGGAGTAAATTTGACGTTGTTTTGGTAAATTAGTTATTAATAAAACACAAATGAGTTTTTTTTTTAAACTTTCTTATTTTAAATTCATCACAATCACGTTTAAATCTTCACATCAATCACATATTTTTTTTTTGTTGTGTTGTAATTAATTGTCAATATAAGGTTTGTATAAGATTAAAAAATGGTACAGACGCCTGCAAATCAACCCTGCATCGATCCAAAACTGTCTAATTTCTTCAATAAATTTTCAATCATATGTCTTAGTAATAAAGTTTTAAGTCTATTGAGAAAATTTAAATACAAAAAAAACAACGAAAATTGATTTCTCCCACTCTTTCTTAGCTCTGACTAAGTAATTAAGTAATAACTTACCATCATACAAAAATTACTTACAGAATATTGTCTGTAAAATGACTCTTAATCCAGTTTGAAATAAATATAATAAAATTAGCATGTTACTTAATTAATTAATTGTAATTATCGGAAAACATTATAGATGATAAATGATTTATAGATATGATCCTCAACCTCAACCTCAACGATTATAATAAAAACTACTGTTAGTTTCTATATAATCGTAGAAACTAAAATTAGTTGCTATATAATCGTTAGTTTGAGGTCATGTCTATAAATCATTTATCATCTATTATATTTTCCGATATTTTATCTTACAAAAATTATAGAACGTGCAGCTGATAACAGTCAGTCAAATTGACAAATCATCATCATCATCATCATCTCAGCCAAAAGACGTCCACTGCTGGACAAAGGCCTCCCCCAAGGATCTCCACAACGACCGGTTTTGTGCTGCTCGCATCCAGCGGCTTCCCGCGACCTTCACCAGATCGTCGGTCCACCTTGTTGGAGGCCTGCCCACACTGCGCTTTCCGGTACGCGGTCGCCACTCGAGGACTAATATATTTATTTAATTATTTAATGCACAAACAAAGTCTAGTCTACCTATTTAACCAACCTTCGATCATATCCGGTTGTTTAGCACAATTTTGTTGAATTACGTTTGATCATCGTGATAGTGATTGTCCAAAAATATTATAAGTAACTAGACGACCTATGATAATAAAATAACAAGTCACCTATAGCCAGGTGACTTGTCAGATACACGCCATGATAATGATTCGTGTTTAATGCAGTCGCGCGACATATGTCGGCACGCTACACGAACTCTCATGATGATTAGACAAAACTAAATAATGGAAACAAGACAAAAACCTTGTATGATAATAACAATGATAAACAAAAACATTAAATGTGATATAAAGTTATCGTAAATGTTCAAATAATTTTTAACGCAAATTTTGTTGCGAACGAATTACTATTATTATTAATAAACATGTTAGTGACGGTAGTTGTTGAATAATTTCGGCGGGCTGGTTAGAACCATGATAGCTCAATTGGAAGAGCACCCGACCCGGAATGTCAGAAGGGTGTAGGTTCAAATCCTGCTCGTGGAAATTTTTTCAACATTTGTGTTTTTGTAATTTGTTCGCAACAAAATTTGCGTTAAAAATTATTTGAACATTTATAAATAGCTTGCTTACTTCTTAACTGATCTTTAGTATTTGTAAAAATATTATGATCGGATGTTAGTGACGGTAGTTGTTGACATTGAATGGGCGCCTTTGGCTTTCAAAGTAAAATGTGTTGAATAATTTGGGCGGGCTGGTTAGAACCATGATAGCTCAATTGGAAGAGCACCTGACCCGGAATGTCAGAAGGGTTCAAATCCTGCTCGTGGAAATTTTTTCAACATTTGTGTTTTTTTAAAGTTATCGTGTTTACAGTTTTAGTTCGTTTCCATCAGCGAGAAGAGAAGTCGCTTGGTTGTAAAGTTAACATGTTTGCTCCATGTTAAGTGTTTTTATTGACTTCGAGCATTGTCGATAATGATGCAGCTAGAATATTGGCCTATTATCCAACACCGTCCATAAGCCATCAAGTGGTATTCCGGCATTTGACACTTGAATTACTTTAAAAAGGTCATGAACTGGTAGTAATCTTTTCGAAAGAAAAACACCAGCAAATCTGACTGAAATAGATCTTCACTTATCCTATGATATCTGGATTAATCAATTGATGACAGTTGAAGCATCGTCTCACGGAATAATGAAAGATCTTAAGGCGAAGGGTAAGGCACACTAGCGCCGCTAATGGATTTAATTTGATAACTGCTAAACTGGATTTTTTTTCAAACATTGCGGACCTTCCGACACTAGGCAAACATCTATTATTTAATAATTGTGCTTGTGTGCTTAATTTGCTACTTTTAGGCTTGTTTTTGTATTCATTCGCTAACACCAACAGTGGCCATTGTTTGTGAATAAATGCGATAGCCCGTTTTGTGAATAAACCACGCAACAAAAAGTAGTGCACAATTATTAAATAAATACTATGGATGCTTTCCTGTTGTCGGACGGTACGCAATGTTTAAAAAAAGATCCGGTCCATTAGTAATTGTCAAATTATCAATTGGTGGCGCTAGTGTGCCTTACCCTTCGCCTTAAAGGTCAAATTAATTTTTTCAATGAAGTGGCTATAATAGCAGATTGTTAACCAAGGGCTGTATGACATCAATTGCATACGAGGTTTTTGGCGCCCGAGCGCAGCGAGGGCGCTAATTAGCCCGAGTATGCAATTGATGCTTACACCCGAGATAAACACTCTGCTTTACATATTGATTGTGAGGTAAGAAAAAAACAAGAAAGCAGGTTTCTATGAACATTTATTAAAGAGAAACATGTGTATTTAATTAAAATTAATAGTAAAATTAGAACAATCTGTAAAAGATATGGTCAAGTTCTTTTTAGGAATATTTACAGTTTGAGTATGAGTTTGTGATGATAAGACTTGAGTTTGAGTGACTTGAGGTTCTTGCATCGTAAATGGCGGCAGTTGTCTGGTACAATTTTCTTCAGTAAAAAATGGCTCAGATGATGTGCTTTGACGTGGCGATTTTAAGTTTATATTTTCTGTTATTTTAGAAGTAATTTTGCTTTTGTTTTCCACCGAATCTTCGATATAACCTTCGGCCACTTTGCTGGACTTCCAGCCGCCGTGCCTTTTTAACAGAGTGAGGTTGGCGCCAGAATCAGCCAATAGAGTCGCTGATGTTCTGCGAAAGCTATGCCCGGTGTATAACTCTACGTTACTCAGTTTTAAATATGTGGCTATTTGCTTTGGCATGCCTGCAAATTTGTTTTTTCCTATTACTTGTCTGTGGCATTTTCCTTTACTGTAATTAAGAAAAAAACGATTTGTATCCATGTTTTCAGGCCGAAGAGCTTGAAATTTTTCAACATAATTTGCAAATTCTTCATGCACAACAAATGACCGGTCAATTTTAGTTTTCGTGTTAGGCAGTTTTATGAGTAGTAATTTGTTATGTTTTTCTACATTTTCTATTGTCAAGTTTGTCATTTCCACGGTTCTGCACGCACCCGATATCCCAAAAATTAGAACAACCTGTAAAAAAAAACATAAGTTGTATTATATGCACCAAATCCGCATAATATTTTTATGAAATATTTTGGTAACTTATTAAAAAGGGCAAGTAAATACGTACCTTTATTGCTAAATAAATTTCATCCGGAGCTTCATTTAAGAATTTTTGTACTTCTTCTGCAGTAAATACCTTCGATTTCTTGCTTTTAAAGCCGTCAGACTGCCTTTTCAAGAAAGCAGTAAGTTTAGAAAAATCTTTCAAATTCACGTCATGTTTTGTCATCATTGTAGCTTTTAGCATGGAATAAAAGCACCATAAACTGAAAGGTTGTAGCTTCTTAGATAATTCATTAAAATATGATATAAAAACACTTTCAGAAAGAGATTTAACTTTTTTTTCTGACCGCCACTTCATAAATTCGTCGTATGCCTTTACATATCTTTCTTTCGAGTTCGGCGGTAATAGATTTTCTAAAACTGTTTTTGCTTGTTCTTTTATAAAATCGGGGGTTAGATCCATGTCTTCGTCACTTGACATTTTTCAAAACTTTTGAGAAAGAACTCCAAAACACGAAAAAAATTTACTTTATCTTATATAGTCGACTGCCTTTTTTACTCTTCACGATTTTATGGCACGCAAGCGCGTCAAATCGTGCTGGCCAGTTTGATTTTTAAATCGATTTTAACTAACATACGATGTGACTGCGAAATAAATAGTTCGATTTTTAAAATAAAATCTTCATAAATTCTAATATAAATTGTCTCGATTCCGATTCGAGTAAATAAAAATATTCTTCTGAGTATGACAGTTCTTTTTTCAAATTCCAAAACCTATGCTGTAATGTTAACATTACATGGTAGGTTTTGAAACCTATGCTGTAATGATATCCATACACCCCGGCATTCAGGGAAGTAAGTGACTACTTACAGAGCAAGAGATATGTAAAATATGTGAAACAACAAATGACTACGAATGAAGTACATACAAGCTATTTTACAAGCTTTTATTTAATTTCACCTGTCCCGATGTTTGTCCCTTTTACTGTAATCAAATCTTTGATCCACTTCCCGGTTACCGATTGGGCTGAAATTTTGCATGCATGTGTAAATCGAATCATCAACATCATCATCATCATCAGCCTATACTAGTCTACTGCTGGACATAGGCCTCTCCAAGTGCACGCCACCGAGCACGATCCGCGGCTACTCTCATCCAGCTCTTATATTAGCCGCAGAACCGACAACCGTTGGGGTAAGCGAGTTCTCGAGTGGATACCACGTATCGGCAAACGTAGTGTAGGACGCCCTTAGACTAGGTGGAGCGACGATCTTCACAAGGTGGCTGGCAAGAGCTGGATGAGAGTAAAACGAATGACAATACAAAATTATTATGACACGGAGCTGATCTAATGATGAAACTGGAAGGTGGCCATAAGAACTCGGTTGTTAAACGACACAACCCCATCGATTTTGGACTCGTTTGATCCGTCTTGGCGAGTACTTTGGTGCTAGATGGTAACCAGGGTCTGATGATGGAGCTGGAAGATGGCCATAGGAACTCGGTAATTAAACGACACAACTCCATCGAGTTTGAACTCGTTTGATCAGTCTCAACGAGTATTTTGGTGCTAGATGATAACCAGGGTCTGATGTTGGAGCTAAAAGATGACCACAGGAACTCGATAATTAAACGACACAACCCCATCGAGTTTGGGCTCGTATGATTCGTCTTGACTAATACTTTGGTGCTAGATGGTAACCAGGATCTGATGATGGAGCTGGAAGATGGCCAAAGTAACTCGGTAATTAAACGACACAACCCCATCGAGTTTGGGGTCGTATGATTTGTCTTGACGAGTACTTCGGTGCTAGATGGTAACCAGGGTCTGATGATGGAGCTGAAAGATGGCCATAGGAACTCGGTAATTAAACGACACAACCCCATCGAGTTTGAGCTCGTATGATTCGTCTTGACGAGTACTTTGGTGCTAGATGGTAACCAGGGTTTGATGATGGAGCTGGAAGATGGTCATACGAACTCCAACGCCGCCAACGTCTCCTGGACCCAATACCTAAAGCTAGAGCTAATATTTTATCTTTTAACTGCGAGTACATTTTGTCTTTGCAGATCTTGTTATTTTAGTTATATTAGTTCTTTTAAAAATCAATAATGCTAACAAACAAGGAAATAGTAAAAAAAGGAAATAACAACATAATATCAAAAAAAAAAACTCAGTTTTATTGTAATGTTGTGTTGTTTCTCTTTACAAGTTTGTTTGAAATTTGTATGACTTTAAACATGGTTTGCATAGTTCCTGCTGAAGTGCTTGTCGATTTCATTTTGAATGTAATATTCTATGCTTTGTTGGCAACCCTTCAATAAATTAATAAATTTTATAAAAGTTTCACTCCCGATGTGATTCTGCAACGGCAATTGTAGAAATTACGTGAATACAAAGTGGTTGGTTAAGAAATCTAGCAAAGCTCTTTTAAGGTTTGATGATTCTGTTATAATTTTAATCTTTGATAAGCCACTGTACTTAAAATGTAACACTTATAAACACTGACTGATCAGCCTGAATTTAAAAGATAGGTTAGGTAGGTAGGATGATGGAAGATGAAAGGATGAAATATATTTTATTTTAATTTATTTATTTATATATTTATTTATTAGATTCACCAACGTTTGTTTCCACTGTTTCCAAACAGATAACAGTTGGACAAATACATAACTAAATGTAACAAACACTTACAGGTAAATACAGCATGAACCATATTATTAGAAAACTAAGTTACTTAGTTAATTTTTCATGATTATACTTATCCATAACCAGGCTCTTCCACACAATAAATACAATTTTTTAAATGTCATAGTTACAAAATAGTATGACAAATTTCATGACGGTGCGACGGAGCTTGTTAGTTGAGTCCGAGTAAATATCAGTAATGTCACTAAATTCATTTACCACTTTACACAGTCTGGAAACGGGGGAGTTGGAGCCTGACACTGTTCTACGAAAAGGTCTTACAAGAGGGGTTATCTTATTACGAGGGTATCTAATTGGGACACGCAAATTAAATTTACTTAGTTGTTGGAGACAGTCAATACTATTGTTAAAAATGTTGGATGCAAAAATCAAATCATTATGTACTCGACGAGTTAACTAAGAGTTTTACAAATCTTTTCTGTGCCCTTTCAAGTCTTAGTGTATGAGTAGCATAGTGTAGTCTCCACACAACCACGCAGTACTTGATGATTGATGGATGGATGGATAATTTTAGTTTTAGTGCTACGCAACACCTTAATATTTCGCAGAACAAATCCCAGCATTCTAGAAGTTTTTTTGTTTGTTACCTCTTCAATATGAGGCACAAACGTTAATTTTTAGACAAAAATAACACCTAAGTCTCGTATCTGATCCAGTTGCTGAATGTAGCTCCCATTTATGTGATATTTATAGGAAACTATGTTTCCTTTTCGCGTAAATTGTACAAAAAAACATTTACTGCTGTTCAGATTCATTCTGTTGCTATTGCACCATTTGGCAATCTCATCAAGATCATTTTGGAGTTTATCCGAGTCATCTAGGCCATCAATTATCCTACAGATTTTCAAGTCATCCGCATACAAGTAAGACTCAGAAAACTTTATACAATTGGGTGTCTTTTACAAATCGCTCATTGAATGCAAAACGGCCACAAATCAAAAACATCACTTTTTACAGGAGAGCCAAAACAAAATTCAAAATATGATTTTTGGAAAAAAATTATGTGATTCTTATTAAATGTTATAATGTTAATACATCATTGTTTTTGTAATTTTTTGCTCTATCTTTTAAAATAACTACCGTTGTGATAGTTCTCACCCAACCTGATAAAAAACTACAAAAGCCCTTTTTGCATTCATAATTTGAACCAATGTTAAGATAATTATCTCAAAAAATTAAACAAATTTTAAAATGAAACATTATTTATTTAATGTTTTATCAAGGAAATAATATAAAAACCAAAAAAATAACATAAATAATCTCTTTGTTAAATCAAAACGTGTCAGTCTTATTCTTTTGAAGAAGGACGTGAGATCAAATCAATCTGAAAGAAAACTATACGAGTATTTTGTATAGTTAAATGACGTATAAAAAAGAACCACTCAAAATAACTCACAATAAAACTAAAAAGATACAAAGTATTCAGACAAGTACAAACAAGTACACAAAACTAGACATTATTCAATCGTTTTATGCATAAAACGCGATATCAAATTGACATTTGCAGAGACTTTAACACTAGAATAATATTCTTCAAAATATGAAATTAGGCTTAAAGTAGTACAATTATAATACCTTATACTATTTATTATTAAATCACAGACTGTTTGGCTAGAATAACAAGTCTATCTAAGACAGTCTTATATTTAAGGTACATTTATAAATTTTGGTAAAAGCTTTCCTAATATTTAGGTATAATATTTTTCTTTATAAGTTTGAGTATTCCTTGTTTTTTAATTTGATACTGCAAGTTTATGATTGTGTATTTGGCACTTTGTTATGATTAGTAGAGGAACACATTTGTAAATATGGCATTGCTTTATTTCATGTTGGAATGCAAAATGTCCAAATTTGGAAATATGGCATTGCTTTATTTCATATTGGATAGCAAAATCTACGTATTCCAAAATAGGGCACTATTGCATTAATAATTCTGAATGTACTTACTTTAAATTTGAATGCAAAACGGTCGCATTCCAAAATGTGGCACCTTTACACTGAACAGTGAATTCGATGTTGAGTGTTTTTTCGAGTTGTGGCCGTTTTGTATGAAACTGACGTGCGTTTGCTTCAAGTTCCGAGTCGCAACTAAAAATATGGCGGTTTTGATCTGATGTTGGCGCGTAAGTCAGCCCAATGTAAAAAGGGCGGTTGATCAGTTTAGCATCAAAATGAGTCAAAATGACGGGTCTCTTCAGCAAAAACGTAAAATATTGTAGTTTTAAACCCAATTTTGCAATAAAACGATTTTCATAATTTTTCGATTTGTGGCCGTTTTGCATTCAATGAGCGAAATGTGCCAAAAAAAACAGGATCCAAACACGAACCTTGTGGAATGCCAGAAGTTATTTATCCTCGATTTAAAGCACTTTAGTGCGTGTGCGCGCGTGTTTGTGTGTGCGAACTAATACGTGCTATAGTTGTAAATAGACATTATCTAGAAGAAGAAGAGACTTCTACTAGCTCAGAGCTCCATCCCCACGACAATCGTATCGTTGCTAAGCCATCAACGTCTGCTCGAGTTTTCCCATAGTACCAAGTAAGTCTCCCTAATCCTTCAGCTCCTTGTGTTGGCAATGCCTGCCTTAAGCAGCCAATACACATAGATTGACATAAACTTGCAATCTTCTATTTACTTGATTTGTCTTCCGACGAGCTCCAGTGTATGCTTCCTAAATTAAAATTGCCTATTATACAATGACTAATTGGCATCTCTAAAATATATTACAACTATCATAAAATTGCTTCTAAGTTGAACTATGTATGGGGGGTGACAAATAAATCGCGCACAAAGCTATTTGCCGATTGATACGTGACACAGGTGCGTCGATAAGACCCACAGGTCTTCTAAATTCGATTCCCAGGCATGCACACGTTTTGATTTTATTTTCCTAAAAACAGCTCAGGACTCCACCTCCTTCTTTTTTTAAAGCAGATTTGGCATCACTTCTATCCTTTCCATAAATATTCTAGAATCAAAAAGTTTTCCACTAGAAACAGAACTATTTAACTAGGTTTCCGTGAGAATACCCACATTATAATTATTGCAAAGTATCTGTCGACAAAAGTTGTGCGTTTTAGTTCTAAGGCCACGTGTATTCTGACAATAGCCAAGGTAGATAACAATAGCCAAAGGCCTAGATCTCTAGTCGTGAAATTTAATTCCCAGAGATTAAGAGACTCTTTTTTGGCTGCTACACTGAAATTTAATAAGAAGGCTAAGAGTGTGAATGATAAGCTAAATACAAGCCACCTGGGCATCGGCGGGGATAAAAAACCCGTTTTTGTGGTTGAGCATCTCCCACCAACTCAAAAGGCGCTGCATGCAGCAGCCCGGATCAAATCGAAGGAGCTGAACTACAAATTCGTGTGGGTACGGGGAGGTCAAATATTTATGAGGAAAACTGAAACTTCTGAGTACAAATTGATTAAAAATAGTAAAGATCTTATTGAGCTTAAGTAAATTCCCTATTTTTTTTTTTTTTTTTTACTCATATATGTTTTGCTTTGTAGGTTTAATTACTTTAAATATTTCTTAAGGATACTTATTAATTTTTTTTTTTTAAATATTGTATAACTTCTTGTATGTCAATTGATAACCTAAGGATATATTACCAAAACGTGAGAGGCTTGAATACTAATGCAACTGAGGTACGTCAACAAATAAATTAACAACAGCTATGATATATTAATATTTACAGAAACTTGGCTCAACAGTGGATGTTTCGACTCTGAATTCTTTGAGGATGAGTATAATGTGTACAGACGGGATCGCGAAACAACTGCATCAGGAAAAAGAGAGGAGGAGGAGTCCTAATAGCGGTATGTAAAGGGCTAACGTCACAGCGTATCACTGAGTTTGAAAGTGAATGCGAAAACCTTTGGGTTTCAGTAACTCCTTCATCTAAAAAGGGAAGGAGAGCAATTCATATTTGTGCAATTTATTTACCACCCCCAGTAACAAATAACCATTTAAAGGAATTTATTGATAAAGCTAGCACAAACTTACTATCACGTCCTGAACATAATTACACGTTAATTGCAGGGGACTTTAACATGAGTGGTATATTGTGGAAAAACAGTTCTGTCGATGAAGATCTAAGCATGATACCGGCGCAATATAGTAACAATGAAATGCTATGTAAATTTATAGATTTTCTTACTCATCATGATTTAAAGCAATTTAATAATGTATATAACCAACAAAACAAATTACTAGACTTAATACTTTGCAATGAAAATATATTAGATATCAAAGAGTCTATGCAGCCCATCAGAAGTATAGATAAATTTCATCCTGCTCTTGAAATTCAATTAACTATAAAAGTCGAAAAACTCAAAAAACCAGTTTCGTTAAGGCGGAATAATTTTTATAAGGGCGACTACATAGCGATCAATGAATATCTGGCATCAGTGCAATGGTCGTAGGAGCTGGGGTCGTATCAGAATGTGAACGAGATGTTATTAAGGTTCTATGCCATTATACACAAAGTTATTACAGATCATATACCCAAGACAAAAAACTCTCAAAGATCCTATCCTGTTTGGTTTTCTTCACAATTAATACGCTTATTAAAGCAAAAACATAAATTTCGTAAGAAGTATTTCAAATTCAGAAATCCGCTAGATAAACTAGAGTTTGAATATTTAAGAAACGACTGTAATAAAATAATAAAAGAACGCTATAATAAATATATACAAACAATTGAATCTGACATTAAGAAGAACCCTAAATTTTTTTGGACCTATTAAATTGGTAAAAAATCTTAGAAAAAACCGTTCATCATATCCGAGTGAAATGATTTTAAGGAGTAGTATAGTTCCAAGTACTAAGCGAATTTCTGATATGTTTGCAACACATTTTTCCTCAGTATATGAAGTAGAACATAAAGACACTAGCAACTGTGTCCTTAACGTAAGTCACAGTTCGGAAATGCATGACGTTTTGAATCCAGTTCAATTTAGTTCAGAAGAAGTTAAAGATAAATTAAAAAAACTGGATACCACAAAGAGTACAGGTCCGGATAATATTCACCCTCTTTTTTTGGTGAATTGTGCTAATGCATTGGCTTTTTCACTTTCCATACTATATAATCGTTCCCTAGAAACGGGTATATTCCCCGATGTATGGAAGGAAGCAAAAGTAGTACCGATTTATAAGAGTGGTAAAAAGGAGTATGTCGAAAATTATAGACCTGTATCCTTGCTCTCCACAATGTCAAAGGTCTTTGAGTCAATGGTTTATTCCGTTTTATTTCATCTTCATTTTCCTTCTTAATACCTTCATACTGACAACTGAGAAAACTCATTGACTCTTTTATTTCCGACAACTCATTTTTTACAGGCTTTAATTCTCTATCAAACAATTTAAGGAGATTGGGAGTTTAGAACACATATCATTTATGTGTTGTTTCATCACATCCTGCACTACTTCATGAACGTCATTTCGAGTAATAGAGGCCTTTCCATTATTATCTGTCTGTGGTTTAGAGCATTAAACCAAATGGAGAGGCCATGCGCACTGATTTCTATGAAAAAAAGTCTATCATTTTCTGCGGGGGACGAGGTAACGCACACAAATACAGTTTCACACTGATGCATTTTTCAATGACGTCGCTACGCACGCAAACGACAAAATTATTAAACACTAGCATAAACAAGACGCACACTAATAAATTCACACACAGAGGCAACCTGTCCGTGCACGAGTCTGACGGCAACTTTATGTAAACGTCGATAGTGCTTGACACTATCGATTTAATTTGTCGATGCCAATAATAATGACATAGCCCGAAAAGTTGCTAAGCTCAAGTGCCCCACATCGCTCGCAGGACTGATGGCCGCTGGGGCGGAACAATCCTCGAGTGTTTACCGCGTACTGGAAAGCACAGTGTCAGCAGGCCTCCAACAAGGTAGACCGACGATCTGGACAAAATCGGTCGTAAGATCAGGTGAGATATAGGCCAAGTGCTGACCTGTACGGAATAACAATTTAAAAAAATAGTATCACCAAACTTTTTTTGGGGCAGCGAAAAACTTAAAAGGTTCTAAGCTATGTGAAACGCACTTTCATAGGTTTTCTAGAAGGAATGGCATCACGCACTAATGCGTGTCCCCGTTTCCTACTAGATTCCCCACTGACTGTCCCACTGCTGGGAAAAGGCCTCC
The DNA here is from genome assembly GCA_963082485.1 of Eudonia mercurella. NCBI lineage: Eukaryota > Metazoa > Arthropoda > Insecta > Lepidoptera > Crambidae > Eudonia > Eudonia mercurella. The sequence goes on along the minus strand of OY720046.1, from coordinate 4,149,060 downwards.
ATTATTGAAATCAAGTCATCACTACAATTAATGCGTAATGGCTTAATAACTACGCTTGCCAAATGCGGGTTGGTTATCACAAACCCGGGATATGCATCGAAAAATCCGAAACACACTCTGCCCAACCTGAAACTTGAACCCGGGTTCTTCGGGTATCAGGCCGAGCGGTTTGCTACTCGGCCACCGAGTACCGCTTGATTAATTTCAGGAGTCAAATACAAATATCTAATACGGTGCGAGGTTAAATACCCGTCAGCAGCACGCGGTACGGATTCCAAAATCTTGAGAAGGGTTCCAGACAATATACGGAGTAATCGATTTCATACGCATCAAATTACATGAGAAAATCGTCAGAAGACGTTGCGTTCGTCTCGAGATTAACATCGGCATCAATTTCCTTTGTGCGAACGCTTCAGTTGATATTTACAACAAATAAAATAATAATACTTCTTGACGGGAAAGTGAAGAGTCATGTCTGCGGTTTGGTGTTATGTCAAATATTAATGTGAAATAATGGTGGATTATTAACCGTTAAGTGTTCGTGAGTGTGCATGACTGTTGGCAAATGAAACAAAACAGTGCAACGTCACTTTTCAAATTCTCTGAAGAAGTCCGCCCGAGGACTTAGTAAAGGCCTACATCTTTACTGAGATACTCGAGGGGCTGGGGGTATATCATTTCTCACTTCTCATTTCTATTATAATTAATCATCATTATTGTTTATTTATGTATTACTTGTAAGAAAAAATATTTTGACACTGGCTAAATGTGCTAATCGCACGAAGCCATCAACTAATAAAGGAATAAAAAATAAAAATAATAATTGTTTGCCAAAATTTAGGTAAGAAAGTCGAAAAAGAATGAATTGAAATCTAACCCTATAACGATTACTGCAACGATTCACTGCAAGACCAAGACAAGACCCGAGTGTTGTCGATGGTTCTGTTATCTATTTTCGATTCATCAATAATATCATGTTCTTCGGTTTAAAATATAGTATTTGTATACATGTATTCTTGTCTAATAAGGTTAGTTGTCAAAGCGCTATTAGTAAAAATAAAACTATTTAATTTTTTCTTACAAAAAATGATTTATTAGCTCATTTTATGTCCCCAATGCTAGGACACAAGCCTTCCCTATGGATGTGTAAGAAATTGAACACCAGTTCCGCCGTTATGTTCTTTATTTTTTTAACATCACCCGTCTCTTTCCTACACACTACGTTTCCTATCTTATTAATCTTCCTTCATTCATCGCACTAATTCACTAATTCATGCATATTTGTCATACATCAATAAACTCACGCTTTCTGTCCCTTTCGCACCCTGACGTTTCTATTAAGTATCACCTTACAGATGGATAGGGAGAACAAGTCATAAATGTCATGTCTTTTGAACACGGAAGAGCTCTAAATAATAAATTTTTGGTCATCCATCCGATGACTGACCTTTAGCAAAAATTGCTTAACTTCTGCAATCGCAAGCTAGTGCGTTACAACTGCACACAAATGCGTTTTTTTACTACAAAATTTTCGCGATTTTACATTTTTTCGAATATAGCAAATAAAACTCGCATTAAACATTGAAGGAGCTCGAGTGCGTAGGTAGTGGTTTACGCGCCCGGTCTGCGATTGCTAAGTTTAGCAACTTTCCAACCATGCATCATCTCGAGCCTTCTCCGTGCTTCGGAAGGCACGTAAAGCCGTTGGGCTTAATTTGCAGGCATTTAAACCACCAATCCGAACTGAGCCCGCTGATGTCCCGTTTTCCCTATCCATTTATTGGAAAGGCTCGTGCCCCAGAAATGGGGACATAAAATGAGCTATTGATGATGCAACAATTCTTTTACGCTTTTGTAAGTTCACATTTTCGTTAGCGTGATCGAATGGCGAATGAAACTCATACTAGACACGTATACCACCACTCTTTATCAAAGTACTAGCGACCCGCCCCAGCTTCGCACGGGTGCAATGCTGATATTATCAGTGTTTCTCTACTATATGATGCATGTATTATACATATAAACCTTCCTCTTGAATCTCTATATATATATATATATCTCTATATATATATATCTCTAGAAACTCTATCTATTAAAAAAAACCGCATCATAATCCGTTGCGTAGTTTCAAAGATTTAAGCATACAAAGGGACATAGGGACAGAGAAAGCGACTTTGTTTTATACTATGTAGTGAAGCACCTTATGGTCCATTGAAGCCTCGCCTTTGTTTGTGACAATAACAAAGCTTCGGTTATTAATCGTCTAAGTACGAGTACAGCGCTATATCCGCATTTTGAATAATTAATTACAATACGTTGTTCAAAGGTAACAACTAACAACGCTTTGCTCGAGAATAGTTTCAAAATAGTATTACTCATGACGAGTGGTGACTTAAACAAATGGTTCGCAGTACGGTAGATAGGTAATTACTTAAGAATATAAGCTTACAGACAAGTTTTGATCTATATCAGATAACGATCTTGATTATATTTTCTATATAAAATTTTACTAGATATAATCATCAGTCTCAGGAAGTTCGAGTGGAAATCGAACCCACGACCCTTAGATAACCAGTTTAATGCTCGGACCGCTGAGCTACCAAGACTCCAAGAGATTTTGAATTGTTCTAGTACCTACTTTGTGATTTATGCTGCAAGCCAGCTATATTACGTCACTGTGACAACATAATATTATAGCAATGTGAATAAAGGTGCAATCAGAAGGTTCACTCGAATGAACGTTCACTCCAGTGAATGCTTAATTTTTCTTTCATTCCATGTTCACACGGCTGAACTGGCATGACATAAAAAAGAACATTCAATGGAGTTTGCATTTGGGATTGTCTTCCTTTTCCCAAGAGGGACAGAATCACAAATGTAACAATAGGTATTAAGTTATTAATTTTCTAATTATTTTTCTGTTTTTTTTATGTTAAGGAACTATTTTATCACATTGTTAGATCTGAACCATACCGACATGATGCAATAAATAATTATGACTATGACTATGACTAAGAAAAATGCACATGCATAAATATGCAAACCGTTGATAACCCGAGCTTCGTATAATTTTTATTTTTATTTTATTTATTTAATTTAGCTCAAAAGATGAAACGATTAATCTCCATTTATACGGAATTGGCGACGTGCCTAATAAAGAATACGTTATAAATTCTTTGTGAACTCACGAAAGTTTTTGCGTCATAAGCTTTGTTGATCGAAGGTCATAAGTTAAAGAATGGGAATAAAAAATATTTATTGGAGAAGCACACGTAATTTCACAACACATACAAAGGTAACGGCTTGATAAACAAGAATTAATAGATAATAAGCAAAACAGCGAGAATAAAGCTAAAATAAAAATTCAGTTTTCTTCGTACTAGTATCCCAAATGACACAATGAATTATTAATATTCAATATACCTACAAAGAAATTATAAAAAAGTTTTTTTGAAATACCTTGTAATGCTCATCTGGCATATTTATCGTTTTTAGAATCAGATACCTAATTAATCTATACTAATAAAAATCAATTGCTACATGTATCAGAATCATCACTTGAGAATGACTCGACCGATTTGGCTTTTTTGATTTGGCATTTTGATTTTTTTTTATGTTTGTAGTTGTCAGCACAAGTTTTGTTTATATAAATAAAATAAAAATAAAAAAGTATTCGGCGGGACGGGTGCTCTCTCAAGCGGACGAAGTTGCGAATGGGCTACTAATTTGTAATAAATATGTTTATACATTAGATAACATTTCATAGATTTATTATTTTTTGTTACTAGACACATTTTACATGGTTTTTAATGTCCACGATTTGTGGCCATGGGCAGTTGTTAAAAGTCATCAAACGCCACTGTGAATAATAATAATAAACATAAAGACTTTAATTTGTCACGTTTACATAAATATTGCTATTCTGCAATGCCAGAGCTAAACAGACGGTATATAAAATATCGTTTATCATTCAACACAAGCATAATAACAACAGAAGTCATGTGCATTACATTGCAAATAGTTTTGTCAGTGACAGTTCTGATACACCAGAATGATGGAGCAAGAATTTTGGCGGTGTACCCTACTCCATCCATAAGCCATCAAGTGGCCTTCAGACCTTTGACTCTTGAACTAGTGAAGCGAAGTCACGATGTCACTGTCATAACAACCGATCCAATATTTCCCAAAGGCGGGACTCCTAAGAATCTCACAGAAATTGACCTTCATGACATTTCGTATCATTATTGGCGAAATGAATTCGTCTCTACAGGAATTACGCAAGGTAATAAAAAGGACTCCATGAGTCAGTTTCGAGCTATGTCTAAAGTGGGTAAGAAGATCGTCGAAATACAGATTGCTAATAATGAAGTACAGAAAATAATTAACGACAAATCACAGAAGTTTGATCTACTGATATTGGAGGCATGCGCTATTCCCGCTATAGTTTACTCTCATATTTTTAAAGCTCCTGTGATTCAAATCAGCTCCTTAGGAACAGCAGCTGATACTCCACACATAATTGGAGCACCCATGCATCCTATACTGCATCCATTTTCATGGGCACAAAAGATTCACAATCACTCATTTTGGGACAAATTGACAGAAATTTACTTTCGAATCTATATTGACTATAGGACATCAAAACAAAATGTTGAATTCACCAAGACTTACAGAAAAATATTAGGACCAGATGTGCCTGACTTTAATGAATTGAGAAATAATGTTGACATGATATTCTTGAATGTTCACTCTATTTGGGAGATGAATCGACCCACTCCACCTAACATGATTTATTTGGGAGGATTGCATCAGAAGCCTGAAAAAGAACTGCCAAAGGTATTTTATTTTTATTTTTTATTTCAAAAATAAATTGGTGATATCTATTCTAGTACGCTCTGCCACGTCTTACATCTATGTTTGCGTGCATTGCCGGTGACGAGTACATTCGGTTTGAGTCATCACCATCACCAGCTCATTTTATGCCACTACCACCACTTGCGGCAACTGGTAACTCGCAACTAGCTATTTCCATATAAACTAAAGAATCTCCGCAGCTATAGCAAATGTTGTTGCTAGTTTCGATGATCAATGACATCAGTTTTCAACTTTCAACTAGCAACTGTTAAATTTGTACTAGTTGCGTTAAGTTGCTAGTTCATACTGGCGCAAACCATCACCATCTTCATCTCACTTTATGTCACCACTGCTGGGGAATGAGACTACCTTATAGATGAATAGGAAAAACGGCCACGCGCGTTAGTGTCGATTGGGGGTTGTTAACGACCGCTAATGTAGCCGGGACCATCAGCTTTACGTGCCTTCCGAAGAAAGGAGGAGCTCGAGATGATAAAATTTTGATCACTCATTTGATGACCTGCCTTTGCGAAAGTTGCTTAACCTCGCAGACCGGGCGCGCACTGCGCCATCATTCGGATCGTATCGTCCCACAATAAATATGAACGATTTTGTTTTCACTTTTGATTTCTCAGTAAAGAAATTCTGTTATTCTAATGAGAAATTAATATTCTTCAACCATTTTAATATCAGAAAGTGCTGTTTCTGGATGATAAAATTTTATTTTATTTCAGGACCTCCAAACGTATCTTGACTCTTCCAAAAATGGCGTCATCTACATTAGTTTTGGGACAAATGTAGAACCATCTTTACTGCCTCCGCGTAAAATTCAAACTCTCATAAATGTTTTCTCCAAACTGCCCTACGATGTACTGTGGAAGTGGAACCAAGACGAGCTTCCTGGTCGCACAGAAAACATTAAAATATCAAAATGGTTACCGCAATCGGATCTTCTGAGTAAGCTCAATTATGAATACTTGGATTACTATTTACAGTTAAATTATTATTGAAAATTGCTGTTGGTAAATATAAATAAGTATGTCTTCTGGTATCCTATTTTATTTATTTTTTATACATATAACGTTAGTTAAAATCTGGTAAATCCTAACAATTACGTCGATCGCATGTTTACTATACAGGAAATATTATTATCAACTAAAACCCATGATATCAGAAGGAATGTTGACTACTAGCATAAAAATTGTATTTTCTCCTCATTTTTGTATAAAAATCACTGCACCCTCATGATACGGGAATATCATTATGAGAATAACGGAGCTGGAATTGTTTTCAGCTCAAATATACTTAAGTTTTAACAGTTTTACTGTCTGTATTTTATATAATGTAATAAAGAATGGGAAAAGATAATTATAGTTTTAAATTTTCAGGGCATCCAAACGTCAAAATATTTGTCACGCAAGCTGGATTGCAGTCGACAGATGAAGCGATAACGGCTGGCGTGCCTTTGATAGCTCTACCAATGCTGGGGGACCAATGGTACAATGCAGAGCTGTACGAGTACCACGGTATCGGTGAACAACTCGATTTGGAAACCATCGACGAGGAAAAGTTTAATGATGCCATCCAAAAAGTTGCCAACAACGACAGGTATTTCGAAATTTCTTTGTTTCTACGTTTTTATAGTTTAATAAAAAACAGACGCAATACATTTTTAATAATTAAAATTGTTCAACTTAAGCCCAAAAACACTTTAATGTACTGTTCATTTCAACCCGGGCCGATCAGCTACTTTAGGCACTGGTTCGTCAACATAATCACATCAATGTTAAGGTGGGTGTGAATATGGATAGAAACTTACTTTTACCTAAAGGTGGGTATGCATTATGTTCGCGCAACGGCATCACCCTACTAGGCTCTCCGAAAGGTTTAAATCGGATCGGGGGGCAGAACAAAGGCTCGGATCTCAGCTCGGGTTGACCAGGCTGTGTTGGTGGGGAGAAGCGCCCCATGTCTAAACCTGGTGTAGAGCGCGTGTGAACCGGCTCGTCATACCTTTGTTCTATGAGTACGGTGTGTTGGGTCTAAACTAGTGTGCATGTTTAGTGTATTCTGTACATGTGTAGTGGCATTTAGAGGATCGGACGGGGACGGCATGCTATCCGCTACGCGTTGCTTTTTATGTAAGAGCCTGCGTAGTGTCGTAGCGTAGTTTTGGAGCGTTGCCGCGGAGTTTAGGGCATGCGTAGCGTCGTAGCGTAAGTTTGGAGCAGTATTAGGAGCGCGAAGCTTGGGAGATTCGCGAATATAGTAAATTCCCATAGGTTGGAAGTAAGTTTCTATTCAAAATCCGACTCAAGCTTCATGGTCAGCATAGTGCACGTATTAGATTTATGAAAATTATTTCTCATATAAACATATGGTTCACCTAAAATAAGCAACGCAAATAAACTTGTAAAAACATTTTATGAGCAACTTCTTTTGGAGCAACGGACATACGAATAGGTATAGCATTCATCAACATAAAAATAGATCTTTACTTTTAGTGTTTTACTTTTGGTATTGCAAGCGTTATTTGATTGCGGTGACTACTTACCATCAGGCACGCATTTTCGGCAGCTCAGTAAAATTTAAATATTGATTAAAACTCACTATTTGTAATTTTGTTATTTCATTATATTTTTTTCTTTTCATTAGGTATCGCCAGAACATATTGCGTCTGCGTTCCATAATGCACGATCAGCCAGAGACTCCATTAAACCGTGCGGTCTGGTGGACGGAGTACGTCCTGCGGCATGGCGGCGCCAAGCACTTGCGCTCCCCCTCCGCCAACGTCTCCTGGACGCAGTACCTTGAGCTAGAACTAGTGTTTTACTTACTAGTTATTGTAACATCTGTGATATTTCTTCTTGTATTCATTGTCTATTGGTTGATATTTAGAAACCAAATAAAAGTTAAAGTTAAATCTTTTTAAAGTAATGTAGTAGTATCAATAGTGTGAAGTTATTTAAAAAAAAATACAGTATCTATAATATATTTTGTCATTAGAAATAAAACATGTAAACTATATCATTACTTGTTTATAACTTCGTCGTTTAGTCCTCCGAACTCCACGGCACGAGGTAAGTCTTCTACTTGCAAGTGTAATTTTCAGTTAATTAGGAGCAATTTTAGATTCCTTCCTTTAAATTTAAAAATGATTGTAAATGTATTCTAATGTATTGTATATTGTGTATTATATTTTCAACACCAGCTTGTAAATGTCCCATTGCTCAGGACTTAGGATAATAGTAGGTAATCCCGTGCTTTGGAAGGCACATACAGCCGTTAGTCCCGGATGCAATATCAGTCGTAAACATCCAGCAATCCGCACTTGGCTCGCGTGGTGGTTTATGGGATGGGATTCCCCCACTCGTGGGAAATGAGCCATAACCCATTACGTTGCCATTATACTGGTTGGTGGATTTTAATGACTACCAAGCACGGAAGGAGCTCGAGATATTTCTTTTTTGGTCATTCAATTGGAGACCGGCATTGTAATAGCATTGTTCGCGACAACCGATGGGGTAGACGAGTTCTCGAGTGGAGACCGCGTATCCGCAAACGTAGTGTAGGACGCCCTCAGAGTAGGTGGAGCGACGATCTTCGTAAGGTGGCTGGCAAAAGCTGGATGAAAGTAGCCGCGGATCGTGCTCAGTGGCGTGCACAAAGGCCTATGTCCAGCAGTTGGCTAGTATAAGACGATGATGATGATAATGATGACGATGATGATTGTAAATATTGTTTACTTTGCAAGAATACATTACTAAATCTTTATAATCTAATTTGTATTCGACTATCCCTTAGGAACAGGAAGGGCCAGGTGGAGGAGCTCGATTACGATGTTGTCCAGAGCTGTATTTATTTAGGCTCCAACATCACCAACACCGGATGCTGCGAAGACGAGATACGAAGGCGTTGTGCTGTTACGCGATCTGTAGTCAAGAAGCTTGCAAAAATTTGGCAAGACCGCAGAATAATCAATCTACTAACGTGCGACTGATGCGAAGTCTCGTCTTTCCAATTTTTCTTTACGAAGCAGAAACCGTGGACCTTGAGATTGAAGGAAAGAAGAAAAATCGATGCACTAGTGATGTGGTGCTGGAGACGTCTACTAAGGATTCCGTGGACTACTAGCCGTACCAACGTATCGATCCTTAAAGAACTTCACATCAAAGAAAAATTCTCGTCGATTGTTCAAATGTGAATACTGAAGTTCTTTGGGTACATAATTCGCAAAGAGGACTCAATGGTGCGTATTGTAGTTCAAGGCAGAGTCAAGGGCAAGAGATCCCGTGGTCGCTTGCCAACCCGATGGACGGACCTCATTACCTCCCTCACTCAATCCACAATGACCGATTGCTCTCACAAAGCTTGAAACTTGAAACAAAGCAAGAAATGAGGAGATCCGCAGAAGAACAAAGGTAACCGACATAGCCCGAAGAGTTGCTAAGCTCAAGTGGCAGTGGGCAGGGCACATTGCTCGCAGGACTGATGGCCGCTGGGGCGGAGCAGTCCTCGAGTGGCGACCGCGTACCGGAAAGCGCAGTGTGGGCAGACCTCCAACAAGGTGGACCGACGATCTGGTGAAGGTCGCGGGAAGCCGCTGGATGCGAGCAGCACAAAACCGGTCGTTGTGGAGATCCTTGGGGGAGGCTTTTGTCCAGCAGTGGACGTCTTTTGGCTGAGATGATGATGATGAACAACACACACAAGATCTAGATCGTATACACTTTTACCATACCGTCGGTGCGCGTGTGAGACCGCGTAAGAGCAGTTTGTAAAAACCGAGTACCTATCTGCTTTTTCAAAATTTTGCAAAAAGACGACAAAAGTGAACATCTTGACTATATATGGCCAAAAATAAATCAGCAAATGGTACCATTGGTAAGTAACAATTGGTAAGTAACAAACAATGAAGAGTTAGAGATTCACTATCGCAGCTTATACCAAGACGATATTTTTTGGTTCCATCCTAGTCTAGGACGTATCCCATGTTAGTCTGGAATGTGAAAAGAATGTACCATATCATGTCGTAAGAAACAAGAGTTTCTTAATACTGGCAAATTAGAAGATCGGCTAGCAATAGCAACCCATCACTGATGTTATCTATTGTCAATAATGGCAAATATATTTAGAATTGGTGATATCGATGCTCTGCCTACCCCTTTTTGGAAGAAAGACGTAAGAGTATAATATGTGTTTGTATGTATACTTTTTGGTAACGTTATGCAATATCCGTCACAGCCGCTGCTCATCCATTGTTGATGTTATTCTATCAACAACGTGAAAACGCTTCTGCAGGTACAAAGTAAGTGATTGATTTCTCACACTTTTTCTATCGAACTGTTTATGAACGTTACACTAAGCGGGTCCCTAAAAGGATCTTGCCCCTCATATTTTATGAGAGCAAAGAAGAGTTCCTACCGATAAGCCAAATGTGCGTTGCCGTACCAAGTAAAATATGGGTCGGGTAATAAATTTCAGCCGTGAATTTGGCGAGATCCAATTGTTCCACGATATTTTTTAGCTGTTAAGCCACAGAAATTATGGGCGAGACAGGTGATACGGACGGTGTACGTTTTGGTTGGAGATTTTAAAGAGCGAGTGGAAAAGATTTGTTTAAATAATATAAGAAAGAATAATAATAATATTAGGTATTCTTTCTTATTTGGGGGCACGGCAGTGTCCCCGTCAAGTCGAGCAAAAAAGCGGCACGGCCGTACTATCCTTTTCTCGAAACAGTTTAGGCCATTTTCGACTCCCTATAACTTCGTTGTGGATAAAACTAGAAGCCTAAATTTTCAGTAACCAAGCAGGCATTGTATAAATACGGTATATTTCAAATTTCATTTAATTTTAACCAGTAGTTAACTAGTCAAAGTTTCTTAATTTTGTCACTCACTGACTCACTGACCGATCATCAAAACTCTAAGGCACTTTTAGCAGACATAGAAGTTTCAAATTTAGAATACAATTAGTATTTAGCACAGAACAATAAAAAATGTTAGAATGATAAAGTGGGCGGGGCCGGCGCGCCACTCATTTGAGCAAACGGGCATATGAACGTCAAATTGCTCATGCCACCCGCGCAGTGTTTGCACAGTGTCATGGCGGTCTGAGCTGCGGTGCGAAACACAAAAAGATGCCGAGTTGTGCAATTATAACGTGTCGCTTGCGTAGTGAAAATGTGAGCCTGAAAAAAGAAGGAGTTTCATTTCATCGGTAAGTAAAAATATTGTAAAAATAACTGCATATCGAGGCATAATCACGAAATGTTTTATCGGTGTCCGGCTTGGACATAGTGCTTGCATGTTATCGATAATTTTATCGATGCGTGTTTTTGTTCGTTGTTATAATCGTGTCTCTATTATTATGATTATTATGATTATTATTATAACTTTATTAATGGCTTCGCGTTAAGCATTAAGCCAATTTCTAGTGGTATATATTTTTAAAGTACATTTAGTATTGTACGGTAGATTGAACTAAAATGGAGTCTCACAACACGTGTTGTTGCAAAAAGGACACGGGAGAAAATCCTTCGTGTCTATTTTATGAATTGAATTCTGACATGTCAAAATCCAAAGTTAGTGACATGAACGCAATGATCGATACAAAAAAAATCGATTATACGTCATATTGATATTGATTATGTGGAATCGATTATCATTTTGTTGCATTATATTGAATGAAATACAAATGGGAAACAATAAATCATGTTCTAAATATAAAAATAACTTGTGATTTTTAGTAATGTTTTGGTGCAGGAAATTAAAAAGCAATGATAGGTTCGATTATCGAGATATTCAAAAACACTTCAATAGTTTTAGTTCTCAACGTGTCTCAACATTACGGCAAGTCACGTGGAGGTACAACATTGTAATTGTCACTGCGATATTTCACTTTTAGAATAGCTATTATTTGCGGAGATTTTCAAGAATATGAGTGAAAATATAGATAGGTAGTGGTATGTCACATCCAAAAGGCTTGTAAAGAAATGTATTCTAAAGAGCAAGTGTCCGCTTTGACAATCTTAGTGTAGGTTGAAAAATGTGAATCGTCAAAATTCAATTCTTAGAATAGACAAACTGTAGGTGTACATAAACTCTGGTATGCTGTGGCAATTTACATGCAATTATAACATTTAGCAAATTTTTAATTAAGACATAAATAGTGAAACCGTAATTTTGCAAAGATTTGTATGTTACAGCTTCCCTTCAAATCCCGACATAAAAGAAAAATGGATTAACGTAACTGGGAGAAAAGATCAATGGTTTCCTACTAAAACCAGTAGCATTTGCTCAAATCATTTTTCTGAAGATGACTTCTTATATATCTCTAAAAAGAGGCATTTGAAATCTTCGGCAGTACCTCACATAGAAGTTTGCGTAAAGGTAACGGTATGCATATTTTTATCTGACTAAGGCGAAATAAACCGGAAGGTTATGATTTTGACTAGTATGTATGTATGTATGTGTATGTATATTCATCTGTTTCCTCATAACTTCTAAACTACTTATCATAATTTTACATTTTCTTGGACGCGTCTTGATTGATTGATCACATTACTGTTTTGAACTTATTTTTTAGTATAGGTACTTTAATATTAGACGTTGCTGCCTCAAGTTAAAATATTGGGTTTCCTCTGTATCTGCATGATTGAGCCACGGTCAAATTAAATTAATGGACTTGAGTTTTCCTATTAAATTCATACATCTAAATGAAATTTATATGGTATTTTATACATCTAGTATTTTCTTTCAGTCGAACTTATCATCAGGAATGGAACAAACCTCCGAACCACCTTTGTCTGTAAAACATAAATTGCTTGGTGAAGAAGCCACAAACGTGAAAAAATTGCGATCCACTGAACAGGTACGTAAGGAACCTGTATAATAAATACTATTTATATCACATCGTTAAACAGGTAGTATAGTCAATCGTTTTGATAATAAACAGGTCATGATAGTTTTGAAACAATTTACTTTTGCTTGTAGGAATCAAGTTCGCCTTGCTGTTCTAATGCCAGTACACCAAGAAAGCGTAAACTCAAAAATATAATAAGTAATAAAGACAATTTAATCAAACAGCAAAGATCCAAGATCAGAAAATTACAGGCTCAAAATAGAAGACTTAAGAAAAAAGTCACTAAAGTGGAGGTCATTCTTGACGATTTACAAAAAAAGCTTTAGCTTCGAAATGAAGAAGCATCTATTCTTAAAAATACAAACCTACAAGTGAGTTTTGGTCTTTTTGTTATTATGTGTAAACTAGTCGTGCTGTGCTTATTCTGTCTACTACAATTGCATTAAAGCATCATTTTATTATTTCAGGTGCAAGAGTTAATGGCTCGTTATACTGATAAAGAACAATCCGGAATCACCAGAGCACCATATTCACCTGCGCTACGTTCATTTGCCTTGACTCTTCACTACTACTCTCCAAAAGCCTACGAGTACGTACGACAAACTTTTAACACCTGCTTGCCTCATGCAAGTACTCTCAGAAAATGGTACTCGAGTGTTTATGGGGATCCTGGTTTCACTTCAGAATCCTTTGCAGCACTCAAAGCAAAAGCTGAAACTACTGATTATACCATACATGCCGCATTAACAATGGATGAGATGGCTATCAGGAGACGCATTGAATGGGACGGACAAACATTCCATGGCTGCGTGGAATTTGGTAGCTCTACTGAAAATGATTTGTTAGCGGAAGCGAAAGAGGCGCTAGTTTTTTTAATTACGGCTATAAATGCTAATTTCAAGATACCTGTTGCTTATTTTCTTGTCGACGGTGTCACTGGAACCCAGCGCGCAGATCTGGTAAAGCAGTGCTTAGAAAGACTTCACGAAACAGGTATAAAAGTAGTATCGCTCACATTCGACGGATGTGCTTCCAATGTGGCGATGATGCATGAGCTAGGCTGCTCTCTCGCAAATAACAATATCCAATTTAATCATCCTATCACAAATGATCCAGTTGTGGCTATTCTAGACCCATCACATATGGTAAAATTGATTCGTAATACTTTTCAAATGTATAACACATTCTTCGACAGAGAAGGAAACAAGATATGTTGGTCTTATTTACAAGAGTATAAACAAGATTCAAGAAACTGAACAGTTTCATCTCGCTAATAAGTTACGAAATCTGCACATAAACTATAAAAACCAAAAAATGAAAGTAAAACTAGCGACCCAAATATTTAGTGCGAGCGTAGCAGACGCATTGAATTTCTGTGACAAGCAGTTACAATTGCCTGCTTTCGTAAACAGTGCGCCTACGGCATTTTTTATCACAACAATAAACAATTTGTTTGACATATACAACTCCCGTAACATGTTTCAGCAAGGATTTAAAAAGCCTTTAAATGAAAGAAATGTAGATGACATAATGTCATACATGAATTCAGCCATTGAATATCTTTCATCCATCAAAGACAAAGACGGTACGCTATTGGTCGAAACTCCGAGAAAAACAGGTTTTTTAGGTTTCATTGCCTGCGCTGAAGCAATCAAATTTTTATATTCAAGTTTAATCCAGACAAATTTACTTGTATACCTGCCTTTCTACAAGTTATCGCAAGACCATTTGGAGTTGTTATTTTGTAACATTAGATCACATGGAGGTTTTAACAACAACCCTACTGCTAGGCAGTTTAAAGCGGCATACAAAAAACTATTAGTGCACATAGAGGTGAAAAATTTTGACAATGGGAACTGCACGGCATTAGAACATATGTCCATTTTGAATTGCTCATCGCCTATCACAAGGATCAATGCTACATCATATAATGTGCTAGATCACGAATATGATGTGAGCATTGAAAACTCTCAGGAAGAAGATGAAGAAGAAGAGGCGATAAGCCTTCTTTCTCAAAACATGACTGAATTTAGTACTCAAATCATAAGTTACATTGCAGGAAATGTTGTCCGGGTCCTACAACAGAAGATAAATTGTGAAAAATGTATAGCATCTTTGCATTCTGCGCCTGATTCTGAGACACACAAGTTTATAATATCCAAAGATAAGGGAGGGCTAATATATCCATCGAAAGACGTGATTAGGATTTGCAAGGTCGCTGAAAGCGTTGTACGTTCATACGTGGACAAATCTGTAAAAGTAAATAAAGACATTTTAGTTACAAAAATTATGCGAAATATGGTGGGTTGCAGTTTATTTACCGAAAACTTTTCTCACGGAATAGGAGCTTACCCCACTGCTAACCACATCGTAGATTTAAAAAAAAGCATAATAGAAAAGTATATTAACATCAGACTGCATTTTTTGATAAAGACTCGAAAGTCAAATCTGACAAAACGTCAATTGTTAAATAAATATATTATTTTCCTAGGTCAATAAAAATTTTCTCTGATGTTTTTTATTATTTTAATTTATTACTCTACATACAAACCTTATCCTTAACAATTAAAAAAAACAATACTAATACTTATGTTTTCATTGTCAAGAGATGGCGCTTGCGTAACTTTCAGTAATCGTGTTATTTATACAAAACATTACAACATATCTGTCAGATAAAGATTACAACACAAAACTACTCAATTAGGTAATATATATATTTAAGTGATAAATATGTTTTTCTGTAAGCTAATTTATATTTTAGTACAAGTTCATACATACAAATAATTATAATAATGAAATATTTTAATCTACAACCTTAATCTAAAAGACCACCACGGGCCACCCCCGGCTCAAAGGTATTATATTATTACAATTACAAAAATAAGCATATAAAAAGTTATAATTTTTTATTTTGATTATGATTACAATAGAGTTACAAAATCAGCCCACTGGAAAACTTTCCATTACGGCACAACAAAAAAATCGGCCAAATTAATCATACATACGTGCGACAATTTATTTTTATTTATATAGATTTATCAAGACTTTCTTTTCAATTGCAAAATGACAAAAAAATAATATTTTTTTTATCCTATCACAACAGTACATAACAAATGAAACCTGAATATCGATATCGAATTGTTAATAACAAGGCACGACACTATTCCAGTGATGCCAAGAGCGTAAATGTTTTTGCACAGTAATTTGAAAAACTGTTTTAACGCAATTACGTCGTTCGATATCAGATTTTTATAATGCAACATGTATTTGAAATGTTTGCACACAAACGAACTTACTGTCCGCTCTTGAAATGTAGTATTTAGAACTGACAAAATTCATCGTGCAAATGTTCATTACAGCTGGCAACACAAACTTGTGCTTTACCGTAAAATTAGCCGTATTATTAAGTAAGTATGGACCACTTTTGTTAAAAGTTTTTTAGCCAATGATAGCACCGTTCTCAATGTGTGCTAATTAAGTGACATCCTATGACTGTGTGAGAACCGGCGCGCGCGGTTCTAGTACTAATGTCAGTACGTTATCATTCTAACCTTTTTTACTGTTCTGTGGTATTTAGTATATAAATCAAGGAAAATTTAAATTATTGGATCAGTTTTCTAGATACACCAACTGCATAAATAACTTTGTAATCCCATATAAATGTATAGGATTATAAAATTACATTTGCAGTTAATGAATCGTTTATGTATAATATAATGAAATAATAGGTGTAGATAGGTACCTAGATGATACCGGAAAGGAATAAAAGTAGGACTATCTACAAAAAGAAATGAGATACCATCAAAACCAACTTGTAAAAAAAACCAAGCCCCTACTTAAGGGACCTTCTATCTTAAGTTATTACGTAATTAGCTAACCTAACATCATCTTATATAGTGACCATAATATCAAAAAACCTTTTATGTTTTAAAAACTATGCTAGCTAGAGAGAGTCAACATTATAAGCTGAACCCCTGACCGTTTGGGTACTCAAATTGCAAATTTTCATTTAATCGAATCATATTTTTAGTTAAGTAGTTGAAAATTCTGGTTGTTTTTGTAATTATTAAAATGAAATTCATTAAAATCTCGCGTATGGAATGTTATTTTTTTAAATTAAATTCACCTCTGGTTGCTAAAATAAGAAGTGGGATTGGCTCTCGCGCCTTCTTAAATTTCGTTTGCTTAGATTGGTTTTCGTAAGTACGAAAGTGGTGTACCTAAGTATTTGTTTTTTCCTATGTATGGCTAATTTGTGGTAATAAGTACCTATGTAAGTGATTTGTTAAGAAAAAACCCTGGCAAGTAGAAAATTTTGATCATTAATTACAAATCAAGGAATCTTTAGAAAACGAAAAGAGAAAGTTGCCACCCAACTTTTATGTTCATTTTGTAGTATTTTTTTTTTGTCGTGTTTCTTATATTTTTTCTTTCTACAATTATAACGATAACAAAAAAAAAAGATTGTGGGTAGATTTTTTCATTATTGTAACTGTTTCTTGGTTGCTTTGTACGCACCCTGCGCATTGATTTGATTTTTTTGTAACGATCAGACGTAACGTTAAGACATTTAATTTTCTTATTTATTTACATTAAACATTAACCTTAAACACTAACCACGGCAGGCATCTCCATAAATTTAAGGAAATGTTCTTTTTCAGCCACTAAGATAGAGTATCTAGGGCGTACTATAAGTGAAGGTCAGGTACAGCGGAGCATTAAAAAGGTTAAGGCTTTCGTTGAAGTACCCATCCCCAAGACCGTCAAACAAGTTCGCAAATTCTTAGGTTTGGCGAGTTACTTTCGCCGTTATATGGCCGCGTTCGCCACTAAAACTGCACCTATCACTAAATTAACGAAAAAGGGCGAGCCGTTCATAAGCAAGAAAAAGTTCGGCAAGATAAGATTGAATTACTTACTAGCGAACCGGTGTGTTGGCAGTCTATGACCGTAATCTTCCTATAGAAGTGCATACCGATGCCAGTTCCGATGGTCATGGTGGGGTACTGTTGCAGGTTCACGAGAAGGGACAGTAACGTGCGGTAGGTTATTTTAGTAAACGAACCCAGGGCGCAGAACCGAAATACCACTCTTACGAACTCGAGACCTTGGCTGTGGTCAAAGCCCTGAAACACTTTAGACACTATCTGGTCGGTCTAAATTTTACTGCGGTTACAGATTATAATGCACTTAAATCTACGCAGAAAAAGAAAGATTTATTATTGCCTCGGGTGGCCAGATGGTGGTTCTACATGCAGGACTTTGACATCACCTTGGAGTATCGTAAGAG
Source organism: Eudonia mercurella (assembly GCA_963082485.1). Lineage (NCBI taxonomy): Eukaryota > Metazoa > Arthropoda > Insecta > Lepidoptera > Crambidae > Eudonia > Eudonia mercurella. Next base: position 4,131,050 of record OY720046.1, on the reverse strand, counting down.
TGTTTCTATGGCCCACGCGGACTATTTGAGCCGCAATCCTGTAAATGTGTGTGAGGTTCGTAGGCAACAAAACTGGGCTAGCATAAGCCGCTAATGAAGAAACTCAGCAGCTTCTGCAGTAACAAACGAACGGACACCTTGACTCTAGTAGTTATGCTAGAACGAATGATCTCCTGAAGAATGAATGTGTAAATATTCCCCAGTCGGCGAGCAGCCGAGGCTTTTATGTTGTGTTCCTAAACGCTATAGACTTAGTTTACTTAGAGTTTTTCACGATGAACATGATCATCCCGGCACACACAAAACTTTGGAGCTAATAAGGAAACATTTCTGGTTTCCATCGTTGAGATCTTTTGTTCAAAAATATGTGGGGTATTGTATTATTTGTTTGTCTGAGGTCCCCTTTGAAGTAATTCATATGGACGCATTAGGCCCATTACCTGAATCTAAGAGCTACCGATATGTACTGATTGTAATAGATGCATTTTCAAAGTTCTGTTTGCTATATCCTATGTTTGGTCAAGATGCAACGGAATTAAAACGACGGGTAATACTTAGAAATCGGTCGCCTTTTTTGAGGTTAGGGAGGAAGGGAGGGGTGGGGTATGTGGAGGTATGTGGGAGTCACTCCCACCAATTCCGTCTGCCGGAAATGCATATTTTTTTTTATAAAAAATATTTCTACCTAACCTCAAAATGTATCAAAATAAAGACTTCTGCGTGTCTCCGGCACTGTAGGAAGTGCAGCCCCTCCGCCCTTGCGTGACAAACCGCGTAAGATTCGAGTAAGTTCGAAACTTATATACACACTTAGTAGAATAAAAACCAGAATTTATTCTGATGACGTTATTATTGAGTCTCAAATGAGTTTTGTAAACAATATCCTAAGTACCTGTTTGACAAGTTAACCTGGTGTTCTACTAATCGAAGAGTAAGGTTGTGCACCAACCCTCTTAAATTATATTTATTTATTTTTCTCGTTGGCCTTTCTTGAGATGGTTTGTATAGTAGGGACCATATTATTTATTTATTTATTTGTTGTTTGTATTCACAGACATACAGTCTGTGATATATCTACTGATTCAATACGTATATATACTTAATTACCTTTTCAGCACTATGCAGATCACCTACTTTTAATATTTATTACTTACAACTATAGAATTTTAGTACCAGGCAGTTTGTTATTATCAGTAAAATTTTAAACGCGAGGCACGCTGCGCGTTTACTCACGGGTTTCGGCAGAATGTCAGTGTTGTGACCTTGGTTGCAACAAAAAAAGCTGAGACTCAACGCATACTATATGTGACACTATGGTTGTAATTTTTGTTGCTATTTTTAGTTCGTTTTTTTATGTGACTTTGTGTATGTGTCGTGTATTACCAATAAATGTTTATTCATTCATTAATTCATTCAAATTTTATTTTATCTTCATCATCATCATCATCATCATCATCAATAACCAGGATTTGGCAATGCACGTGTTTGGCGTTTTGCGTATAAATGGCGTTTTGCGTTTTTGGCATTATGAGTCGAAAGGTCATCATCCGCCTACATTAGACCACTGTTATAGCTGGTACATATGCCTCTTCAAGTGCACGTGCATCACGAACCGAAGCTACTCTCATTCAGCTCTTGCCAGCCACCTTGCGAAGGTCATCGCTCCAGCTAGTCTGAGGGCGTCCTACACTACGTCTGCCAATAGTTATAATAAAATAATTTTAATTATATAGTTTTAAAAAATGAAATTAAATGAATTTTTTTTATTCAATTTAGGCATATAAATTGCACTTATGAAAGTCAAGTAGTTACATAAAAAAACACAAAAGTATATTAAAAAATAATATAAGTACACACAATAATACTTAAAATATTATAATTTAATAAACACTACATATGTAATGTAATGCGATTCTACTGCTGGTTCGGAAGGTTGATTCTGCTAAGAAGACTCCAGCAAGAAAGTTAGCAGCTACTCTTTTAAACTAAGAGTTGTATACAAAAGTGTAACTATGTGAATTGACATGCGCAGGCGAGCAGACTAAGATGACCACACATTCTTATCATTAAGATAATCATCAATTGTATAGTAACCTTTTTACATTAGACCTTGTTTTATTTCTGTCTTAATCTTGTGTAAAGGCAATTCCGTTAGAGTGAAATGCACTTCATTATATATTTTTATACATTTCCCAACAAATGAATTACAGACCTTATTGAGTCTAAGTTTTGAAACGGCAAGTTTGTTTTTATTTTCTTTTGTTAAAAATATGGGTTAAACTATTGCTATTTCTTTTTACTTTGCCATAATGTTTATGAGTGGGACAATAATAGGATTTCAACGCCACAAATTGTTCTTTCTTTTGTTATCGCCCCGGTACTAAGCGTCATTTCTGGCAAAATGTATGGCGAGGTTTATTCTGTGTATTGACTATTGATAAACGTGTAGGTATTCTAAATTGTAAGTAAGACTAATAATACTCGTAATAAATGCATTTATTTATTATTACACCTTTCATGCAGAAAACGGGAAAAAAATTACCTTTTCCTACTTTCACCTTCGATTGGCAATTTAATTCAGCATCAAACTATGATGATGATGATGATGATGATGATGATGATGATGATTGGTCCGACCGATTTCGGTCATGGCGACCGCTTCGACTCCTAGTATAAAATATATATATATATATATCAAACTATACTTTATTAAACATAGCCATATAGCTTTTTTAATAATAATTCCAGTGATATAAGTTTTTTATTTATAAGGTCACTTTTTATCTACTGCAAATATTTTGACAAAACATCTAATTATATTAGAAAAATAAGGCCCTAGCATTAAAAAAAAATTCAGGTCAGTTTTTTTTTGCTTTTCTTGACACAAATTGTAATATTTTTAAGAGCGGCCTCTCTGGCGGCTGTTTTGAATGAAACTAGGGGCACGTGTAAGCGATGAAGGCATTGCGGCCTCTCTGTTATGGCTCCTTTGAATTGAAACTACCGAAAGTGCTTTATTTCTTTTTAATCGAAATGTCTCTTGGCGTTTTTCTTGAAAACTAGCGTATAAAAATATAAGGTTTTTTCATAAAAATAGTTTATTTATGTTGTTGAATTTATCCTCAAAATTTTTGCAGTTGATAAAATGTGACCTTATAGTCACCATACAAAATTTCATGGACATTGTCATCTTAATGAGGAGCCGGAAGTAGTCCAGAAGTAATACGGAAGTAATGTGACAGATGACCCTTTAATGACCAAGATGGCCGCGACAGTAGAGTGGTTATCATATTGTAAGATCTGAACCATACTAACATGATGCAATAAATAATTATGACTATGACTATGACTATGAACATAATGGGCATAAATAAGCAAAACGTTGATCACTCGAGCTTCTTATAATTTTCATTTTTATTTTATTTATTTAAGATGAAACGATTAATTTCCATTTATACGGAATTGGCGACGTGCCTAATGAAAAATACGTAATAAATTCTTTGTGAATTCACGAAGGTTTTTGCGTCATTAGTTAAAGAATGGGAACAAGAAAATATTTATTGGAGAAGCACACGTAATTTTACAACACATAAGTACACAAGTAACGGTTTAATAAACAATAATAATAGGCAATAAATAAATAAATAAATAAATAAATAAGCAAAACAGCGAGAAAAAAGCTAAAATAAAAATTTACCAAACAGCAATCAAAAAAGTAACAGACACAAGAAAATTGGATAAACGTTTTTCAGTTTTCCTCCTACTAGTATCCCAAATGACACAAGGAATTATTAATATACAATATACCTACAAGGAAATGATAAAAAAGATTTAAAAAATGCCTTGTAATGCTCATCTGGCATATTTATCGTTTTTAGAATCAGATACCTAATTAATCTTTATTAATAAAAATCAATTGCTACATGTATCAGGATCATAGATCGTAGGATCATAGATCATAGATCATATCATCACTTGAGAATGGCTCGACCGATTTGGCTGATTTTGTTTTATGTTCGTGGTTGTCAGGACAAGTTTTATTTGTACAAATAAAATAAAAATAAAAAAGTGTTCGGCGGGCTACTAGCTTGTAATAAATATATTTATACATTAGATAATATTTCATGGGTTCATTATTTTTTGTTAGCTACTAGACATATTTTTACATGGTTTATTAATCAGTCCACGATCTGTGGCCATGGCAGTTGTTAAAAGTCATTAAACGCCACTGTGAACAATAAAATAATAAACATAAAGATTTTAATTTGTCACGTTTACATAAATACAAGTAAGTACGTAGTTTTCAACTATTCTGCAATGTCAGAGCAAATTGGACGGTATATAAAATATCGTTTATCATTAAACACAAGCATAATAACAACAGAAGTTATGTGGATTACATTGCAAATAGTTTTGTTTGTGACAGTTCTGATACACCAGAATGATGGAGCAAGAATTTTGGCGGTGTACCCTACTCCATCCATAAGCCATCAAATGGCCTTCAGACCTCTGACTCTTGAACTAGTGAAGCGAAGTCACGATGTCACCGTCATAACAACGGATCCAATATTTCCCAAAGGCGGGACTCCTAAGAACCTCACAGAAATTGACCTTCATGACATTTCGTATCATTATTGGCGAAATAAATTCGTCTCTACAGGAATTACGCAAGGTAATAAAAAGGACTCCATGAATCAGCTTCGAGCTATGTATAAAGTGGGTACGAAGATCGTCGAAATACAGATTGCTAATAATGAAGTACAGAAAATAATTAACGACAAATCACAGAAGTTTGATCTACTAATACTGGAGGCTTGCGCTACTTCCGCTATAGTTTACTCTCATATTTTTAAAGCTCCTGTGATTCAAATCAGCTCCTTAGGAACAGTAGCTGATACTCCACACATAATGGGAACACCCATGCATCCTATACTGCATCCATTTTCATGGGCACAAAAGATTCACAATCACTCATTTTGGGACAAATTGACAGAAATTGTCTTTCGATTCTATATTGACTATAAGGTATCAAAACATAATGTTGAATTCACCAAGACTTACAGAAAAATATTAGGACCAGATGTGCCTGACTTTAATGAATTGAGAAATAATGTTGACATGATGTTCTTGAATGTTCACTCTATTTGGGAGATGAACCGACCCACTCCACCGAACATGATTTATTTGGGAGGATTGCATCAGAAGCCTGAAAAAAAACTGCCAAAGGTATTTAATACTTTATTTTTTTCAAAATTAAATTGGTGATATCTATTCTAGTACGCTCTGCCGCGTCTTACATCTATGTTTGCAAGCACTGCCGGTGACAAGTACATTCGGTTCGAGTCATCACCATCACCAGCTTTTTTTATGTCCCCACTTGCGGCAACTGGAAACTCGCAACTAGCTATTTCCATATAAACTAAAGAATCTCCGCAGCTATAGCAAATGTTGTTGCTAGTTTCGATGATCAATGACATCAGTTTTCAACTTTCAACTAGCAACTGTTAAATTTGTACTAGATGCGTTAAGTTGCTAGTTCATACTGGCGTAAACCATCACCATCTTCATCTCATTTTATGTCACCATTGCTGGGGCACTAGACTACCTTATGGATGAATAGGAAAAACGGCCTATAATTCACCACGCGCGTTAGTGTCAATTGGGGTTTGTTAACGACCGCTAATGCAGCCGGGACCAACAGCTTTACGTGCCTTCCGAAGCAAGGAGGAGCTCGAGATGATAAACTTTTGATCACTCATTTGATGACCTGCCTTTGCGGAAGTTGCTTAACCTTAGCAATCGCAGACCGGGCGCGTTAATCACTGCGCCATCATTCGGATCGTATCGTCCCACAATAAATATGAACCCATATTAATTTTTATTTGGCAACGATAGTGCGCTATTTTGTTTTCACTTTTGGTTTCTCAGTAAAGGAATTCTGTTATTCTAATGAGAAATTAATATTCTTCAACCATTTTAATATCAGAAAGTGCTGTTTCTGGATGATAAAATTTTATTTTATTTCAGGACCTCCAAACGTATCTTGACTCTTCCAAAAATGGCGTCATCTACATTAGCTTTGGGACAAATGTAGAACCATCTTTACTTCCTCCGCGTAAAATTCAAACTCTCATAAATGTTTTCTCCAAACTGCCCTACGATGTACTGTGGAAGTGGAACCAAGACGAGCTTCCTGGTCGCACAGAAAACATTAAAATATCAAAATGGTTACCGCAATCGGATCTTTTGAGTGAGCTCAATTATGAATACTTGGATTAATATTTACAGTTAAATTATTATTGAAAATTGCTGTTGGTAAATATAAATAAGTATGTCTTCTGGTATTCTATTTTATTTGTTTTTATACATTTAACGTTAGTTAAAATCTGGTAAATCCTAACAATTACGTCGATCGCATGTTTACTTTACAGGAAATATTATTATCAACTAAAACCCATGATATCAGAAAGAATGTTGAAAGTGCTTATGATATCTTGACTACTAGCATAAAAATTGTATTTTCTTCTCATTTTTGTATAAAAATCACTGCACCCTCATGATACGGTAATATCATTATGAGAAAAACGGAGCTGGAATTGTTTTCAGCTCAATTATACTTAAGTTTTAACAGTTTTACTGTCTGTATTTTATATAATGTAATAAAGAATGGGAAAAGATAATTATAATTTTAAATTTTCAGGACATCCAAACGTCAAAATATTTGTCACGCAAGCTGGATTGCAGTCGACAGATGAAGCGATAACGGCTGGCGTGCCTTTGATAGCTCTACCAATGCTGGGGGACCAATGGTACAATGCAGAGCTGTACGAGTACCACGGTATCGGTGAACAACTCGATTTGGAAACCATCGACGAGGAAAAGTTTAATGATGCCATCCAAAAAGTTGCCAACAACGACAGGTATTTCGAAATTTCTTTGTTTCTACGTTTTTATAGTTTAATAAAAAACAGACGCAATACATTTTTAATAATTAAAATTGTTCAACTTGAGCCCCAAAACACTTTAATGTACTGTTAATTTCAACCCGGGCCGATCAGCTACTTTAGGCACTGGTTCGTCAACATATTCACATCAATGTTAAGGTGGGTGTGAATATGGATAGAAACTTACTTTTACCTAAAGGTGGGTATGCATTATGTTCGCGCAACGGCATCACCCTACTAGGCTCTCCGAAAGGTTTAGATCGGATCGGGGGGCAGAACAAAGGCTTGGACCTCGGCTCGGATTGACCAGGCTGTGTTGGTGGGGAGAAGCGCCCCATGTCTATACCTGGTGTAGAGCGCGTGTGAACCGGCTCGTCATACCTTTGTTCTATGAGTACGGTGTGTTGGGTCTAAACCAGTGTGCATGTTTAGTGTATTCTGTAAATGTGTAGTGGCATTTAGAGGATCGGACGGGGACGGCATGCTATCCGCTACGCGTTGCTTTTTATGTAAAAGCCTGCGTAGTGTCGTAGCGTAGGTTTGGAGCGTTGCCGCGGAACTTAGGGCATGCGTAGCGTCGTAGCGTAAGTTTGGAGCAGTATAAGAAGCGCGAAGCTTGGGAGATTCGCGAATATAGTAAATTCCCCTAGGTTGGAAGAAAGTTTCTATTCAGAATCCGACTCAAGCTTCATGGTCAGCAATGTGCACGTATTAGATTTATGAAAATTATTTCTCATATAAACATATGGTTCACCTAAAATAAGCAACGCAAATAAACTTGTAAAAACATTTTATGAGCAACTTCTTTAGGAGCAACGGACATACGAATAGGTATAGCATTCATCAACATAAAAATAGATCTTTACTTTTAATGTATTACTTTTGGTATTGCAAGCGTTATTTGATTGCGGTGACTACTTACCATCAGGCAGGCGTTTTCGGCAGCTCAGTAAAATTAAAATATTGATTAAAACTCACTATTTGTAATTTTGTTATTTCATTATACTCTTCTATGTTGTTTCATAAAGACTTTTCTTTTCATTAGGTACCGCCAGAACATATTGCGTCTGCGTTCCATAATGCACGATCAGCCAGAGACTCCATTAAACCGTGCGGTCTGGTGGACGGAGTACGTCCTGCGGCATGGCGGCGCCAAGCACTTGCGCTCCCCCTCCGCCAACGTCTCCTGGACGCAGTACCTTGAGCTAGAACTAGTGTTTTACTTACTAGTTATTGTAACATCTGTGATATCTCTTCTTGTATTCATTGTCTATTGGTTGATATTTAGAAATCAAATAAAAGTTAAAGTTAAATCTTTTTAAAGTAATGTAGTAGTATCAATAGTGTGAAGTTATTTAAAAAAATTTACAGTATCTATAATATATTTTGTCATTAGAAATAAAACATGTAAACTATATCATAACTTATTTATAATTTTTTCGTTTAGTCCTCCGAACTCCACGGCACGAGGTAAGTCTTCTACTTGCAAGTGTAATTTTCAGTTAATTAGGAGCAATTTTAGATTCCTTCCTTTAAAATTAAAAATGATTGTAAATGTTTTCTAATGTATTGTATATTGTGTATTATATTTTCAACATCAGCTTGTAAATGTCCCATTGCTCAGGACTTAGGATAATAGTAGGTAATCCCGTGCTTTGGAAGGCACATACAGCCGTTAGTCCCGGATGCAATATCAGTCGTAAACATCCAGCAATCCGCACTTGGCCCGCGTGGTGGTTTATGGGATGGGATTCCCCCAGTCGTGGGAAATGAGCTGTTGAATGCAGGATAATAGCATATGGGAAGACCAGGCCATAACCCATTACGTTGCCATTATACTGGTTGGTGGATTTTAATGACTACCAAGCACGGAAGGAGCTCGAGATATTTCTTTTTTGGTCATTCAATTGGAGACCGGCATTGTAATAGCATTGTTCGCGACAACCGATGGGGTAGACGAGTTCTCGAGTGGAGACCGCGTATCCGCAAATGTAAAATGTAAAATGTAGGTGGAGCGACGATCTTCGTAAGGTGGCTGGCAAAAGCTGGATGAAAGTAGCCGCGGATCGTGCTCAGTGGCGTGCACAAAGGCCTATGGCTAGTATAAGACGATGATGATGATGATGATGACGATGATAATTGTAAATATTGTTTACTTTGCAAGAACACATTACTAAATCTTTATAATCTAATTTGTATTCGACTATCCCTTAGGAATAGGAAGGGCCAGGTGGAGGAGCTCGATTACGATGTTGTCCAGAGCTGTATTTACTTAGGCTCCAACATCACCAACACCGGATGCTGCGAAGACGAGATACGAAGGCGTTGTGCTGTTACGCGATCTGTAGTCAAGAAGCGTGCAAAAATTTGGAAAGACCGCAGAATAATCAATCTACTAACGTGCGACTGATGCGAAGTCTCGTCTTTCCAATTTTTCTTTACGGAGCAGAAACCGTGGACCATGAGATTGAAGGAAAGGAGAAAAATCGATGCACTAGTGATGTGGTGCTGGAGACGTCTACTAAGGATTCCGTGGACTACTAGCCGTAGCAACGTATCGATCCTAAAAGAACTTCACATCAAAGAAAAATTCTCGTCGATTGTTCAAATGTGAATACTGAAGTTCTTTGGGTACATAATTCGCAAAGAGGACTCAATGGTGCGTATTGTAGTTCAGGGCAAAGTCGAGGGCAAGAGATCCCGTGGTCGCTTGCCAACCCGATGGACGGACTTCATTACCTCCCTCACTCAATCCACAATGACCGATTGCTCTCACAAAGCTTCCAATAGAGTCGAATGGAGACGCATTGCGAGAGCCACCACTCACCAGGACCCACTCATAACCACGACCACTCTGCCAAGAGTGCCCGACTGAGAAGAAAGGAAGGAACATACAGATCGTGAGTTAAGCCTTCTTATAACTCAATTGTATTAACATCCAGTCATAGAAAACAAATCAAAGCGTCTGAGAAGTTTTTCTGACGCCACTTTGGCAGATTTTACACCCTCCTACAGTACTGGAGAGCTTAGAACTAAAGTATGGATGTGACTGCGTTCTAAATGTTTAGATTAGTGACCTTTGTAGGTTTTTGGTTAGTTATTTTTTGATATTTTTGCGTCAACTCTAGAGCAATGGATTCCTAAATAGAATTTAAGCTAGTTTATATTACAAGATATAATTTTACTAGAAAAAATCGAGCAGCCTCAGGAAGCTTGAGTGGGAATCGAACCCACGACTTTTGGATAATCGATCCAATGCTCTGACCGCTGAGCTACCGAAGTCCCAGAACCCTCCTTGAATTTTACTAGTAGTTTGTGATTTACGCTGCAAGCCAGCGGTATTACGTCACTGTGACGACGTTACGTCACCGTGGCTGTGTCACGTCAATATTCAAAATAATAAAAATACTTTATATTAATTCATTAATTAATTAAATATTATTTTACGAGGAGCTCGATGGCGCAGTGAATAACGTGCCCGGTCTGCGAGTGCTGAGGTAAAGCAACTTTCGCAAAGGCCGGTCATCGGATGGGTGACCAAACATTTATCATCTCAAGCTCCTCCGTGCTTCGAAAGGCATGTAAAGCTGTTGGTCCCGGCTGCATAAGCAGTCGTTAACAACAACCAATCCGCACTGGGCCCGCGTGGTGGTTTATGGCCCGCTCTCCCTATCCATCCATAAGGAAGCCTCGTGCAGTGGGGACATAAAATGAGCTGATGATGATGATGATGATGATGATGATGATGATGATGATAAATATACATCAATAAAATATATATGCTTGCTGCACTCTTTAAGGTACCAGCTGGTAACCGACTCCACGCAGCAGCAGCAGACGTGTCGTCGCTACGGAGGGAATTTCATAGAAATACATAGAAACCAGTAGCGTGCTGCGTGGAGTCGGCTACCAACTGGTACCTTTATCCATAATAACGAACTATAACTATGCCAAATCTCCCCTGCCAAACCCATCAGTGCGCGCAATGCGTTTTAAACCGGGTGCATAGAGTTCCTTCACGTATTAAAATAAGAAGCAATGTCACATGGCATGAAATGACCAATCATTAACGATGATCAATACGATCATGTACTCGCACTATGGTAGCGCAAATTTAATATGTTAAATTGTAACTTAAATAAGTTACTACGTAGTTAATTAATTTTATTTTATTGTACAACTCTTGCTAATTATTCCTACTAATGTATATGTCAGTATATTTTCAGTACATGTGTATTATATTTGCTTTGTATGTAGGTATACTTTTATAAAAACACAAATGTTGAAAAACATTTCCACGAGCAGGATTTGAACCTGCACCCTTCTGACATACCGGGTCAGATGCTCTTCCAATTGAGCTATCGTGGTTATAACCAGCCCGCCGAAATTATTCAACACTTTTTACTTTGAAAGCCAAAGGCGCCCATTCAATGTCAACAACTACCGTCACTAACATCTGATCATAATATTTTTACAAATATTAAAGATCAGTTAAGAAGTAAGCAAGCTATTTATAAATGTTCAAATAATTTTTAACGCAAATTTTGTTGCGAACAAATAATAAAAACACAAATGTTGAAAAAATTTCCACGAGCAGGATTTGAACCTGCACCCTTCTGACATTCCGGGCCAGGTGCTCTTCCGATTGAGCTATCGTGGTTCTAACCAGCCCGCCGAAATTATTCAACACTTTTTACTTTGAAAGCCAATGGCGCCAATTCAATGTCAACAATGTGCGTTAAAAATTATTTAAACATTTAGGTTTACTTTTAATCAAAAATAATATACTAGTATGCAATAGACGGAAAGTAAATTTACCATTCACCGTTGTATTTACACTGTGCCAGCGTCAAGTCTCATATTTTCACAGCGAGCTTCTGGATGAATAATAAATTTATTTGTTAACCAGATGGGCTTCTGGTACAACTTGGTTAATTTAAATTTTGCAAGGCATTTCTTGGCACCGACTTTAGACACATTCTTTGTGAAGTTCGTTAATCGAGCCCGAATCATTCTTGACCTACAGAATGAGTGTTTGAGAAGTTTGTTCCAATTGAATCTTGAATTAAATAACTGACAAAGGTTGTTACTAGCAATATACAACGTGTAAGAGAAAGGTGTGATATAAATGAAAAGATCCAAAGCGTATCCGATCTAGATCTTGTATGTGTTGTTACTTTGATTTGTTATGCAATTTTTAATAAAATATTTCTATTGTGATGTCACATCCAAACAAACAAGTCACAGCCCTAGTGGTTTAGTAACCTCTGTGTACTTACATTTTTGATAGCAACTGCTTGCCTGCGCGCCTGACTCGCATGCCTTGACTAATCATCATCATCTCAGCCAAAAGACGTCCACTGCTGGACAAAGGCTTCAACCAAGGATCTCCACAACGACCGGTTTTGTGCTGCTCGCATCCAGCGGCTTCCCGCGACCTTCACCAGATCGTTGGTCCACCTTGTTGGAGGCCTGCCCACACTGCGCTTTCCGGTACGCGGTCGCCACTCGAGGATTGCTCCGCCCCAGCGGCCATCAGTCCTGCGAGCAATGTGCCCTATGCCCACTGCCACTTGAGCTTAGCAATTCTTCGGGCTATATCGGTTACCTTTGTTCTTCTGCGGATCTCCTCATTTCTGATTCGATCTCGCAGAGAAACCCCGAGCATAGCCCTCTCCATTGCTCTTTGAGTGACCTTAATCCTTCTGATAAGGCCCATAGTGAGCGACCACGTCTCAGTCCCGTATGTCATCACTGGCAACACACACTGGTCAAAGACTTTCGTCTTGAGACACTGCGGTATATTGGACGAAAAGATATTTCGTAGCTTACCGAACGCTGCCCAGCCTAATTGGATTCGACGATTGACCTCTTTACTGAAGTTGGACCTACCTAGCTGGACCGTTTGTCCCAGGTAAACATAATCGTCTACAACTTCAAGGGCAGAGTCCCCAACCTTCAGAGGAGTGGGTACGACACTTGAGTTTGACGTAACTTTCGTCTACCCATGTTCATTTTAAGACCCACTTGTTGAGAGACTCTGTTGAGGTCACCGAGCATTGTGCCGAGGTCTTCCAGGGTCTCAGCCATGACCACTATATCGTCAGCTAAGTATTTGTTTTTTCCAGTGTAAGGTGAATTTGTGGTAATAAGTACCTATGTAAGTAATTTGTTAAGAAGAAACCCTGGCAAGTAAAACATTTTGATCATTAACTACAAATCGAGGAATCTTTAGAAAACGAAAAGAGAAAGTTGCCACCCAACTTTTATGTTCATTTTGCAGTAATTTTTTTTTGTCGTGTTTCTTATATTTTTTCTTTCTACAATTATAACGATAACAAAAAAAAAAAGATTGTGGGTAGATTTTTTCATTATTGTAACTGTTTCTTGGTTGCTTTGTACGCACCCTGCACATTGATTTGATTTTTTTGTAACGATCAGACGTAATGTTAAGACTTAGAGCATTAAACCTAATGCTCTAAGTGTTAAGACATTTAAATTTTTTATTTATTTACATTAAACATTAACCTTAAACATTAACCACGGCAGGCTTCTCCATAAATTTAAGGAAATGTTCTTTTTCAGCTACTAAGATAGAGTATCTAGGGCGTACTATAAGTGAAGGTCAGGTACAGCCGAGCATTCAAAAGGTTAAGGCTTTCGTTGAAGTACCCATCCCCAAGACCGTCAAACAAGTTCGCAAATTCTTAGGTTTGGCGAGTTACTTTCGCCGTTATATTGCCGCGTTCGCCACTAAAACTGCACCTATCACTAAATTAACGAAAAAGGGCGAGCCGTTCATAAGCAAGAAAAAGTTCGTCAAGATAAGATTGAATTACTTACTAGCGAACCGGTGTGTTGGCAGTCTACGACCCTAATCTTCCTATAAAAGTGCATACCGATGCCAGTTCTGATGGTTATGGTGGGGTACTGTTGCAGGTTCACGAGAAGGGACAAAAACGTGCTGTACGTTATTTTAGTAAACGAACCCAGGGCGCAGAACCGAAATACCACTCTTACGAACTTGAGACCTTGGCTGTGGTCAAAGCCCTGAAACACTTTAGACACTATCTGGTCGGTCTACATGCAGGACTTTGACATCACATTGGAGTATCGTAAGAGTGTTTCTATAGCTCACGCAGACTATTTGAGCCGCAATTCTTTAAATGTGTGTGATGTTCGTAGGCAACAAAACTGGGCTCGCATAGCACAAGCCGCTGATGAAGAAACTCAGCAACTTCTGCAGCAACTAACGGACGGACACCTTGACTCTAGTAGTTATGCTAGAACAAATGATTTCCTGAAGAATGAATGTATGAATATTCCCCAGTCGGCGAGCAGCCGAGGCTTTTATGTTGTGTTCCTAAAGGCCATAAATTTAGTTTACTTAGAGTTTTTCACGATGAACATGATCATCCCGGCACAGAATAAACTTTGGAGCTAATTAGGAAGCATTTCTGGTTTCCATCATTGAGATCTTTTGTTCAAAAATATGTAGGGTATTGTATTATTTGTTTGTCTGAGGTCCCCTTAGAAGTAATTCATATAGACGCATTAGGGCCATTACCTGAATCTAAGGGCTACCGATATGTACTGATTGTAATAGATGCATTTTCAGAGTTCTGTTTGCTATATCGTATGTTTGGTCAAGATGCAAAGGAATTAAAACGACGGGTAATACTTAGAAATCGGTCGCCTTTTTTGAAGGTTGGGGAGAAAGGGAGGGGTGGGGTATATGGAGGTATGTGGGAGTCACCCCCACCAATTTCGTCTGCCGGAAATGCATAATATTTTTATAAAAAAATATTTCTACCTAACCTCAAAATGTATCAAAATAAAGACTTCTGCGTGTCTCCGGCACTGTAGGAAGTGCAGCCCCTCCGCCCTTGCGTGACAAACCGCGTAAGGTTCGAGTAAGTTCGAAACTAATATACACACTTAGTAGAATAAAAACCAGAATTTATTCTGATGACGTTATTATTGAGTCTCAAATGAGTTTTGTAAACAATATCCTAAGTACCTGTTTGACAAGTTAACCTGGTGTTCTACTAATCGAAGAGTAAGGTTGTGCACCAACCCTGTCTCAATACCGGTACAAAAAACAGCTGCTTTCCGTGGCAGTTTCAAATATAGTGCTACTAAGTGTTGGAACGATCTACCACCCCAGCTGCGAGATTTGGGCACTAAGTATTTGTTTAAACTTGCTTATAAATGTCACTTGCTAAACATTTAATAATCCACCTAGTAGCTGTTTTATATTATTTTTTTTGTACGTTTAATTACATTTATTTATTTTTCTCGTTGGCCTTTCTTGAGATGGTTTATATAGTAGGGACCATATTGTTAATTTATTTATTTGTTGTTTGTATTCACAGACATACAGTCTGTGATATATCTACTTATTCAATACGTATATATACTTAATTACCTTTACAGCACTAAGCAGACTACCTACTTTTAATTTTTATTACTTACAACTATAGAATTTTAGTACCAGGCAGTTTGTTATTATCAGTAAAATTTTAAACGCGAGGCACGCTGCGCGTTTACTCACGGGTTTCGGCAGAATGTCAGTTTTGTGACCTTGGTTGCAACAAAAAAGCTGAGACTCAACACATACTATATGTGACACTATGGTTGTAATTTTTGTTGCTGTGTTTAGTTCGTTTTTTTTATGCGACTTTGTGTATGTGTCGTGTATTACCAATAAATGTTTATTCATTCATTAATTTATTCAAATTTCATTTTATCTTCATCATCATATCATAATGTAATCATATCATATAATAATGTAATGTAATAAATAACCTTTTATGAGTAATAAAGATTTCACATGTTTTTTAAACTTATCTAAAGGTAAATCTAGTACAGTACTTGGTATTTTATTGTAATAGTGTATACCTTGCCCCAAGAAAGAACCAAGAACCTTTTGTAACCTGAACAGTGGCATTACAAGTTTTGTCTTATTTCTAGTATTGAAATTGTGTACGTCACCATGTTTAGTGAAGGAATTGATATTGCAACGTACAAAAACTATACAATTATAAATATATTGAGATGCAACTGTCAGGACACCAATCTCCCTAAAAAGATTTCTTAAGGAAGTTCGTGATCCTAGTTTATAGATTGTTCTTATCGCTCGTTTCTGTGAAATGAATATAGTTTCAATATCAGCCGCTGTTCCCCACAGTAGGACGTCATACGACATGACACTATGAAAATAACTAAAATAAACTGTTCTAGCAGTTTCAACGTCTGTTAACTGCCTAATTTTTCTAATGGCATAAGCAGCAGAACTGAGTTTACCGGCCAATTTCGATATATGAGGATTCCATTGAAGTTTTGAGTCAAGGGTTATGCCTAAAAAGACTGTAGTATCTACCAATTCTAATTGATCATCGTTTATTCTAATATCAGTTGGTTCATTTCTGACATTTGGTAATATAAATTTAATACATTTTGTTTTCTTAGCGTTAAGCTGTAAATTATTAATAGTAAACCAACGGAGTACCTCTGAAAGAGCTTTATTTACATTTTCATAATTAGTTCTACACCTAGTTACATTAAAAATGAGTGAAGTATCATCTGCAAATAATACAATTTCACAGAAGTTCTCTACAAAGAATGGCAAGTCATTAACATAAATCAAGAATAGAAAAGAACCAAGAATCGACCCTTGTGGAACTCCCATTTTTACATGAGAACCAGATGATTTAGTACCATTTATATCGACAGTTTGTGTTCTAGAGCTAAGATATGACTGTATTAAATTTAGAGCAAAATCTTTGAGACCGTAATAATGTAGCTTCATCACCAGAGTCCGGTGCTCAACGCAATCGAAAGCCTTGGACAAGTCGCAAAAAACTCCAAGAGCGTTTTGAGACTTCTCCAGGCATCAAATATATGTTTTATTAGAGCAACACCTGCATTAGTAGTAGAACGACCCTTAGTAAAGCCATATTGCTTACTATGTAAAAGGTTGTTTGTGTTAAAATATGTCATCAACTGTTCGAGTATAATTTTTTCATAGATTTTACTTAGCGCTGGTAATATTGAAATGGGCCGATAGTTACTGGGGTCTTCTTTGTTTCCTGATTTGAATAAAGGTATAACTTTACTAAACTTCATAAGATCAGGAAAGATTCCTTTATCGACACAGTTATTAAAAATTTCAGCAAGATACGGTGCAATAGAATGAATAATATCCTTAATTACTTTAATAAATATACCCCATAAATCACTCACTTCTAATCATGCACTTATGAAAGTCAAGTAGTTACATAAAAAAACACAAAAGTATATTAAAAAATAATATAAGTACACACAATAATACTTAAAATATTATAATTTAATAAACAATAGATATATTATGTGATGCGATTCTATTGCTGGTTCGGAAGGTTGATTCTGCTAAGAAGACTCCAGCAAGAAATTTAGCAGCTACTCTTTTAAACTAAGAGTTGTATACAATAGTGTAACTACAATACAATGTGAAATAACATGCGCAGGCGAGCAGACTAAGATGACCACACATTCTTATCATTAAGATAATCATTTACCTTTTTTCATTAGACCTTGCTTTATTTCTGTCTTAAACTTGTGTAGTGGCAATTTCGTTAGAGTGAAAGACACTTTATTATATATTTTTACACATTTACCAACAAATGAATTACCGACCTTATTGAGTCTAAGTTTTGGAATGGCAAGTTTGTTTTTATTTTCTTTTGTTAAAATTATGGGTTAAACTATTGCTATTTCATTTTACTTTGCCATAAGTTTATGAGTGGGACAATAACCCTACAGTGGTCGCGCCCCCAAAAGTCACACAACTGGTCGCGCGGATTACATATGTAGTCCATTTTAGTTTCAGGTTTTTTTTTAAATAAAATTCATTTTTATGCCGTTTTTTTATTAATATTTCGAGAAAACTTATCTACTACTCAATATAAACTGAAAAGACACTCAAAATCAACATAATTCTTCTAAAAATCAACAAAAACATAAACTTCTTGAAAATTGTCTTTAAATAATCACTTTGGATAATATGGAATCTAAAAATGAGCATTACTTATATTTATTCATTATTTTCTAAACATGAATTGCACACATATCTAGAATGGTCCGGACAAATGTGTTTGCTGGTCACATTCGCAAAGCCAATTCATTCATTCATTCTGGATTCAGGCCCCTTTTCTCGAATCCATTTTTTTTTCTACAAAATCACAAAAAAAATTATAGTTTTCAATACTCTTAGTCGATATAATATCAATACGTACCTAATAAAACAATAAATAGTATGCACTACGAACAATACAACTACCTTCAAATGTAAAAATGAGTTTGAAAAAAATACTCACGTAATAGGTCGCGCGGATTACATATGTAGACCGCGCACTTTCACACTCTCTCCCGAAATAACCACCCATCGCCAATGCGCGAGCGCAACCGAGCGGGGGCAGGGACTATCGAACTTAAAGTACATGGAGTCTGAGCTAATAAATTTGACCATTCTGCGAAATATTCAGTTTTTTACCACCCTGGATTACATATGTAATCCGCGCGACCACTGCAGGGTTAATAGGATTTTAACACCACAAATGTCACAAATGTCACAAAATTGGTACAGATAAACGAAAAGCGCGCCTTTATTCTTTCTTTTGTTATCGCCCCGGTACTAAGCGTCATTTCTGGCGAAAATGTATGGCGAGGTTTATTCTGTGTATTTAATATTGATAAACCTGTATTCTAAATTGTAAGTAAAACTAATAATACTCGTAATAAATGCATTTATTTATTAATACTCCTTTCATGCAGAAAACAGGAAAAAAGTCCCTTTTCCCACTTTCACCTTCGATTGGCAATTTAATTTAGCATCAAACTATACTTTATTAAACATAGCCATATAGTTTTTTTAATAAAATTCCAGTGATATAAGTTTTTTATAAATAAGGTCACTTTTTATAAACTGCAAATATTTTGACAAAACATCTAATTATATTAGAAAAATAAGGCCTTAGCATTTAAAAAAAAATCAGGCCAGTTTTTTACTTTTCCTGACACAAATTGTAATATTTTTAAGAGCGGCCTCTCTGGCGGCTTTTTTAAATGAAACTAGGGGCACGTGTAAGCGGTGAAGGCATTGCGGCCTCTCTGTTTCGGCTCCTTTGAATTGAAACTACCGAAAGTGCTTTATTTTTCTTTTTAATTGAAATGTCGTTTGGCGTTTCTTTTTAAAACTAGCGTATAAAAATTTAAGGTTTTTTTTTATAAAAATAGTTTATTTATGTTGTTGAATTTATCCTCAAAATATTTGCAGTTGATAAAATGTGACCTTATAGTCTCCATATAAAATTTCATGGACATTGTCATCTTAATGAGGAGCCGGAAGTAGTCCGGAAGTAGTCCGGAAGTAGTCCGGAAGTAATACGGAAGTAATGTAACAGATGACACTTTAATGGCCAAGATGGCCGCGACAGTAGAGTGGTTATCATATTGTAAGATCTGAACTATACCAACATGATGCAATAAATAATTACGACTATGACTATGACTATGAACATAATGGTCATAAATATGCAAAACGTTGATCACTCGAGCTTTTTATAATTTTGCCGTGCCGTGCACGTGCCTAATGAAGAATACGTAATAAATTCTTTGTAAGCTCACAAAGGTTTTTGCGTCATTAGTTAAAGAATGGGAATAAGAAAATATTTATTGGAGAAGCACACGTAATTTTACAGCACATACACAAGTAACTTAATAAACAATAATAATAGGTAATGAGCAAAACAGCGAGAAAAAAGCTAAGGATATTTACCAAACAGCAATCAAAAAGTAACAGAAAGAAGAAAATTGGCTAAACGTTTTTCAGTTTTCCTCGTACTAGTATCCCAAATGACACAAGGAATTATTAATATACCTACAAGGAAATGATAATTTAAAAAAAAAAAATGCCTTGTAATGACACATGGGCATATTTATCGTTTTTAGAATCAGATACCTAATTAATCTATATTAATTAAAATCAATTGCCACATGTATCAGGATCATAGATCGTAGGATCATAGATCATAGATCATATCATCACTTGAGAATGGCTCGACCGATTTGGCTGATTTTGTTTTATGTTCGTGGTTGTCAGGACAAGTTTTATTTGTACAAATAAAATAAAAATAAAAAAGTGTTAGGCGGGATACGGGTGCTCTCTCAAGCGGACGAAGTCGCGAGCGGGTTACTAGTTTGTAATAAATATGTTAATACATTAGATAATATTTCTTGGGTTTATTATTTTTTGTTACCTACTAGACACATTTTTACATGGTTTATTAATGTCCACGATCTGTGGCCATAGCAGTTGTTAAAAGTCATCAAACGCCACTGTGAACAATAAAATAATAAACATAAAGATTTTAATTTGTCACGTTTACATAAATACAAGTAAGTACGTGGTTATCAACTATTCTGCAATTTCAGAGCAAATAAGACGGTATATAAAATGTCGTTTATCATTAAACACAACCATAATAACAACAGAAGTTATGTGGATTACATTGCAAATAGTTTTGTTTGTGACAGTTCTGATAAACCAGAATGATGGAGCAAGAATTTTGGCGGTGTATCCTTCTTCATCCATAAGCCATCAAATGGCCTTCAGACCTTTGACTCTTGAACTAGTGAAGCGAAGTCACGATGTCACCGTCATAACAACCGATCCAATATTTCCCAAAGGCGGGACTCCTAAGAACCTCACAGAAATTGACCTTCATGACATTTCGTATGAATATTGGCGAAATGAATTCGTCTCTACAGGAATTACGCAAGGTAATAAAAAGGACTACATGAGTCAGTTTCAAACTATGTTGAAGGTGGCTATGAAGATCATCGAAATACAGATTGCTGATAATAAAGTACAGAAAATAATTAACGACAAATCACAGAAGTTTGATCTATTAATACTGGAGGCTTGCGCTATTTCCGCTATAGTTTACTCTCATATTTTTAAAGCTCCTGTAATTAAAATCAGCTCCTTTGGAACAGTACCTGATACTTTATACATAATGGGAGCACCCATGCATCCTATACTGCATCCATTTCCATTGGCACAAAAGATTCACAACCACTCATTTTGGGACAAGCTGACAGAATTTTATATTCGATTCTATATTGACTCCATGGTATCAGAACTAAATGTTGAATTCACCAAGACTTACAGAAAAATATTAGGACCAGATGTGCCTGACTTTAGTGAATTGAGA
This sequence comes from Eudonia mercurella, assembly GCA_963082485.1. Taxonomy (NCBI): domain Eukaryota; kingdom Metazoa; phylum Arthropoda; class Insecta; order Lepidoptera; family Crambidae; genus Eudonia; species Eudonia mercurella. Next base: position 4,109,851 of record OY720046.1, on the reverse strand, counting down.
AATAATGTTGACATGATATTCTTGAATGTTCACTCTATTTGGGAGATGAACCGACCCACACCACCGAACGTAATATATTTGGGAGGATTGCATCAGAAGCCTGAAAAAGAACTGCCAAAGGTATTTATTTATTATTTATTTTATTTCGAAAACGAATTGGTGATATCTATTCCACTCCATACCATTCCATTCTATATATCTAGTACGCTCTGCCGCGTCTTACATCTATGTTTGCATGCACTGCCGTTGACGAGAACATTCGGTTCGAGTCATCACCATCACCAGCTCATTTTATGTTCCCACTTGCGGCAACTGGTAACTCGCAATTAGCTATTTCCATATAAACTAAAGAATCTCCGCAGCTATAGCAAATCTTGTTGCTAGTTTCGATGATCAACGACATCAGTTTTCATCTTTCAACTAGCAACTGTTAAATTTGTACTAGTTGTTTCAAGTTGCTTGTTTCCCAAACTGGCAAACCATCACCATCAACAGCTCATTTTATGTCACCACTGCTGGGGCACGAGACTACCTTATGGATGAATAGGGAGAACGGGCTATAATTCACCACGTGCGCTTAGTGTCGATTGGTGGTTGTTAGCAGCGACTGTTAATGCAGATGAGAGCAACGGCTTTACGAGCCTTCTGAAGCACGGAGGAGCTTGAAATGATAAACTTTTGATCACCCATTTGATGACCGGCCTTTGCGGAAGTTGCTTAACCTTAGCACTGCGCCATCATTTGGGTCGTATCGTACCACAATTAATATAAACTCTTATTTTTATCTGGCAACGATAGTGCGCTATTTCGTTTTCACTTTCGTTGCTCAGTAAGTGAATTCTGTTATTCTAATAAGAAATTAATATTCTTCAACCATTTTAATATCAGAAAGTCCTGTTTCTAGATGATACAATTTTATTTTATTTCAGGACCTCCAAACGTATCTTGACTCTTCCAAAAATGGCGTCATCTACATTAGCTTTGGGACAAATGTAGAACCAGCTTTACTGCCTTCGCGTAAAATTCAAACTCTCATAAATGTTTTCTCCAAACTGCCCTACGATGTACTGTGGAAGTGGAACCAAGACGAGCTTCCTGGTCGCACAGAAAACATTAAAATATCAAAATGGTTACCGCAATCGGATCTTCTGAGTGAGCTCAATTATTAATACTTGGATTAATGCTAACAGTTAAATTTTTATTGAAAATTGTTTTTGGTGAATGTAAATATGTCTTCTATATATCCTATCCTATCTTAGTTGTTTTTATTCATATAACGTCAGTTAAAATCTGGTAAATCCTAACGATTACGTCGATCGCATGTTTACTATACAGGAAATATTATTATCAACTGAAACCCATGATATCAGAAAGAATGTTGAAAGTGCTTATGATATCTTAGCTGCTAACATAAAAATTGTATTTTCTCCTCATTTTTTTATTAAAATCACTGCACCCTTTGTTCCCTCATTAACTAGAAACGGTAATATCATTATGTGAATAACGGAGCTGGTTGCTCCTGTTATATTTTTTTTCAGCTCAAATATATTTAAGTTTTACCAGTTTTACTGTTTGTATTTTATATATTGTGATAAAGAATAGAAAAAGATACTTATAGTTTTAAATTTTCAGGGCATCCAAACGTCAAAATATTTGTCACTCAAGCTGGATTGCAGTCGACAGATGAAGCGATAACGGCTGGCGTGCCTTTGATAGCTCTACCAATGCTGGGGGACCAATGGTACAATGCAGAGCTGTACGAGTACCACGGTATCGGTGAACAACTCGATTTGGAAACCATCGACGAGGAAAAGTTTAATGATGCCATCCAAAAAGTTGCAAACAACGACAGGTATTTTGAGTTTTTTTTAATTAATAATCAAACAGACGCAATACATTTTTAATAATTCAAATCTTTCTACATGAGCCCCAACACACTTTTAAATGTACTATTTATTGCAACGTAGACCGATAGTCAACTATTCTGGGCAATGTGATTTGTCATTTGTCATTGTCTTTTCTTAAATTACATCTATCATCATCATCAGCTCACTTTGTGTCCCCTTTGTGTGTGTATGGATAGCGAACGGTTCATAAATGGAGGAGCTCGAGATGATAAATTTTTGGTCAGCTATCCGATGACCAGCCTTTGCGAATGTTGCTTAACTTTACCACTCGCAGAATGGGCGCGTTTACCACTGCGCTTCAACCTTTTCTATGTTATGGTGGATTTAAATATGTATAAAAATTTACTTCCAACCTAAAGGGTTTCCATTAAGTTCGCGCACCAACTGCGGTCTGCGCTCCTACTACTGCTTCTGGTAATAGATCCAATCGCAAATGCGGCATGGGAGCCGCACCGCGTCGCTTTTTATGTATGTATTTTTATGTATGTATGCGTTGCTGGAGCTAAGGGCATGCGTAGTAGCGTAGCTTTGGAGCTTTGCAGGAGCTAAGAGCATGCGTAGCATCGTAGCGTAGCTTTGGAGCAGTGGCTGGAGCTAAGAGTATGCGTAACGTCGTAGCGTAGCTTTGGAGCAGTGGTGGCTGGAGCTAAGGGCATGCGTTACATCGTAGCGTAGCCTTGGAGCAGTGGTGGCTGGAGTAAAGGGCATGCGTAGTGTCGTAGGATAGGTTCGGTGCAGTGGCTGAAGCTAAGGGCATGCGTAGCGTCGTAGGGTAGGTTTGGAGCAGTGGCTGGAGCTATACATTAAAAGGACTAGTGTAGGTTAGCTTGATCCTTTCACAAGGTCATGGTTGTCTTGGAATTTGAAACAAATACCCAGAAACTGCATAAACAATACGTAAAATAATGATATCTAAAAACTTATTTCTTCAGAAACTTTGTAAATATAGCACAAATGAAACAATGATCCGACATCAAAATGTTGGTATTGATATTCCGCAGGTCACTGTTGTCTTATTTTTCAATTAAAAAACATGTATATGAAAATATTAAGACTTTTATTATTTTTTACCCAAACGCCTATGATTTTACGAAAGTAAACATTGCTCTAATTAAATCACTAGCCTACTCTGTACAGATATTAGTGTGCGTGCGTATTCGTAGTCGTGCGCCGTTGTCACACCACTGCCACGCGCCGCTCGCTCGCTATCATAAAGAAACTTGAAACTCGCAGTTTTGCGTCCGCGCTGCACCCCCTTAAGAAATCTAACAAACGTTACGTTAGCAATAGTTTTATCAGGCGATCATGTGAGATTTATAATAGCAAATGTTTGGATGTGGACATATTTCAAAATTCATTGTGAAAATTCTACTTTACTAAACTAAAAGTCTAGATACGAGATAGAATCATGTAAAACACTATGTATATTGACTGTTTGTTTGTTAAAAAGGAAAGTGGCTATAGTTAAGGGCATGCGTAGCGTCGTAGCGTAGCCTTGGAGCAGTTGCTGGAGCTAAGGGCATGCGTAGCGTCGTAACGTAGCTTTGGAGCGTTGCTGGAGCTAAGGGCATGCGTAGCATCGTAGCGTAGCTTTGGAGCATTGCTAGAGCTAAACGCATGCATAGCGTCGTAGCGTAGGTTTAGAACAGCGGCTGGAGCTAAGGGCATACGTAACGTCGTAGTGTAGGATTGGAACAGTTGCAGGAGCGCGAAGCGTGAAAGGTTCGCAAACATAGTTGATTCCCACAGGTTGGAAGTAAGTATCTATCTAGAATAGGCTTCAAGCTTTATGGTCAGCACAGTGCACGTATTAGGTTTATAGAAATTATTTCTCATGAAAACACACAGTTCAAAAACTACGCAAATCAACTTATAGAAAACGGACATACGAGTAGGCATTGTATTCATCAACATAAAAATAGATCTTTACTTTTAGTGTATTACTTTTGGTATTCCAAGCATTATTTGATTGCGGTGACTACCAACCAGACATTTTAGGTTCGTTTTCCGGCTCAGTAACATTAAAATATTGCTTAAAACTCAATTTTGTTATTTCATTATATGCTTCTAACTGTTTTAATAAAAACTTTTCTTATGATTAGTTATCGCCAAAACATATTGCGTCTGCGTTCCATAATGCACGATCAGCCTGAGTCTCCAATAGACCGTGCGGTCTGGTGGACGGAGTACGTCCTGCGGCACGGCGGCGCGAAGCACTTGCGCTCCCCCGCCGCCAACGTCTCCTGGACGCAATACTTGGAGCTAGAACTAATATTTTACCTACTAGCTTTTGTAACATCTGTGATATCTCTTCTTATATGCATTGTCTATAGTTTGATTAATAGAAATCAAATAAAAGTTAAACTTAAATCTTTTTGAAATTGTGTGATAGTTTCAAGTTATATAAGTTATTTAAAACATATTTACAGTAAAATTTATTATTATTAGAAATAAAAAATGTAAGCTATATCATAATTTCGTCGTTTTAGTTTTCCGGACTCTATTGCACGAGGTACATAAGTGTAATTTTCAGTTATTTTGGAGCAGTTTTAGATTGCTATTTAAAAATTTGCAAAATTGTTGTAATTGTAAAATTGTGTATTATATTATCATCATCAGCTTGTAAACTTGGGATATAAGTAGGTAATTCCGTGCTTCGGAATGCACGTACAGCCATTGGTCTCTGCTGCATTAGCAGTCGTTTACATCCACCAATCTGCACTGGTCATGCGTTGTGATTTATGACCCGTTTTCCTTGAGGCGCAAGCTGGTGAATGCAGGATAACAGCATAAGAGAAGATCGGGCCATGACCCATACGTTGCTGTATTCTAAACTGGTGGATGTCAATGACTACCATGCAGTTTATAGTCAACAAGTACGGGAGGTGACCGAAATTGTGAATCTTCTTTGATTTGCAAGATTACATAATTAAATCTTTATTATCTAATCTGTGTCTGACTATCTCTTAGGAAGATACAGATCGTGAGATACTCCTTCCTATAACTCAATTGCATTAACACCCAGTCCCATAAAACAAACCAAAGCGTTTGAGAAGTTTCTCTGACGACACTGGCAGATTTTATACCTTCCTACAGTACTGTAGTAGAGCTTACCCTAAAGTATGGACGTGACTGCGTTCTAAATGCTAAGAATGGTGGCCTTTGTAGCCTAGTCTTTGTTTAGTTATTTTTAAATATCTTTACGTCAACTCTGGAGCAATGGATTCCTTAATAAAATCTATGCTTGTTTATATTTATTATTAGTTATATAGCCATTGGAGCCCTGATTTTGTACTTTGTCACAAAAAATCCTCTTGATAAGTTATCTTTCGAAATACTAAAAAAACGCTCAGAACATCTCATATCAACTTGTTACAACAATTACATCGCGAATCTCGAACAAAGTTTACGCGACAATCCGAAGCTTTTCTGGTCTTTTGTCAAACACAAAAGGGGCAATGATAGCCACTACCCTGCTCAAATGACCTTAAACGATAAGACTGCCACGAGCGGCTTCGACATTTGCAATTTATTTGCCGATAGTTTCTCATCTGCTTTCAATAATAATGGTCGAACACAACCTACCCTACCCTGTGAACATATACCCTCACCCACTAATAACTTCATAACCACTATCAAATTCAAAGACGACCAGGTTCTTAAAGTGTTAAAAAGACTTGATATTCATAAGGGCGCTGGCTCAGATGGTATACCTTCGATCTTTGTAGCTAAATGTGCTACTGCTTTAGCTAAACCCTTAACGATGATCTTCAACAAATCGCTTTCTACAGGATCATTCCCATCTGAGTGGAAAATCTCTTTGATAGTCCCCTTATTTAAAACTGGCCGTAAGGAACTTATAGAAAACTATAGGCCAATATCGATTCTCTCAGTCTTTGCCAAAGTTTTTGAGCAATTACTCAACCCTATTCTGTCCTGGCATTTTAAACAGTTGATTGACTCCCACCAACACGGATTTATGAACGGGAGGTCTACAGCTACTAACCTCACTTTGTTTACTGACAACATTTCCCGCATTCTTGATAAACGTTTATCAGTAGACGCAATCTACACAGATTTCAGTAAGGCCTTTGATCGTGTAAATCATGATATCTTACTTCACAAACTTAACATTCTTGGTATCGACGAACCCATGTTGGGTTGGTTTCGGTCCTATTTGCTGGGCAGAACATCTAAAGTTGTGGTCAACGGTTACTCATAAAATGATTTCCCGGTTGGTTCTGGTGTCCCTCAGGGTTCGCACTTGGCACCTTTATTATTCAACATATTTATTAATGACATAGGTAATTGTTTCGTAAATTCAGACCATGTATTGTTTGTAGATGATTTGAAATTTTTTGGAGTTGTGGAATCGGCTATCGATGCCAGTCTTTTACAAGCTGATTTAGTTAGACTCATCGAATGGTGCGAGAAAAATCGAATGGACCTTAATGTTTCGAAATGCTCCTGCATGCACTTTACTAGGAAAAAAAATAATACCAGTCACCATTACAGTATTAACGGCGATACCTTGATTGATGTTGACACTGTTAGAGATCTTGGAGTGTGGCTGGATAGTAAGTTGAGAATGAACATACACATAGATAAAGTCTGTACCAAAGGTTTCAAAAATCTAGGGTTTGTCCTACGGAACTGTAAAAATTTCAAGTCCCCCAAAACAAAGATTATTTTATTTAACTCATTGGTGCGTAGTGGGTTGGAATACTGTAGTGTCGTTTGGAATCCGTTTTATGATATTTATAATAAAAGACTGGAAAGCATTCAAAAGAGATTCTTATGGCACCTTGCCTGCTCTTGTAATTTGGGTAAGTCACTTGAAAAATATGTTGAAAGACTGAATCATTTTAATATCTTGTCACTCTCGGATCGAAGACGCTTGCACGACTTATTGTTTCTGTACAAGCTTGCGAATGGCATCCTTGAGGCTCCCGAACTACTAGAAGCTCTTACCTTTTCAACTCCTTTGAAACTCCCTCGCGCTTCGAGGTACAACCTTCTTGTGAACTCCTCAAGTAAATCCAATCTCGGACATCATGCACCGGTAAACCGCCTCATCAGAGAGTTTAACAGTTTGAGTAAGTCTAAAGATTTGGATCTCTTTAGGGATGGCATTCGCAAGTTTAAAAAGTCACTTCTTTAAATATTATTTTTCTTATTTTCTTTGTACGATTGGGTTGTTAATTGTTATTTTTTATAAATTCAAATTGTAATTTTACTCTCTTATTTATTACTCAGTTATGTATCTTTTTGCTTTTTTTTTAATGAATGTGGTCTTCGCCTATAATTATAATAACATTAAGCTTTCCTAAACTGTGCCAAAACCATAACTGTATTAGTTGATGTTCATTATGTTGGTGATCAATAAATAAAATAAAAAAAAAAAAATAGCCTATGACCGACCCACTGCTGGGCGAACGCCTCCATCATTGAAATCAAGTCATCGCTACAATTGATGGGTAACGGCTTAATCAACACGCTTGCCAAATACGGGTTGGCGATCGCAAACCCGGGCTATGCATCGAAAAATCTAAAACACTTTTCCCTGTCTGGGAATTGCACTCGGGACCTTCGGCTGTTAGGCCTAGGGTTTGCCACTCGGCCACCCCGACGCGTTGTTTGTAGCGGTGACTTGATTATAATAATAATACCACAACACTATAATAAAGTTTGTCGCAGCAAGTAATAATAGTAATTTTAAGTCTTGTTGTTCTTTTATGATATAATCCCAAGAAACACAGTGAAACGAAATCTTATTTGGAATCGAAACTAAACTACAACGAAGTAGAAACAAGTGAAGAAAGCATTTTGTTTCAAACTGTTGAAATAGGTATTGCATTTTCTATGCTATTTTTATTATACCTTCTTCTGGTAGTACTGTTTCTTTCTTTAATAAGTGTACCCGTTTAATTTCAGAGGAATGATAAAAGCGCATCATTAAAAATTCACAATTTCGTAGTCCCCGCAAGAATCGGAGCATTGAAAATGAATACAACAATTTACCAAAAAGAAACATTTTATTTTAAATAACACGATTCCAACTTGAATGCACTTCTTGCCTGCATCCGCATCTTATAACATCATTACCATGACGATCGGTCAATAATCAAAGAAGCTACATAAATTTTTAATATACTAATACTTTTTAAATTCAATACCCGTTTTCTACAATACCAAATCTAAAGGGACCACCTACAGGTCACAATTATTAACCGATTTTCAAAATTTTTACGCCATTTTGTAGCTAAACTTATACCCTAGGATCTTTAATTTTCATTTTTTCTTAAGTCGGTTTTTTTTTTAATATTTACAATTTGGTATACAAAAACCCTCCAAAAAACCGATTTTTTTTTTTACATTTTTCAAAATTCCAAAAAAAGTTTCCAGCCGATTTTTAAAATTCAAACGCTCACACATGTCTTGATAAATTCCTCAACTCTTGGTTCTATTTCCATCTCGATTCTCCCAAAATCCTCGGAGCTATGGCCAAAAATACGTCTAAGGCGATTTGCATCTGATAACCATTTTCAATGGTAAAATAAAGATATAAGATTACTCTATTAACCAAGAGTGTAACACTTTCGCCGATTCAACCTAAAGAAACGGCGTGATTTTGTGGGGTCCATAGTACTTACCGTTGTCATACACTTAATCATGGCTTTAATAATAAATTATAATATATAACCACAACACAGTAATGTTATATCCCTATCAAATTAGATTTTCTAAACTTAATTGTAACTCTTTGTTTTATGTTGCAATTGCTTAAGAGGGCGCATAAACCTAGAAAAAAAACAGATTCCACCCGCGCCCCTTTCACGCCCCGCTTTCGTCCGTGCGTACGGCGTGGCGGCCAACGCAACAGATTGGCAGGTCGCTCCCTCGTGTGTACTCGTGTTTAGTGCGATCCCGCACAGTATACCTAAAATAATCAGATAAAAACCGGCTAAGTGCGAGTCGGATCACCTAGCTGTACTTCGAAACACTAAAATACTCTTTGCTGGTGGTAAATAATACGCAAAGGTAAGTAATGATATCATATATTTTTATTATATATTGCTACTTTAAATATTTAATATTGTTTTATTTTATAAAGGCGTAGGTGCCATATAATCTTTAAGCATTTTTGTATTATGTAGATTATTTTTTGTATCATGTAGATTATATTATCCCTTTCAGTCGCACTTTGCTATCGACAGAAGTAACTGCAACAGTCAGCGGTTGCTGTCGACACGTTAAAGGTCAAAGGCCTACCATCCGACGCTACAGTTACCTCTATTGATACCAAAGTGCTGCTCGTGTGTAAGTGCTCTTACTGTTATATCTCTTCTTCAAAGAGTGTCGACAATGTAAAAAAAGAAGTCTAATTTTATTACAAAAATATCGCTTTATTTACATAGATTCATAGGTTTACATTTTTTTTTCAGAATTCGTTCCCTGGCTTGTACCTGTACTGCAAAGAACAGACAGAAAGAAGGTAAGTTAAAAACATTTTTGCATTAAATTATGTATTTAAGGTCTGTTCATTCTAACTTGTCTTAAAATGTAACAATCTTTATAGGACTTACTATTGAAATTTAATGAAAAATTTTATTGTTTTTTTAATGGTAAAAAAAACTAAAATATTGTTTACACTTAAGATAAACAGACTTTCTGTAATCAAAGTCAAAGTCAAAGTGTCAAATATTTTGTATTCAAATAAACTTTAGAAAAGAACTTTTGAATCGTCCAAACATTTTTTTTACCTACTACCCATTCAGGACGTCTATTTTTTAGTTGTGGAGAAGAACTCCACAGTTTTAATATAAGTAACGACATTTACAAAATTATATGCCGTTATCAACTTGTACAAGTTTAAAATTACTTAAAAATATTTTAAATTATAAATACCTGTTGGGGTGATTGAAGCATTTTTAACCCATGCTGTTTTGTCTTGAATGTAATCAGACACTTTATAATAAGCTTTTTTACAAAGCTTTTCTTTAATGACGATTTTAAATTAAATCATAAGACAAAAGAGGAATTCTCTTGCAAAATGTTTGGTAATATTTTAAATAAATGTGTAATTAATTCTAAGAAAAGCCCGTCTCAACCTACAATTATTAAAAATGTTCAATCAATCAGTATGGTTCACCAGAACATTCAAGGAATGATGGGCAAAGATCCAGAGATTGAATTGTTCATGAACGATAATAAAGTTGATATTCTGTGTATTACTGAACACTGGCTTAAAGATCATCAGTTCATGTTCAATTTTAATAATCATTTGGTAGGTAGTTCGTTCAGTCGAGTAAATTCAATTCATGGTGGCTCCTTAATTATAGCTGATAAGAAGTTAAAATTAAAGGAAAGAAAAGACATAATGAGCCTCTCGGTTGAGCAAACAATAGAAATAGCTTGTGTGGAGCTGGAGCGACTTGTTGTATTAAGTGTATACAGGCCTCCGTCAGCATTGTATGATTATTTTGAAAAAGTAATGGATGAAGCATTATATAAAATCCGCAATGTAGGTAAAAAGATAGTTGTTTGCGGTGATTTTAATATTAATTTGTTAGAAAAGTCTACAGGTTCTATCAAAATTAAAAATTTATTTCAATCATATAATTTGAATAATTTATTTTTGGAGCCGACTAGAATAACTGCCACTTCGGCCACTTGTATCGATAATATATACACTGATCTAGTACCTCTGTCTAAACTCATTATTAATAAACTAGACTCTGATCATTGTGGCAAAATGGTCAGCCTTCCACATCAGTGTCAGCAAGTGAAGAAACAGATTATCACTGTTGTACCAAAAACTGCAGGTCGTCTGGAACGCTTCAAAACAATCTCTATGATAATATATGTTATGTAGAATATAATGATAACCCAAATAAATTTTATAATGATTTCTTTTATAAATATTGTTTAGGATTTAATAAAACTTTTATTCCAAAGATGATCTCGGTTAGTGGTACTGTTACTTTTAGTGAATGGGTTACAATTGGTATCCACAAAAGTAGAAAGCGACTTTATGAGCTATATGATGAACGCAACTATAACACCAGTGAAGATTTCAAATTGTATGTCAAAAAATATTCTAAGTTATTTAAAACAGTATGTCGATTAGCAAAGGCAAAATTCCTGAGTTCAAAGATTAAGCTAAGTGATAACAAAATAAAAATGACATGGAATATTATAAATAGTGAAACTGGAAATGTCAAAAGTCGTAACAATGAGTACAAATTGAGCTTCGAAAATCAAATCTTAACTTCTGATGGTGATGTTGCTGCGGCATTTGAGAAGTTTTTTACTGATATTCCAGTTTCAACTACAAAGACTTTGGACTCGTCCCCCACTGTAGCTGAAGCGGTTCTAAAGGAAAATGTCAAACCTAGTGAAAACCATTTTAGTTTTAAAAAAATTGATTTTAGAGATATATTAAAACTTTTAACACTCTTAATAAAAAAAAAGACTGCTGATTTGTGGGGTAATTCCGTTGACGTCACTAAATCCGTTATTGAGACAATAGCTCCAGTTTTAGCTTGCATATTTAACGAATGTATTGACTGTGGTGTTTTTCCTGACCTAATGAAGCACAGTAAAGTAATTCCATTATACAAATCAGGTAGCACATCTGACCCCACTAACTTTAGACCAATTTCTGTGCTACCCACATTTAGTAAAATATTTGAAAAGATAATTCTGGACCAAATTCAAGTTCATTTTTATAGAAATAAGCTTTTACATTCATTTTTCAGGTATCGCGAGGCATTTCATCTGCGAGCTCTTCGAGATCTACGAGATCTTCGAGCTGGATTGTACAGTCAGCAACGACAGACTTTTCATGTGTTAACATATAAAAAAATCAATATTATGTTTACATTCTATGGTTTTTATAAAAATAAATATACGAATAGCTTTAAATTAAACAACTGTAACGAACTAACAGAGTTGATGAGAGATTTTTGCGTACGAGTTTGACCGGATAGCATTCATCGGCTTGTGAGATATTACGACATTTACGAGCTGCAGCAGTTCTGAAATACAAAATAATTGTAAATCACAAGTTTGTACGGTAATATACGAAGTATGATACAATACTTCCAGAATAGCTAATTCAACTTAATTATGTACTGTGAAAAAAAATTACTATACATACTGCCACCAATACGAGTGGTCAAAAGCATCGTTCTGTTTTGCATATACTATACCCGGTACCCGCGTCGCCGTCATTGCTTCAGCGCTTCTAATACATTGTATAGTGAGCTCTAAAGTTAATGCGTAAGGGTCGATATTTCAAGGTGAGACTACTCATCACCAATGAAAAGAAATAATAACAATATTATGATAATAATATTATATTTTAACGAAATATTTTCTCGGCGCCCTGAGCACAGAAACACAGTCCTCTCGTCTCAACAGAGTGATCGCGACTAATCGATGAAACAAAACATGCCTGTTACCTCGGGTCAGGTGCGACAGACTGCAGCGTTCTGCACGGAATAAGAATGTCGTAAGCGCCGAATTAGTTTTAGTTTATTTACTCGTAAAATATACATTTTTTTTTCAAATCGCTAATACAGTCGCTCGGTAATATAATTTGATATTATGTGTTAAAATATTGGCTCAGTAATATGCGTCAAATTGAAAATAAATTGATTCTAGTTGAAAAGTAGACGTAAGTTTGTGATTTTATTTTATCGATAAAATTTTAATATATTATGTTTTCGCTTAAGCCAGTCCCTTTCAAGTATGCTGTAGTATCTATGATATTTTTTTCGGGTAAATCGTGGTTTATCTTCTTGTGTTAAAATCAAATCTACGATTGGTGATTTACCTTTATACCCCCTCTTAACAGTTAGAGGTCAATTGTTAGTGAGCCAGGTTCAATTGCAGCTTGTATCTTAATCTTAATATTACACACGGTGCGGCTCGCCAGTCCCGTTAGCTTGAACTTGGCTTGACACGCTACCCCGTGTCTAGATCTACAATAATCACTATTTCAATTATTCGTAATGACTTGTACTAAAATACTTTTGTCATTATTATTTTACAACAATATTTATAAGATAAGAGCTAATCATGTACAAACATTATGCAATATATGTTAATCTATGTATTTAATCTATGTCAAATTGATTGAAGAGCGAATTGAATAAGGAAGCTATATTTTTATATATTTATGCTGGGGCCACCCAATGAATGGAAACATCATAGTGAGAACGGACCCGCGGTGAGCCCAGTGCGGTGCGGTGGTTGTTAACGACTGCTAATGCAGCCGGGACTAATGGTTTTACGTGCCTTTCCAAGGTACGAATACATTTCGGCCACCCATCCGATTACCGGCCTTTGCGAAAGTTGCCTAATCTCAGCATTCGCCATCGCCATTGCGCCATCGAGCTCCTCCTCTCATATTGTATAAACATTTTATATTTTGTAAGTTCATCATCATCATCATCATCATCAGCTCATTTTATGTCCCCACTGCTGGGGCACGAGCCTTCCCTATGGATGGATAGGGGGCCATAAACCACCACGCGGGCCCAGTGCGGATTGGTAGTTGTTAACGACTGCTAATGCAGCCGGGACCAACGGCTTTACGTGCCTTCCGAAGCACGGAGGAGCTCGAGATGATAAATTTTTGATCACCTATCCGATGACCGGCCTTTGCGAAAGTTGCTTAACCTCAGCACTCGCAGACCGGGCGCGTTAACCACTGCGCCATCGAGCTCCTCCTTCCTTTTGTAAGTACATAAATTATTATTACATACTCACGTATTTGTACCGCCACGTCAGTATTAAGTAAATGTAGCTTGCAATATGTAGCCGTAGATGATATTATTATAATTATAACGTCGCCTGTCAGCGAATCTTATCCATCACAGCGACTGCTGATTAATTATGAAGGCACGGAGAAATGCCTTGTTAATTCCTCCGTTGTACGTACACGCGTGTTGGACTTGATTATTTTACGATTAATTGATGATGTTATATCGAGAGATAAACAGTTATTTAATTATAATGGTCGCCCAGTGGTCGAAATTCGACCGTAATTTTATTAAGGCTGCACGGATTGTATCCTATGCAATGAAAAATTTGAAAAGATAGAATGTGAGTTTGGATTGGCATTGACAGATGTCGGCCGCATTAAATACAAACAATACGTGCGTGTCAAATACAAATACATATACGTGTGTGTCAAATACATGGTAGTGTGTGTAATGTTGTTTTTGTTGATTATATATTATTATTTATTTATTATTAGATATATTTTTTAAGCATAAATTTAAAAAAAAAATTAACATTCGGAATACCTTCTCTATATAAACTATAAGTGTGTGAAATTTCATACTCCTTCGTCCGCGCAATTTTCGTATAAAAACGGTTACAAAGTTTTTGCTTCATGTATTAATATATAGACATAAATATTTGATTTGTCGTGAAAAAAAAAATCAATTTGGAAAAAATACACTAGCGGGATTTGAAACAGGATCCTCTGACATAATGGGTCAGGTGCGCTTCCAATTATGCAATCGAAATCGAAAAATCGAATTCTCGGCAGCAGCAGTTCAAAGTGAGCTAACTAGGTATAATATGAGTCTAGCCGTGCTTTGAATGCGTTTTCTTATAAAGGCTCGTACGAACAAGTATGAATACGCACGATACATCCGATCCTCTAACTACTAATGGCACCTCGTACAGCCACGAGCATTATTAACACATGTATACACTTTTAACTAGTTTTGAGGGTATTTGACTACTGTTGTTAACTTAGCAGTAAACATTTTTTAAACCAATTTATTCAGCACATAATTTTAAAATAAGTATAATTTTTATAAAAAATCATTTTTACAATAAAGATCAGTGTTAGAACAAAAATAATGGTAATCAATCAACCGTAGCTCATCGTATTAACGCCAAGTGAAGCCAGATAATAGTTAATTAGTGTAGCAAATTATTTCCCACAACGAAGTAAATATGAGTACGAAAAATTCTCAAATCACATAATGGTTTCTGTAAAATAAAAATAAAATGTAGATGTGCATCTCATAGAAAAAAAGATTAAAACTATGCTTCCATTTATCCTGTTGTGGACGGTTTGTCTGCAGGTTTACGTTTGGTCTCGATAGATGCCGCTGAAACTATATATTGATACAAAAAACTAATTAATGTTTATTTTTGTTCTGTATAATAATGTAAAATTTAAATAAACACATTAAAAACTTTCAGAACTTAGAAATTTGAAAAATTACGGAAGTCCTCCGTATAAATTCGAACCGAGACTTTCCCAACCCAAATTCATTACACTCGTACTGGTAGGCTACTCTTGACGCAAACTCAATCTCAATACAATTCCAATGCGATTAATATGTATCGATATTGGGATAAGATTCGCAATTTCGGAACGCCCCATCTCGATAATAATTTGTTCACTCAATTTCCACGCAATTTAATTGCAATGTAGCGCTATTATCGCTTTTAATAGTGCCATTTGAATTTTTTAGATTGTGGATTGGAATTGTATTGAGATTTAGTTTGCGTCAAGAGTAGCCTACCTGCTCCATCGCAGCCGCTCGGGTACATCAGTACCCCGGTAGCACTTTTTTGAGGAGTGACAAAGAATGAGATAAGGAGTAAGAAACAAGGATAGGTGTACCATTGTGCAGGCGTAATTCAATTGTAGGTAGGTATGTTTTTAATACTTAATGATACCTTATTGGCAATTTCACTTTCTTATAAGAATTATGAAGATTACTATATTATTTATTGAATTATACCTATACCTTAATGGCGAAACAGCTTGAAACTTTCGATTTACGCGTGTTGTTTTATTAAAGAGCGGCATCACCTTGCGCTTGTTATCTACAAGAAATTGAATATGATAAAAACTTTTGGCAATTACAAGGCATCGAAGTAGACTCATTAGAAAGTCGGTACGAGCCGCAAAGTTTAGGAGCCTTACACAGTGATGTTTAAAATTATATGCGCAGTTTGTGGTATAATTTAATAACATCGCTTTTGGCGCTTTGCCTGTTCGACTAGCGAGACATAGTGAAAAACAAAGTGTCAAAACGGTATGTTGTAATAACTGCAATATATTAATAAGTACCTATACATCAATAAATGTTCAAATAATTTTAAAAATTACAAAAATTACAAAAACACAAATGTTGAAAAAAATTTCCACGAGCAGGATTTGAACCTGCACCCTTCTGACATTCCGGGTCAGGTGCTCTTCCAATTGAACTATCGTGGTTCTAACCAGCCCGCCGAAATTACTCAACACTTTTTACTTTGAAAACCAAAGGCGCCCATTCAACATTTGTGTTTTTTTTTTACCTATAAGTACATCATCAAAGTAAGCTACATCACCAGCTTATTTTATGTCCCTACTGATGGGGCACAAGCTTTCCCTATGGGTGGACAGGAAGAACCATAAACCACCACGCGGGCCCAGTGCGGATTGGTGGTTGTTAATCACTGCTAATGCAGCCGGGATCAACGTTGTTTCATGCCTTCCGAAGCACGAAGGAGCTCGAGATGATAAATTTGAAGACACTCAACCACTGCACCATCATAGTATCCTCTAGGTACTGCTACGCTACAATAGATGGGTATTGGCTAGAGCGCCTCGTTGTCTGAGTGGTGACGCTCTTGGAGGTCTGGAGGTCTTGGGTTTACTTGCCAGGTTAGGCAACCTGTGTATAGTATTTTCGATGCATAGCTTGGGTTTGTGACCGCCATTCCGCGTTTAGCGAGCGTGGTGATTAAGCCAATACTCATTAATTGTAAATTTTACAAAACAAACAATAGAAAAAAAAACACTTTTATTTTTTTTGTTATTTGCATCTAATATTCCAACTCCGCATAATATCTGTGGAACCCCTTGAATGTCGGGAATTGCTCGGTAAGATTTTTTTATTGCGCATTCAAAAGATAAGGGGAAGTGAATGAAATGTGCTGATGTTTGAACTTACAAAAATTTTGAGTAGTGAAAAAAGTTCACATTTTATACAAAAACTCACATCACACTAATATTATAAATACGAAATTTTGTGTGTATGTGTGTGTGTGTGTGTGTGTGTGTATTTGTCTTCACGCTGCAACGAATGGATGGATTTGGATGAAATTCGGTAAACAGATAGTTTAGAACCAGGATTAACACATAGGATTTAGTTTTTATCGCGATATTCCCACGGGAATGAAACTCACACCTTTTCTCTATATTTGGTGATTTGATGTTGGGAATAGAACGCATTTAGTAGTTTTTTACACTTTTTTATTAAAATTTTGACAGACTTTTGAAACTGTCAAAGTCCGCCGGGTCCACTAGTATATATATATAATTCCACAAAAAACTCTGCTATGTATTAGAACTAACTTCACGTCACTTAAGAAAGTAACATTATGAACTAACATAACGTTCACTAAATGAATTCCTGTTACACTACAGTAATTCATTTTACTAAGCCATTGAAAAATCGTTGGAACTAGGCATGTTATACCAAAGTATCGTAAATCATTGACAGTTGTGTTTGAGAGCCGCGGAGACTTCTATATATTATATTTTAAATTCGTTTCTCTTTTTACATTCTCTTATCTCTTTTTACATTCATTGCATTGAAGACGATTTATGGAAATGAAAGAAGCGAACCATTTAAATCTCTATTATTATACAAAAGGATCACCAACCTAACAAATAATTAATAAACACAACAAAAACAAACATTACTTAACTTAACTTGAAAAAAAAACAAAGATCCAAAAACTAAAGCCCTATAATTAAAGATGATATAAAATATTTATGATAAATATATTATAGAACCACCCCAAATTGTTGCAATACCCTTACAGGGTCATGCTAAGGGACTATTTATCATATTGTGAGATCTGAACCATACCAACATGATGCAATAAATAATTATGACTATGACTATGACTATGAACATAATGTGCATAAATATGCAAACCGTTGATCACTCGAGCTTCTTATAATTTTTTCATTTTTATTTTATTCATTTACGTTTAAAATTGAACACTCGGTTTTGTTTGACACAACCAACCAAGCTATAACAAATTGTAAAATTAGGAAGGACTGGTTGCCTAAATTCTAGATTAACTGTCAAGTATTTCAAGTTAGATCTTTTCCAAATATCTTACTTACTACTTGGCCAATCTTTCGTTTAAAAGAGCACCAATTTTAAATAACGTATAGAAATGTAATGAGCCTTTATTTCTGACTTAAGTACTAAAAAAATAGAACGTACAAAATAATTTTTAAATTATGGCTCCAAAGATGACGCGATTTATTTATTTATTTATTCAACAATGTTTCAACAGCATTTAACTAAACACAAGGTACAGAAGATGTTACTTAAACATAAGCCAATTATAGAAACATATTATGCTACTAAAAAATGTTGACATAATTAATGAACGCAGGTAGGTAGTTTAAAAATAAAAAATAGGTAAGTAGATGAAATTTTGTCGAAAGATAACTTACAGAATAAGTGTGAATCTGATTGTGGTGTGATGATGTGTGATGTGTATAAGTGCGTGTGAGTGTAATATTGTGGTTGGTTTACATGGACCGTTGGTTATTAATTGTAGTTTACATTAAAATATTTTTAAGATTTAATAAAAACACTCTTTTAACTTAACTTAAGCTTATGAACTGCACATTAATTTCCATTTATATGGAATTGGCGTCGTGCCTAATGAAGAATACGTAATAAATTCTTTGTGAGCTCACGAAAGTTTTTGCGTCATTAGTTAAAGAATGGGAATATGAAAATATTTATTGGAAAAGCACTCACATAATTTAACAACACATACACAAGTAACGGTTTAACAAACTAGAATTAATAGATAAAAAGCAAAACAGCGAGAAAAAAGCAAAAATAAAAATTTACTAAAAGTAATCAAAAAAAGTAACAGACAGAAGAAAATTGGGTAAACGTTTTTCAGTTTTCCTAAAAACCTCAACATGTAATAATAAACTCGTACTAGTATCCCAAATGACACAAGGAATTATTAATATACAATATACCTACAAGGAAATGATAAACAAGTTTTTAAAAAAAATGCCTTGTAATATTTATCGTTTTTAGAAACAGAGGGCCTACCACGAACCACGTTCGGCGTGTTGCCTCCCTGTCACACTTATGCACGAATTTACAAGTGCGACAGAGAGGCAACACGCCGAACGTGGTTCGTGGTAGGCCCTCAGATACCTAATTAATCAATATTAATAAAAATCAATTGCCACATGTATCAGATATCATACTCGTAGCATCACTTGAGAATCACTTTTTAATGTTCATAGTTGTCAGGACAAGTTTTGCTTGTATAAATAAAATAATAATAAATGTTCGGCGGGATACGGGTGCTCTCTCAAGCGGACGAAGTTGCGAGCGGGCTACTAGTTTGTAATAAATATGTTTATACATTAGATAATATTTGATGGGTTTATTATTTTTGAAGCATTTTTACATGGTTTATTTATGTCCACGATCTGTGGCCATGGCAATTTTTAATAATCATCAAACGCCACTGGCCTATTTATACATGTATGTGAATAATAATAATAAACGTTAAGATTTTAATTTGTCTCCTTTACATTTATTATCATTATCATTACAAGTAAGTACGTGGTTATCAACTATTCGGCAATGACAGAGCAAATTGGACGGTATATAAAATATCGTTTATCATTTAACACAAGCATAATATTAACAGAAGTCATGTGGATTACATTCCAAATAGTTTTGTTTGTGACAGTTCTGATAAACCAGAATAATGGAGCCAGAATTTTGGCGGTGTACCCTACTCCATCCATAAGCCATCAAGTGGCCTTCAGACCTTTGACTCTTGAACTAGTGAAGCGAAGTCACGATGTCACCGTCATAACAACCGATCCAATATTTCCCAAAGGTGGGACTCCTAAGAATCTCACAGAAATTGACGTTCATGATATTTCGTATCAATATTGGCGAAATGAATTCGTCTCTACAGGAATTACGCAAGGTAATAAAAAAGACTCCACGAGTCAGCTTCAAACTATGTTAAAGGTGGCTACGAAGATCATCGAAATACAGATTGCTGATAATGAAGTACAGAAAATAATTAACGACAAATCACAGAAGTTTGATCTACTGATACTGGAGGCATGCGCTATTCCCGCTATAGTTTACTCTCATATTTTTAAAGCTCCTGTGATTCAAATCAGCTCCTTTGGAACAGTGCTTGATACTTCATACATAATGGGAGCACCCATGCATCCTATACTGCATCCATTTCCATTGGCACAAAAGATTCACAACCACTCATTTTGGGATAAGCTGACAGAATTTTACTTTCGATTCTATATTGACTCCGTGGTGTCAGAACTAAATGTTGAATTAACCAAGACTTACAGAAAAATATTAGGACCAGATGTGCCTGACTTTAGTGAATTGAAAAATAATGTTGACATGATGTTCTTGAATGTTCACTCTATTTGGGAGATGAACCGACCCACACCACCGAACATGATTTATTTAGGAGGATTGCATCAAAAGCCTGAAAAGGAACTGCCAAAGGTATTTATTTATTATTTCTTTTATTTCAAAAACGAATTGGTGATATCTATTCTAGTACGCTCTGCCGCGTCTTACATCTATGTTTGCATTCACTGCCGGTGACGAGTACATTCGGTTCAAGTCATCACCATCACCAGCTCATTTTATGTCCCCACTTGCGGCAACTGGTAACTCGCAACTAGTTATTTCCATATAAACTAAATAATCTCTGCAGCTATAGCAAATCTTGTTGCTAGTTTCGATGATCAACGACATCAGTTTTCAACTTTCAACTAACAACTGTTAAATTTGTACTAGTTGTGTCAAGTTGCTAGTTTCCCAAACTGGCAAACCATCACCATCAACAGCTTAACGGGCTATAATTCACCACGCGCGCTTAGTGTCAATTGGTGGTTGTTAACGACCGCTTATGCAGCCGGGACAAACGGCTTTACGTGCCTTCCGAAGCACGGAGGAGCTCAAGCTGACTAACTTTTGGTCACCCATTTCATGACCAGCCTTTGCGAAAGTTGCTTAACCTTAGCAATCGCAGACCGGGCACGGTAATCACTGCGCCATCATTTGGGTCGTATAGTACCACAATTAATATGAACCCATATTTTTATTTGGCAACGATAGTGCGCTATTTCGTTTTCAGTTATCGTTTCTCAGTAAGTGAATTATGTTATTTTAATAAGAAATATTCTTTAACCATTTTAATAGCAGAAAGTCCTGTTTCTAGATGATTAAATTTTATTTTATTTCAGGACCTCCAAACGTATCTTGACTCTTCCAAAAATGGCGTCATCTACATTAGTTTTGGGACAAATGTAGAACCATCTTTACTACCTCCGCATAAAATTCAAACTCTCATAAATGTTTTCTCCAAACTGCCCTACGATGTACTGTGGAAGTGGAACCAAGACGAGCTTCCTGGTCGCACAGAAAACATTAAAATATCAAAATGGTTACCGCAATCGGATCTTCTGAGTAAGCTCAATTATGAATACTTGGATTAATGCTTACACTTAAATATTATTATTGAAAATTGCTGTTGGTAAATATAAATAAGTATGTCTTCCGGTATCCTATCTTAGTTGCTTTTTATTCATATAACGTTGATTAAAATCTGGTAAATCCTAACGCTTACGTCGATCGCATGTTTACTATATAGGAAATATTATTATCAACTGAATATCATGATATCAGAAAGAATGTTGAAAGTGCCATATGATATCTTGGCTGCTAGCATAAAAATTGTATTTTCTCCTCATTTTTGTATTAAAATCACTGCACCTTTTGTTCACTCATTAACATGATAATTATGGTAATATCATTATGAGAATAACGGAGCTGGTTGCAATGTTATAATTATTTTCAGCTCAAACATACTTAAGTTTTAACAGTTTTACTGTTTGTATTTTATATATTGTAATAAAGAATAGGAAATGATAATTATACTTTTAAATTTTCAGGGCATCCAAACGTTAAAATATTTGTCACGCAAGCTGGATTGCAGTCGACAGATGAAGCGATAACGGCTGGCGTGCCTTTGATAGCTCTACCAATGCTGGGGGACCAATGGTACAATGCAGAGCTGTACGAGTACCACGGTATCGGTGAACAACTCGATTTGGAAACCATCGACGAGGAAAAGTTTAATGACGCCATCCAAAAAGTTGCAAACAACGACAGGTATTTTCATTTTTTTTTATTAATAAAAATACAGACGCAATACATTTTTAATAATTAAAATTGTTAAAAATGTGCCCCAAAACACTTTAAGGCACTGTTCATTGCAACCCGGGCCGATCTTTAAGCACTGGTTCGTCAAAATAATAACATCAATGTTAAGGTGGGTGTGAATAGTGATAGAAACTTACTTTTAACCTAAAGGTGGGTATGCATTATGTTCGCGCAACGGCATCATCAACGGCTCTCCGAGGGGTTCAGATTGGATCGGGGGGCAGAACAAAGGCTCGGACCTCGGCTCGGGTTGATCAGGCCATGTTGGTGATGAGAAGCGCCTAGGTACATGTCTGTACCTGGTGTAGAGTGCGTGTGAACCCGCTCATCGCACTCTTGTTCTACGAGTACGGTGTGTTGTGTCTAAACCAGTATGCATGTTTAGTGTATTCTGTAAATGTGTAGTAGCATTTATAGGATCGGACGGGGACGGCATGCTATCCGCTCCGCGTTGCTTTTTATGTAAGGGCCTGCGTAGCGTCGTAGCAAAGGTTTGGAGCGTTGCCGTTTTTTTTTTATACGTAGCACGGCAAATGACTCCAATTCACCTGATGTTAAGTAAATATGGAATCCAGATGCGACGATGACTGGTGCAGCGTGAGAACAGCGCAGCGTCAGTTATCCTCACTTTGCCGGCCTACAAGGTGCCTCTTCACGCCTCGTTTGAAGGACCCCATATCATAGGAAGGAGGGAAAACGTGTGCTGGCAACTATTCCATGATTTGGAGGTGCGACAAAAAAACGTGTCACCAAATTTCTTAGTGCGCGATGGAATATTAGAGACAGTGAAGCGGTGACTTCGGAGAGCAGCACGTGTACTCCTATGGAAGAAGGGAGAAGGTGGGATGAGGTCAAAGAGTTCTTCAGAGCACTCGCCATGGTATAAGCGGTAAAACACGCTGAGTGACGCAATATCTCTTCGCAATTGCAGAGTTTCAAGAGTATTTGTGACGTCTGCGTTGCCGATAATGCGTACAGCGCGACGCTGCAATCTGGCCAAAGCATCGAGAAGGTACTTTGCGGAACCGTCCCAGATGTGCGAGCAATACTCCACGCAAGACCGTACCTGTGTCTTGTACAAAAGGCACAACTGGTCAGGCGTAAAGAATCGCCGCACCCTGTTCAGAATACCGAGTTTTCGCGAGGCTGTTTTGATCACGGCTTCGATGTAGTCCTTTTGGTTCAGATCGCAGCGAATCGTCATACCGAGCATGTTGATACTGCTCTGCAGGCTTAGAGATGTACCCTGAAGAGTTGGAAGGGGAAGGAATGGTGACTTTTTTGCCGTGAACGCACACACCTGTGTTTTCTTGGCATTGAACTCAACAAGATTATTGGTGCCCCATTTAGATATGAGGTTTAATACCCGATCGAGCTCAATGACAAGATTCACTCGGTTAACTTCGGTTTCGACCCGCCCAGCCGCTGGGTGACCGTTATATCCCCCATGCACTGTGCTATCATCTGCATAGCAATGAATATTTCCAAGTGGAAGCATATCATTGATATGCAGAAGGAACAGCGTGGGGGACAGAACGGAACCTTGAGGGACACCAGCGTTCACTGACATGAACTGCGAAGCGCATCCATTAGACAGGACACGGATTCTCCGCTCATGTAGGAAGCCAGCGACCCAGTTGCAGAACTGAGCAGGCAGACCGTATGCCGGGAGCTTGGAGAGAAGAGCTTTGTGCCAGACCCGATCAAAAGCCTTGGCTATGTCAAGGCTAACAGCCATTGACTCACCACGCTTGTCAATAGCCTCACCCCAGAGATGTGCAACGTACGCTAGAAGATCACCCGTTGATCGTTTCGGCCGAAACCCGTATTGGCGATCATGAATTATGGAGTGTTCTTCCAGGTAGTGTACAAGTTGTTTATTTAAAATACGTTCCATGATTTTGCACAAAACTGAAGTAACGGCTATGGGGCGGTAATTAGATGGGTCTGACCGATCTCCTTTTTTGGGGACCGGTTGCACATTAGCTTCTCTCCAAGATTCCGGCACACAACCAGAAGAGAGCGAGAGACGGTAAAAGCGCGTTAACACGGGGGACAACTCCGCTGCACACATTTTCAGGACTATTGCTGGGATGCCATCAGGGCCATTAGCTTTCCGGACATCGATTGACTGCAGCTCCGCACGGACATCACACTGCCTGATTTTAAAATCAGGCATTGTGTGGCCACAGTGAGGAATTGAAGGTGGCTGTGACTTGCAGTCATCGATTCGGGAGTTAGCTGCAAAGAGTTTGGCCATGAGATTGACCTTCTCTTGCGGCTTGTGAGCTAAAGTCCCTTCAGGACATCTCAGTGGTGGCAGCGAGGGTTGGCAGAAATTTGATTGCACGGCTTTGGCCAGACGCCAGTAGCTACGGCTGCCCGTAGGATGCGTCAGTAGTTCTTGGCCGACCCGTGCAACGCGCTGGGCATTCGCTCTAATTTGCAAGACTTGGTGGCATTATTATAGGCTGCTTTCAGCGAGCGAGTTTCGGGATCCCCAAGAGCTTTACCTCTGATCCATGCGCGGTATGCCGCCTGCCTGTTATCGACAGCGTTGGCACACTCACGGTTGAGCAACGGACATACGAATAGGTATAGCATTCATCAACATAAAAATAGATCTTTACTTTTAGTGTAGTATTACTTTTGGTATTGCCAGCGTTATTTGATTGCGGTGACTATTTTCCATCAGGCAGGAGTTTTAAGTTCGTTTACCAGCTGATTTCTTTATACTCTTCTAACTTGTTTCATAGACTTTTCTTTTCATTAGGTATCGCCAGAACATATTGCGTCTACGTTCCATAGTGCACGATCAGCCAGAGACTCCAATAGACCGTGCGGTCTGGTGGACGGAGTACGTCCTGCGGCATGGCGGCGCGAAGCACTTGCGCTCCCCCTCCGCCAACGTCTCCTGGACGCAATACCTTGAGCTAGAACTAGTATTTTACCTACTAGCTTTTGTAACATCTGTGATATCTCTTCTTATATTCATTGTCTATAGTTTGATTAATAGAAATCAAATAAAAGTTAAACTTAAATCTTTTTGAAATTGTGTGATAGTTTCAAGCTATATAAGTTATTTAAAACAAATGTACAGTAAAATTTTATATTATTAGAAATAAAAAATGTAAGCATGTATCATTGTAATGTATCATTCAACTTATTTACGGAAACGGTACGGCCGTGCCGCTTCTTTGCTCGACTTTGCGGGAGCACTGCCGTGCCCCCAGAAACTTAAATAAGGTAAAAGTGTCTACAAGGATAATCCTGAAACATTTCATAATTTCTAACCAGACCAAATACCGAAAGATTTAACTTTTATAATGACAGATTTCCATTCAAACTTTAAACCACAATTTCACCTCTTTAGGGGAGGTTTTTCCAAATATGCTAGAACACGTTATTCTTTATTTTTATTGAAAAATCTAAAGATCGATTAAATTATTTATTTTTATACTACTTACTTTAAAAATATTGATTTTTAAAAAAGTTTTCATCCCTTTTTTACTCTTTACAAGAAAAATAAACAAAATTCCTGAGACATGTCATTATTTATTTCTTTTCAAAAAGCCAAATATCAATTTTCATGTATTTTACTTAAAAACTGACGGATTTCCCTTAGGGTATGATTTCCGTAAAATCCTTTCTTAATGGCTGGTTACGTCACTCAATTAACCTATAGTCAAAATTTCATCTAATTAGCTTAAGCAGTTTTGGCTCGGCGATGATGAATCAGTCAGGACAAGTCATTATAATATGTATATAGATTTATCATTTGAGAAAAGGCAAGTTAATTATTGACATACATTTTACGCAATTATTGTCGCTGACAAATTGTATTTCGGAAAATGTGTTTCAAAAACATCCAAAAATGGGTTACGAGCTCGTGCCTCCTAAAATACAGGGATCAAGTGCTTACTCAACACTTTTCCCGAACGATATTGTTCGGTCCTTTAAAAAAAAACAATGAATTAATTAAAAATTTTGGTTGATAAAAATATTTTCGTAAAATGAAAGTTTAATTTAAAATATTAAATCATGCGGATTATAATAATTATAATGAGCAGCAGCCGCAAATCCTCCGCCAGCCAACTCTTTCGAAATTTCTAAATTAATTGTTTTGGTTTACACAAGAGTGTTTGCGCGATAAATCTGTGCCGCTTTACGGCACGCCACTTCAGAATAATGGCGATTGTGGACACTGAATTGTACTTCGAGTGCTGTTCTATTATCCGTAATTTTAACAATCGGGCCGACTAATATAGTCGCAGGACCGATAATCGTTGGAGCAAACGAGTTCTTGAGTGGAGACCGCGTATCGGCAAACGTAACGTAAGACGCCCTCAGACTAGATAGAGTGACGATCTTCGCAGTGTGACTCGCAAGTATGAATGAGAGTAGCCGCGGTTCGTGCTCAGTTGTGTCATTTCATCCAGTCCGTCCAGTCCAAGTTCATCCAGTCTATCCAGTCCAGTATGTCCAGCAGTATACACAATAATATATCAATATATGACGATGATGTGGCTGTTAAACCTCTTTTTTGGTCTAGTCCCAGGTTGTTCCGCTTCCAATTCGATCTGATCCTTTCAGAGAATCTACTTTGGAATGTAATGCCATTCCCTCTAGAAACCATCTAACGGTGTTCGCACGGCTTGAGAAATCCTTTAAGTTACTTGCTGCCCCAAAAAAGTCAGGTGATGCTGTAAAGGACGTCTGAGGTCAACTGCATATAAACAAGTCATACCAACTCCTCTAAGATTCAAAGTCCATATATAAATATAAGAAGATATTTTGATTCCACTTCACAAAGCTATTTCAAAATAATCATTATATATAGCAGATTTGCAAAACCTTTATTTCTTTTGAGGAGAGTGGAATTAGTGCCCTTAAGTAGGGAAAGTAAAAGTCGATCTCTGCTGACTTGAACCCTCTGCCTCACGTAATAAAGGCTAAGCTAATTAGAAAGCGCAGTTGTTCGAGCAACGTTTGCGTTTCCAAATGAGACCGTAATCTGAATTGAATTCTTTGGGGTTGAGGATAAAGATGATAATGACGCTTACCGTCTTTAGCGAAAGGCAACACTTTCGCTTTCCTGTAATAATCAATTGTAAATAGGTAGTTGAATTCTAAGGACAGCTAGATGGCACAACGAACGGTTCTGTTTTCTTTTTAATTTAGCACGGCATATGGTTCCACTCCACCTGATGTTAAGTGGAAATGAAGTCCAGACGCGAAGACAACTGGTACAGCATGAAAACAACGCAGTATCAGTCACCTTCACCCTGCCGGCCCCCGTGTCAGGATGTAGGGAAAACCGTGTGCTGGTAGACTTTTACACCTTTTGGAAGTGCGACAAAGAAACGAGTGAAAACAATTCTTTGTGAGCGATGAAATGTTATAACTCTTATAACTCTGGTCCTAAACATACATAAATAAAAACTATTTTTAACACTCTTAGTGTCAATGATAAAAAACAAAAAAAAATACATCTGCAGACATCCATAACAACCAACTAATTAATCACATCTATCAACATTATTCCAGCAAAAATGTATTTATGTTAATTAAATACATTTAGTTTAGTAAAATCGTCACAAGTCCGACCTAAAATGAGTACAACAGTCGTTTATAAGGAACGATGATTATGCTCATTGAATATTCCACAAGCAATCTGAATGGCCAAGAAATCACGAAAATCATGACGTAGCCTTAATGAAATACTGTGAAACAAGAAAGTGGCAAATTATACGACAAATAAACAAATGCAAGTCGACCCAAATCACAGATATGCTAATTTACATCATTTTGATGTTGGTATACACTCCAGTGATGTAAGAAAAGCGTGTAAGGGCTAATTATATCACTCTCAGTCTGTGATTGCTGAATATTTACTTATTTTTTCAAGTTATGCAACTTTTGCAAAGGCCGGTCATCAGATGGGTGATCAAAAATTAATCATCTTGAGCTTCTCCGCGCTTAGCCGTTGGTCCCGGCTCCATTAGCAGTCGTAAATAACCACCAATCCGCACTAGGCTTGCGTGATGGTACATATCCCGTTTTCCCAGGGAAGGCATTAGCAGAACATAAAAATGATCTGGTGATGACATCACCCTATAGCTCTAAAGGTTGCTAGGAATATAAGTTGAGAGGAGTTATTTTGACAAGGCACAAAAGTACTTTTAAGTCATTACAAGCTGGCTGACTACGGCAGTTGTAACGCCGGTTATCAGAAAGATATGCCTATAAATAAAAAAGATATATTTTTTTAATATTAAAAGAAGGCAAACGAGCGGTTAGCCTGATGGGAATCGCCGCTACCCATGGACACCCAAAAACCAAAGTAATCGCAGACGCATTGCCGGCCTTGAGGAAGAAGTTGGATCTTGAGGAGGAAGTAGGAATTGGGAGGGGGGAGGGGTGAGAGATGGACCTCCGGTACTTTCACTCACCAGACAAAACACAACAGCAACGAGTGCCCACGCGTATATTCTGTATTACGCCGGGCGAGCCGGCCCATTTAGTGCTGTAACGCAACGTTGCTCTACCACTCAGAAAATTTATATAGCTTAGAATTTTACAATTCAATCACTATTAACACGTTGACTGCCTCAAAACCAGACACAATAGAAATTTAATTGTCGCCACGCACCCGTGCGGGATCCGGCATTGAATGGGTTAATATATAAGGTCACTTTTTATCAACTGCAAATATTTTGACAAAACGTCTAACTATATCAGAGAAATAATGCCCCAGCATTTAAAAAAAATTCAGGCGAGTTTTTTTTTTACTTTTCCTGACACACAAATTGTAATATTTTTAAGAGCGGCCTTTCTGTCATCTCTTTTGAATGAAACTAGGGGCACGTGTAAGCGGTGAAGGCATTGCGGCCTCTCTGTTTCGGCTCCTTTGAATTGAAAGTACTGAAAGTGCTTTATTTTTCTTTTTAATAGTAATGTCTTTTGGCGTTTTTCTTGAAAACTAGCGTATAAAAATTTAAGGTTTTATCATAAAAATAGTTTATATATGTTGTTGAATTTGTCCACAAAATATTTGCAGTTGATAAAATGTGACCTTATATATACTTATTTTTTATATCATACGGGTCAGTGCTCGGCCTTCACCTTACCTGATGTTAAGTGATGATAAGGTCAAAGGTGGAAGCGCCTTCACCCCGAATCCTCAACTAGTGAGGCATTATAAAGAAATATTTTCTTTATCTTTTTTAATGAATTAACTTAAGTTTATCTTTGGTTTATGTTGTTGTAAAACACCTGTAATTATGATTACATTTAGATTAGGTTAGGTTATAATTTTGTTAGTAAATCATGCGCGTATTGGTGTAATTCTTGTTGGTGTTAATAAAAAAAATAAATTAAAATAAAATACCTTTACTAAAAGTTTGCCCGTTTAAATTTCTTTGATTAAAATATAATAAATGTACATCACTTGTGGCGTACAATTGGATTCACTTTTTTAATATGTTACGGGTAAGCCAGTGCCTTGATCTCACCTGATGTTAAGTGATGATAAGGCCAATGATGGAAGCGCACTTCGCCCGGAATCCTCAACTAGTGAGGCACGGCTATTTTATCTCTAGCTGCCAGAACACAACAATGCTACACACATTGAAGTTATGGCGACATATTTAGATAAGATGGTGGTAGCTAGCCTGGCGGGCAACAAGACCTACCACCAACCAAACCGAGTACACAAACATGTACCCCCCGCTGGGGTTCAAACCCGGGACCTTTGGGTCTAAACCGGTGGTTTTAACCACTAGACCACAGAAGCGGTTTAAAGGTTAAACTTACTCATATCAGCTTAGTTGAAATTATTTTAAAAAAAATATTACGCCCATGGACTAATAATAGTATTGTTATTAGTCTATTAAGGGTTAACTTTTCAATCATTGGATAAAATGTATCCTTCTGATAAAGTATTACGCAATCAAGCTAAAATGTCACCTTGTGTTAATTGCTACACTTAAGCTGAATATATAAATATTTAAAATGTCACCTGTTTAAAAAAAAAGTCATGTTAAAACAATACATTTTAAAAATGGATTAATACTTTATCAAACTAATAAGATTTATCCTTCAATTGAAAAATCGGCCTTTAATAATATATTAATGTTGTGTAATTTTAATGGAAATGGCGTAATATTTCAACATTGTCTATTGATCGATTTCTGATAGTGAAAAATGCCAGTCATAATTATTTAACAGAACTCTTATTGGTCTGATTTGTTAAAGTTAATTGACCTTTTTGTCAATTTGTTGTAATTTTATGATTTGGACAAAGGCCTCCCCCAAGGATCTCCACAACAACGACCGGTTTTGTGCTGCTCGCATCCAGTGGCTAGATTAGAATATTAATATAAATTAGAATATTTCAAGGTAAAAAAAATACTTCATAGATTTTTTTTATATTGTGTCGAATTTTTCGTAATCTAAACAGGCCTTTCCGGTAGCATAATGGTCAGTGCAGCCGCCCGGATTGCGGAAGACCCAGGTTCGATTCCCGGCTGGGTCGGGTGGGCGTTTAATTTTTTTTTACTGTATTAGAAAAAAGCTGGAGCTAAAGATTAACACCCTTTAATTCAGGAAGAAAACATATGACAGCACCTGCGCCGATGACGTAATTCGCAAAATAGCAAAAAAAAATTAATTGAAAAAAAAAAATTGAAACGCGTAGAGAATAAAGTTGTTGGGAGTTGAGAGTGTAGCAAATTTATTCTAGTTTGTTTAAAGTTAAACATTTTCATACAAAAGAAGGCTCTAAATAGACGATATTTAAGTTTTAAGTCGCGTGGTCGAGTCCGGGCGTTAATTCCCGGTTGAGGTTTGACAGAATTTCGCTCATAAAAAGTAAAAATTTAGACAAAGTTTCTTAATTTTATCACTCACTCACTCACTGACTAACTGACCGATCATCAAAACTCGCACTTCTAGCAGACATAGAAGCTTCAAATTTAGAATACAATGAGTGTTTAGTGTATAAATCAAGGAAAAACTAAAATATTTTGCCATTTCGGTCCAGTTTTCTAGATATATTAACTGCATAAATAACTTTGTAATCCCATTTTTATGTATTGGATTAAATTTGCAGTTAATAAATCAGTGTACCTGTTTATGTATAATATAATGGAATAATAGGTGTAGATAGGTACCTAGATGGTACAGGAAAGGAAAAAAGTTGGTTTAAAACATAAAAGATTTTTAATATTGAGAACTTGGTATTACATGGATCTCACAAGTTTTTACGGTAGAAGAACTGAGTTGCGAGACTTGGTTTTTTTTACAAGTTTGTTTTTGATGGTTTGTATTTTGCCAGAAACAACGGACGGTGGCGTTTCTCTCATCTCATGATTTAAAAACTCTTGTTTGTGTAAACGCTCACTTGCAAGCAATCACGTCTCAGCCCGCATTCTAAGTCGTTAAATAAAGGCGAACATTTCGTATAAATTTTCGGCAAGTCCCAGAGCAAAATAATCGTATTTTCGCTTCATTTGCTTGCTTCCTTTGCGTAATTTGCTATCTCCGCGTAATCATGTCGCATGAATTTTGTTCAGGAAGGTGAGAAATTTGAATGACGATTCAAGTTGCATATTTAAGGCGTGGAAAGGACTGTTGATGTTGTTTTTTTTATATTTTTTCATATTTTTGGCTAATATTTTCTGTGATCAACTTGGTCAAAATTCTATAAAACGCGGACGCACGAACGATCCGATCCGAACCCCTTCGATAATCTAGTAGATACTAGTACGGAAACACGCACTAGCGCGTGATGCCATTCCCTCTAGAAAACCTCCGTCAATAATTCGTTTCACACGCCTCTAAAAAATATCAAGAAGACTCACTTAAAATCTCACACCGTGTTTTCAGATGTCTGGAATGTCCGCAATACATCATTCAACCAAACGAGGCTATTGACGTTAATATGATGTCATAGATGACGGGAAATTACTTGTTAGTGTCTCTCGCTGCAAATGTTATCATGTCATCAGGGTGCATTTCTTTCAGCATATCGATAATCTCCTGCAGGTAAGTAGCAGCTCTGTGTCCCGTTCAAGTTTACGGATTAAAGTCTGCCGCTACATCATCTTCGTTGACGCTATACTTGCATATTTGCAGGGCGCTCGGCTGACGTCCAGGATTTGTTGCAAAACCGCCAGAAATTCGTTTGCAACAAAAACTCGCGGAAAAAACGTCCAATCTGTTATCGATCTAAGGTTAGTTTATAAAAAAAATTTTTAACTGTTCTTATCAAATAATCGTTATCTTACGCAAACTATATAAACGTGATTTGTCAATTTACTAACACAGTGCGTAAAAGAAACTTGTACAATGTTACGAATAATTCTAATTTGTGTAACACTTTCCGTGTTTGTGGATTCTGCCCGAATATTAGGAGTTTTTCCAGTACCGTCTGTTAGTCATCAATTTGTGTTTAGAGCCTTAACGTTGGAACTTGCTAAGAGAGGACATGAACTTGTCGTTATCACACCGGACCCTGCATTACCAAAAAATAGACCTCCAGATAACATCACCGAAATTGATGTCAGCTTCTTATATGACCAGATACGCCAGTTACAGAGTAATGATGATTATTTTAAACGAGGTGTGATAATGGATGCAGAATCGATGTTAAACTTTGGCATGTGGAAGAATACGGCTGACTTTGCGATCAATCTAATTGACCATTCAGAAGTGATGAAACTAATTGAAGACAAAAATCAACATTTCGATCTTGTCATTGCGGAAGCTTTATTAAATTACCATTTAATATTATCGGAAATATTTAAAGCCCCTGTAGTTTTAATTTCATCGTTTCACGGTTTTTCCGATAGTTATGAAATTCTCGGTTCAGTCGGAAGACATCCTATTTTTTTCCCAAACATGTTTCGTGACAACTTAGAGCCGTCAGGTCTTATTGAAAGAATATACGAGGCTAAAGTGGAATACGAGTTAAGTAAAATTTATAAGGCAGCTGAAGATTATGAAGATCAAGTTCTAAAGGCCAAATTTGGTTCCGGCGCCCCCACCGTTGAACAGTTGAAGAACAATGTTGACTTTTTGCTGATTAACTCAAATGAAATATTTTGTAACAATCGACCAGTACCTCCAAATGTTGCGTTCGTGGGACCCTTGCATTTGAAGCCTATAAAAGAATTACCTCAGGTAAGAGATATTTTGAATATTGTAGATAATGTTAAGAATGAATTGACTAACGTTTCAACACAGCTTTTTGAGATATTTTTAAACTTCAATAGTTAACATTTTATGTAAAGAACAATATCGCACACAGAAAAATATATTATATTTTCCAAAGTTATTTTTTGCTTAAATAAAATATATTATTTGAATATATAGTTTTAATACTTTTAAAGACCATGACAAGGAAAAAAGTTACTATATTAATTTTTTATTGAAATATGTCATACCTTAGTCAAAATTTCGCAATATTAATCAATCGACCTTTAAGTACAATTTTAAGGCGCAAACCGATACTACTGGAAACTAAAATGTTAACAGTAAGATCTATAGGATATTTCTTTTACTAAATGTAGGAAAACTAAAAGTTGATGTTTTATTCCAAGAACAATATTTATTTTTTTTAGATTTGCACCAGCAAGATTATCATTTATCGATTTTGATTTCTTTGACTCGAGTATCTCGAAGGTCTTAAATTTTGAATATGGATATATATATATAGTTTAGCTTCAGTGCAGTAATTAGCACTTAAAAATATAAAAAGTAAAATTTACTATAGCGTTGTGTTATCAAAATTTGTGGTATTTCGTGAAGATGAATCTGCATAGCCATCGGTTCAATATCTTTTGGATAGATGGCTAAAAAGCAGTAAAAATATCAAAAAGCAGTAAAAAGTTCATATTTAATATTTTTACTGTATTTTATAAATATTTAATTTAGCTTCTGTGCAGCAATAAGCACTTAAAAAAAAAAGTAAAATTTATTTCACGCAATTCATAAAAATCATTCAGCTTCGTCTTGATTAGTTTATGACAGCGAGAATACGAACAGACTGGAATATAAACAGTATTGAGACGAGGTCAAGCAAAATACGTATTTAGAATTTAATTAACTTTTTGAAATTAAGTAGTTTTGTAAAAAAAAGTTAATACATTATTTAATGTGCTTTAGTGTCTAGTTAGACTACACTGTGTCATTGCATTTTTCAGGATTTGAAGTCATTCTTGGACAATTCCAAAACGGGAGTCATCTATGTCAGTCTAGGAACGAATGTGGAACCGTTACGGATGGATGAAGACTTTCTAAATGCTTTTCTAGAAGCCTTTGAAGCGTTACCCTACGACATCTTATGGAAGTTCAACGACGATGCATTAAAAAGAAAACCAAGCAAGAATGTTAAAATTCAAAAATGGTTTCCCCAAAGAGATATATTAGGTTAATGTTCTGTTGTTATTTAAAGAAGAAACAAATAGTTAGGAGGGGCACAAAACTAAAGCAATTTCAATTTTTTTTTAGCTTTTTTGTGCTTTGGAAGTCACGTTAAAACGAAGGTCTCAGCTGTTGTCGTTAGAAGATTGATTGAATACTAACAATCTAGGTAGTATTGAGCCAGTCGTGGCGAGTTTAGATCACATCCCCCCGTGTGCTATTATTCGTGTGAAAACACCTGTGCCTTACAATGATCCAAAAATTAGCGCAGTCGATTCAACACTATCGTCAATAAGCAATTCTTAACTGTTTCAGCACATCCGAACATTAAATTGTTTGTATATCAAGGAGGTTTGCAATCAACTGACGAGGCTATAGATGTCGGTGTGCCGCTGGTCACCATCCCGATGATAGGGGACCAATATTACAACGGTCACAAAGTGGAACAGCTTGGTATCGGTGTTAAGTTGGACTCTTTGACGCTAGATGCAACGTCATTGCTGGCAGGGATCAAGAAAGTTTTAAATGATAACAGGTTAGATCAAATTCTTGTGCATGTTATAACAGAGAACTTTCTAGTGACGTAAATGGTAAGCCTATCGAGAAGATCTAATAAACAAAGTGAAATTTTCGGGGATTTCGAAAGGTTTCTTGCACTATCAAAGAGGATATTGTTGTTGTTATCTCAAACTCCTCCGTGTTTCGTAAGGGAAAAAAATATTCGTAAAAAAACACCAATAAGCACTGCACGTAGTGGGTTATGGCCCGAGCTGTGGTACTCTTAAGTCCTTTGACAGAAATATTTAGATGCTGATACATTTCTTTACTTAGTTATACAAATTTTCTGTTTACAGTTACAGAGATAACATGAGAAAGTTCAAAGAAATTGTGAACGACCAACCTCAGAGTCCAATGGAACGCGCAGTGTGGTCGGTGGAGTATGTGTTGAGGCACAAGGGCGCGCGGCACCTGCGCTCGCCTGCAGCCAACGTCTCCTGGGCAGAGTACCTGATGGCCGACGTCCTCCTAGCATTAGCTTTTGCCGCAATCGCAATATTAGTTGTTTTTCTATTTATAGTTAAGTTTATTTTGTCACATATCAAAAGTAGTAGACTCAGTCACAAAACGAAAAGAAGTTGATGTGATGATTTGCTTGCGACTCCATTAAAAAATCGTATGTAATGCGAATTTAAGACAGCAGACTTTTAGAATGAATGAAATATGAGTGGTTTTGTTTGTACTGGAATATTATAATATTAGTTTATTAGTGCAGTGATTTTCTGTTATGTGTTTGCTTACCGCTCATAAAATCTCATGAAGCATCATTATTCTTCACGACACTTATAGCATATACCATAGTGATATAATCTGTTTTCTCATAAATACATATATTTTATAATATTATTATTATACATGAGACTTTTATTGAGGGATGTTATGATTTTTTTTGATCTTTGATATTGCATTGATTGTTATTTAATTTATTTTTTAAGTAGTTATTTAATCAAGTTATAAAATATATGGGTATTAGTTAAAATAAAAACCTAAGTATTTTAAAATACTTTGTTTAAGTCGTGACGCTGCTAAAAGAAAATTATTCCGTGAAAACATCAACACCACACCAAAAGATATGGCCAATTTTTCTATCATATGGACGTAGATGTAGTTAATAATTTTCATTTACAGCAATATTTTATGGTGTTTTGTTTTCGGGAATATTAGCAGACTTTATTCCCATGTTTAAAAAACTCAAAGAACTTGTCAGTCAAAAGTACTAGACGTGAATAGTTTCGTTTTTACGCCTTCAGATTATTGACAATTAGTGTAAGTATGCGCTATGAGTCTATGACTTTGCTATTTAAAAGAGTAAAGCGTTTTAATATAATTAAAATTACCTTTGAAATGACCATTACCTTTGAGGGAGCACAGCTCTTTAACAAACTTCCATCGAACATTAAGAGCGCGGATACTCTCGGAGCATTTAAGGCGAGATTATCCAGACATATTCTTTCGGACTATACCTTGCTACGGAACTGAATACACGAGGTGTCTGTGCACTCGGTGCTTATACATTCTGAATAGGCTACTTTTAAATTTGTTTTATAACTTTTTTTTTTTTTTGATATTTGTTTGAAATTGTAAGTTACTTCATTTATTTTGTTTTTATTTAGATTGCCACGATGCAAATTTGTACTTAAAAAATTTGTTCTCGAGTAAGTGACATGTATGTCTTTTATGAGAATAAAGTTCTATAACCATAAAATAGCCAGGAATTGCTGACATTTATTTTATTGATATTTTTCGAGCATATTATTCGGACTGACATGGTTTCAATTAATATTAATGTTTTTATTAACAGTTATTAATCTGGGTAGTGTTTTCAATACTTACATTTAAGAACTAATTAACAGAAGATAATTAGTTCTTAAATGTAAGTATTAAAATAGGAAAATATACACATAATAAAACAAAATAATGAAATCAATTATTTATTTATTGGAAGGTTAACCAACAGCCATAGACTTAGGTTATGTCGGTGGACAAATCTGTCTTCTGCGATATGCCTAATAATACACAATAGGATTTTAGTACTTTGGATGCCTTTGTAACCCTTGCACGGCTATTCCTCAGTTGACGTACCTCTACTTGATGCACAAAACAAAAAATAGGGTCCAGTGTCAGTAGCAAAGTAATCGAGTGATAGAAGGTATCAGTCCGTAGAGATAAGCAGGGGTCGTTTAGTTAATATCAGAAAATAATCGCACAGTAAATACAACGAACGCATGAATTAAATTCAATTTCTTGTAAGATGGCCCAACGCAACGAGGGAACCACAAAGTAACTTGTATACGGAAAGTCACTGAACAAGTAATCATTACGTTGTAAATGACATTGACAATAATAATTGTCACGTAAACGTATCCCAATAAACATGTCTTGAAATATTAAAATTATTATTTGATATTATACAATATTACCTAGCAAAAAATTCAAATATTTTCCGAATGCAGCAAATACTAATTTAAAATAGGTTAATTATTTATATAAGTAATGAATCTTATATGGATATTTTCCGTTTGTACGACATGCGTACATAT